>JAJEJO010000558.1:0-86761 GCA_020662805.1 Glaucomys volans | reverse complement strand
GTTTCCAATAAAATGAAGAAACTTGTGGAACTACAGGAGAAATATTTAATAATAATTGGTAATTTTAATAACTGATCTCAGTTCATAGAATAAATACATTGAAAACCAGTAAGGTTATAGAGAACATGAAAATTACTGTCAATTCTCTTAACCTAAGTGACATTTATAGGACACTCATACAGTATCAACAGAAAGCACATTTGGGTCAAGTACACATGAAAGGTTTACCAAGATAGAAAATATTCAGGGTTATAAAACAAATCTAAAGGATTAAAAACAAATATAAAGTATTAAAGCATACAAAGTACAATTGTTATGGTTTGGATGTGAAGTGTCCTCCAAAAGCTCATGTGTGAGACAATGCAAGAAGGTACAGAGGAAAAATGATTGCATTGTGAGAGTCTTAATCCAATCAGTGACTAACGACCTGATAGGGACTGAGTGGTAACTGAAGTGGTAGGGTTTGGCTGGAGGAGGTGGGAATTGGGGGCATAGCTTTGGAGTGGAGACCCCTCTCTTTGCTTCCTGATCATCATGTGAGCTGTTTCCCTTTGCTACACTCTTCCGCCATGATGTTCAGCCTCACCTTAAGCCCTGAGGAATGGAGCTGGCCTTCTATGGACTAAGACCTCTGAAACTGTGAACCCTCAAATTTTTTCTCCTCTACAATTGTGCTGTTTGGGTCTTGTAGTCACAGTAGTGAAACAGCTGACTAAAACAATACTCTTTGAACAAAATGAAATTAAATTAGAAATGAATAATGAACAAATCTGGAAAATCTCCAAGTATTTGGAAATTATTAATAACATTTTAAAATAATTTCATAAGTCAAAAGCAAATAAAAAAAAGTAGGGCTGGGGATATAGCTCAGTGTAGAGGACTTGTCTGGAGTGTGTGAGGCCCTGGAACCAATCCCCAGCACTGCAAAAAATCAGTCTATCAATCGTGTACCCATGAGGGAAACCAGAAAATATTTTGAAATGAAAACATATTAAAAGTTCTAGAATATAAATAAAACAGTTCTTAGAGGAAAATATATGGCATGAAATGAAATGAAATGAAGTGAAATGAAGTGAAATGAAAGAAAGAAAGAAAGAAAGAAAGAAAGAAAGAAAGAAAGAAAAGAAAAGAAAAGAAAGAAAGAAAGAAAGAGAAAACCTAACCCAAGGGCTAAACTCCCGCCCACTACCCACTTTTGTACATAAATTTTAATCATAACCTAACAAGATCCAACTGTTTACTTCTTGTCTGTGTCTGCTGTTTTCATGCTATGATGGCAGAGTTGAGTAGTTGTGGCAGAGACCATTTGGTCCTTAAAAATTTATTCTCTATCATTTTTTTTTTGCGATGCTGGGGATTGAACCCAGGGCCTTGTGCTTGTGAGGTAAGCACTCTACCAACTGAGCTATAACCCCAGTCCTATTCTCTATCATTTTACAGAAAAAGTTTTCTCTCCACTGGCTAAGCAACCAGTTTAAGTAAGTAGAAAAAATACCAGAAAATGATGAACAAAATAGGAAAAAATGAAATAAAAAAGAGAGAACAGAAACCAATTAAAAAGAACACATAAAAATCAATGAAACTGCCGGGCACAATGGCACACACCTGTAATCCCAGTGGCTTGGGAGGTTGAGGCAGGAGGGTCATGAGTTCAAAGACAGCCTCAGTATGGGCAAGGCACAAAGCAACTCAGTGAGACCCTATCTCTAAATAAAATACAAAATAAGGCTTGGGATGTGGCTCAGTGGCCAAGTGCCCCCGAGTTCAATCCCTGGTAACCCCCCACAAAAAAGAAATCAATGAAACTAAAAGTTGGTTCTGTCATTAAAATTAATAAACCTTTAATCATACTGATCAGGAGAAAATATTTCCAGTATAAGGAATGAGTACTAACATATCCTATACAGATCAAAAAAGTAAGGTAAAATTATGAAAAAAACGCCAATAAAAGGTACTGTACTAGTCCTATGTAATATAGATATTGAATTTATGGTTAAACACTTTCCCTCAAAACTACAAAGCCATAGCCCCCATGAATACAGACACACAATAAATCCTTAACAAAATTTTAGCAAACACAATACACCAGCATCTCTCTAAGTTGTTGATAGACATTTATTTAATTTATTTATATGGTGCTGAGAATCGAACCCAGTGCCTCACACATGCTAGGCAAGTGCTCTACTACTAAGCTACAACTCCAGCCCCTCCAGCATCTCTTTAATGTTTGGTTTAATAACTGATTCTTATATCTGCTTCTACATTAAATCTGTTGTGATATATTGTTTTAGTTAAAGCATGGTAAGAAAATCTGACTTCACAGATACAGTTGAAAAAGGGAAGAATATTTAACAGACTTTTTCAAGTAACTCAACTCTTGGATACTCTGTCAAAACTCAGCAAATGGTAGTTTTTCAAAGGTTAGTTGTAATGTAGGAAACTAAAAAATGTCAACTACTTTTTCATACTGCTACTGGTTTAACTTGCGCCCTGAATGGATCACTTACCCATGTATAACTTAATATCATTTTTGGTTATTTGAAAAATACTAAGTTGTCAAGTTCTACAGATTGTTCAGATGTTGACATACTTCATTATTTAATTTGGTGTGGGGGGGAATTGAGCTTTAAAACCAGGGGCACTTAACCATTGAGCCACAACTCAGCGCTTTTTTTTTTTTTTTTTTTTTATTTTTTAATTTGAAACAGGGTCTCACTAAGTTGCTTAGGGCTTCACTACTTCACTAAGTTGCTGAGACTGTCCTTGAACTTCCAATTCTCCTGTCTCAGCCTCCCAAGTCACTGTGATTACAGACATGTGCCACCATACCTGGCTCATTATATAAAATTTCTAAAAATCACAAACATTAACATCAGCACCAATTTCATTAGAAAACTCTGCTTGGGAAGCTTAAGTTTATAGTAGCAGATACAAGTTTTTCAAAATATTCATTTTTGCCCTAGAACTTTTATTATTATTATTATTATTATTATTATTATTATTATTATTTTGTGGTGCTGGGGATTGAACCCAGGGCTTTGTGCTTGTAAGGCAGGCACTCTACCAACTGAGCTATATCCCCAGCCCCAGAACTTTATTATTAATAACAAATACTGTCAATTGTTTTTTGTTGAAATGATACATCTTTCATTTGTAAGAAAAGTGGCCACCTAATATTGAAATTAGAATATCCACATCTTGTTAATCATTCTTTTAAGTAAAAATGGTATTTCACAAAAAGATTAGCTTCTGCTTGTGACTCAAACAACTGCATAAGTGCTCTTCCTCCAGATAACCCTTTATACGCCCTCAGGATCCAGCACAAATGCTTTATGTATATGCCCAATTTGTTTCACAGAACACTAAATAACCATGTACTCAGAGGTCCAGATTTAATAAAAGTAATCATTTGTACTGCTTTTTTGAGACATTTTGTTTTGTTTTTGGTACTGGGATTGAACCCATGAGCATTTTACTGAGCTACATCCCCAGTCCTTTTTATTTTACTTTTGTTTTAAGACAGGGTATTGCTAAGCTGCCCAGGCTGGATTTGAACTTGCAATCCTCCTGTCTTAGCCTCCAGAGGTGTGTATCATTGTACCTGGCAAAACTAGTATTTTTAAAAAACTGTGACTACATGGCAATGAAGACTATGATTATTTGCATTTGTTTTATTGACTAATTTTATATCTCTTTGAATTCTAATTACATTGAATGATCGCCCCTCTCCCACAGTGGGCATTTCTTGCATCTGCGAACTATCTTTCTGGGTTCTTTGCTTATTTTCCTATTGGAACGTCCTTCTTTTTTGCTAATGATTCGTAAGAGTTTTTATGATAATGATAGTAATCCTTGATTCTTTAATGTTGTGAATGTTTTTGGCTCAGTTTACAAATGTATGATACAATGCATTAGCTGGTAAGGGGTTTAAATGCTTCAGATCACTTCAATCTTTCTAATTTAGATGAGGAGGAAGCTGATGCAAACTGGTGAACTGACTTGCCCAAGGTTACAAATTAGTTAGAAGGCCTAGATTAAGATTCAGAGCTTCTAGCTGGGCGTGGTGGCGCACACCTGTAATCCAAACAACTTGGGAGGCTGAGTCAGGAGGATCACGAGTTCAAAGCCAGCCTCAGCAACTTAGCGAGGCCCTAAGCAACTCAGTGAGACCCTGTCTCTAAATAAAATACGAACTGGGGCTGGGGATGTGGCTCAGTGGCCGAGTGTCCCTGAGTTCAATCCCTGGTTCCAAAAAACAAAACAAAACAAAACAAAACAAAAAAAAGATTCAGAGCTTCTGATCTTCCTGGATGGATGCAAAGATGACATACCTGGATTCAAATGGATCCTGCTTCTCCAGTGGTCTTACTCTTTTCTTTGTCACAGCCAATTTAGTCAGGTCCACATACTTTGTCTCTCCATTGCTGTAAGTGAACTCGAGAACACTATTCCATTCCCCTTGTACTCTGCATACCACAGTGTTGGTAATGTTGTGCTTTACTTCAGCTGTAACCCTAGAAGCAGGAAGATAATAAAGATATACTCTAATAAGCGATACTGAATTTATTTCTTAGGATTCTGAAGCCCAAGAACACACCTTGCCTATCAGTTTAAATGAGTTGTAGAGTCACTTCAATTTGTTAGTGTCAAACAAACTCTTCAAGATCAATTTTAGTCTTTAGAAAGAGTATTAGGCATCAGGCTGGGTACTGTGGGGCACTGTGACACACACGTGTAATCCTTGTGGCCCCGAAATCTAAGACAGGAAGATCACAAGTTTAAGATCAGCCTCAGCAACTTAGTAAGACCCTGTCTCCAAAAAAAAAAAAAAAAAAAAAAAAAAAAAAAAAAAGTGGTAGTGATATGGCTCAGTGGTAAACTATCCCTGGGTTAAATCCCCAGTATACCGCAGCCCCCAAAAAAGAATAGACATCAAACCAGAGACTTTATTACCACAAATAAAGTGTGATCTTAAACATTTTGTTCTTTTTTTAAAACAAAAAAATTTTTTTAGATGTAGATGGACACACAAGATCATTTATTTATTTATTTATTTATTTATTTATTTATTTATATGTGATGCTGAGGTTTGGATCCAGTGCCTCACTTGCGTTAGGCAAGCGCTCTACCACTGAGTTACACCTCCAGCCCAACCTTTCCTTCTTTATTACCATCTAAAATGCTAGGACACTACAGTCTATTTGACTTATTTTTACGAGTTCTATTTAAAAATTTGGAGTTCTGGATATATCAAGTTTTGTATTTAACCATATGTTATGGTTCAGGTGTCAAGTGTACCCAAAAAGCTCATGAGTAAAATAATGCAAGCAAGTTTAGAGAGCTTTAATCTAATCAGTGAATTAACAGAACAACAGGGGATTAACTGGGTGCTAATCATAGGCAGGCAGGGTATGGCTGGAAGAGGTGGGTAATTAGGACTGGGCCTTTGGTGTTCATATTTTGTCTGTGGAGAGGAAATGTCTCTCTCTCTCTCTGCTTCCTGATCATCATGTCCTAAGCTGCTTTCCTCCACCACATACTTCTGCCATGATGTTCTGCCTCATCTCAGGCACCTGACGAATGGTCTCATCTATTGACTGAGACCTCTGAAACCCAGAATCTCCAAACTTTTCTTCATCTAACTGTTCTTTTGGTCACAGCAGTGAAAAAGCTGACTAAAACACTATATAAACATAAATTTAAATTAAACACAGAAATTAGACAAACCAATAAGAACTAGAAAAATATAAAATAATACATTAAAATTTTAAAAATTCTTTAGCTAAAACAAAAATTAAAAGAACACTTTTGTATAAAAAATTTCACTATCACTAATAAAACTAAGAGAGAGACCTCAAACTCTATTGTTCCATTTTAATGAAGAATTATCTTGCTGTTTATCAAAAAGACAGCTGTACTGATGCAACTTAAATGAGGGCTAGGAATAGGCTTAATTTTTTTTTTATCATGGCATTATAGTTACACATAATTGTGGAGGGTACAGGGGCACTCTATCACAATATTACCAGTTGCAGTCCTTCTTTTTTAAAGATAGGATCTTGCTAAATTTTTGAAAATAGGTCTATAATTTTTAATGAAATATTTTAAGTAGGACACAGGTTAGATTAGACAGACGGTCAAAACTCAGGGAACAATGGCAAAGGTTAACATCTAATTACTGTCCAGAGATTATGGTTTAACTGGTTTCAAAAGAGAACTCAATGGATCAAAGGCAACAGTACAGAAATCCTAAGGAGCATTTGTTAGGTATAAGCCAAGAGAACCCGAAAGACAAAGTAGAATTTGGGGAGCCCACAGTTTTGAGTCAGTTTGTCTGCAAACACAGAGGTATGAAAAGATCAATAAACAAATGATCCAAGAGCCAAATCTTAGAGATCAAGGTATACAAGGGTGTAGAATACAAAGAGCAAATCAATATTCAAAATCAAAAGGAGTAACTAGTTCACTGGACACAACATCATAACTACAATCTGCTTACCATAAGGTGGAAATTCTGGGTTGTGCTGAGGCATATGAACTTAAATAATTGCATTGCTAAGGATTTCTTGACAAACTGAATGTTTCTCATGATGCTCTTTCATATTCTTCTGATCCCATTAGCCAATATCTTCCACTTCCTTGAAAATTTATCTCTAACCAAATAGCATATAAGAGGACACTGCACACATCCTTTCTCCATCCAACCAAGAATTACATTTTCAGAACTGAGGAGGAATGATAATCACTTTCTTACTTGATCATCATCATCATTTTTTTTTTTCCTTGAGATAGGGCCTTGCTAATGTTGCTCAGGCAGGCATCAAACCACTCCTGCTTCAGCCTCTCAAGTAGCTGGGTCTACAGGTAAGCTCCCCCACACCCGGCTTACTTGATCTTTCTTTTATTGCCACACATAGTTTCTGACATTATCCTTATCTCCCATAAGCCTTTCCACTCAAATAATCAGCCTAAGTCCTTGTTCATGAAGGCTGGGTCATACAGTGGTCACAGCAGATGCACAGTAAAAGCAGCACAAAAAACTGGGGCAGTGGACAGGAACTACACATACCAGAGGCAGGTTATTGAGGAACTTGCAAAGGAACACAAGGAGGAAGAAGGGCTTCACTTCAATTTGCTAAAACAATTCTTCACTATTTAATATGGTGTTGACAAACTTGTATAAGGGAGCAGAAAGAAAATTCTTTGGATTCCCAGGTCAGACTATCTCTTCACAGCTACTTTATCACTGTAGCATGGAAGCATTCAGAAATGTTAAGTAAAATAATGGGTGTGGCTGTGTTCCAATAAAAAATGTATTTACACAAACATATGTCATACCAGATTTGGCTGAAAGGCTATAGACTCTAGTCTAATTTACATTGCACAAAGAACTTCCACAATGATTTTCATCTAATTCATTTTACCCACCAACATACTGATCCCTCTATTTGACATGCCCTTCTTCTCTGATTATACTCCTAGAATATCCTTCAAGACTCAATTCAAGCACCACTCCTCTTTGGAAGCCATATCTTATCTTCTAGCCTAAATCCATACTATTACATTTATACAGGTCACTGATCACATAGTACTGTTATTCTGAGTTTGCCATACCCCCCAAAAAACCATACACTCTCATCAAGCACAGATTGGGTCTCATCTCCATATGCACAATTATTACTTAGCAGAGTGCCTAGTAAATAGAAGGTGCTTAATAAACATCTCAGTTGATGAATGAGAAAATTAAGCCTTGAAGAGCTTAAGTGATATGTTCAAATTAATATCGCCACCTAGAATGAGTGTGAGCAAAAACATACACTAGAGGCCAGTGTGTCTGACGTTTGCTGAACATTTACAATAGGCTAACCTTTTACATAAATTAGCTCATTTGTCAAGACTTATGACTACCTTATTTCTATAGATGAGGAAACACAGGCTCAAAAATTTAGATTAACTGCCCCAAATTGTACAGCTAGGAAACAGTAGAGTCAGGATTTATACATAGTTCCCAAAGGACTCTAAAGTCCAAGTTCTTTCCAATACTTTTAGGTACAAGTTTCCTCAAAACAACCTGACCTCAGGTCTAACATTACCATCATTTTGTAGCGGTGATACTGGAGAGTTATTTTGCAAAACAAAGGGAAATTAGGGAAAATACACAAAGAAATGAAGTTAAACTCTGCTCAGAGCCAATTCTGTCACTCTGCTTCCATGTAATGGTCTGGGCTTCCTGCTCAAAGACATAGTATAAAGTTTAGGGATTTAGGAAGGACAATCTTTTGCCAGAGTTTGAAACCATCATACGAAAAGTACATTAGAAAGACATGCCAATGATTAATATGAGACAAAATGTTAGTTTATGGTAAATGTTTCCTAACCTTGGGGGGAAATCTGAAAAAAAATCATACTTCTTTAAAAACATCACAGTTCGAGCAAAAAGAACACGGTATATGAATTAGATAGACTAGTTCTGTTGAGGGCCTTAAAAAGCCTCAATTTTCTAATCTATACAATGAACCTCTCCCTCAATGAGGATGGGAGACTTTAGATAATGTTTATAAGAAACTTATTTACTTGTTTTAAGTAAATTTTTACATATGGACACTCAGAGGCAACAAAAAGTTAAAGCTGTGATCTAAAACTGTGGTTTTTCTGGTATGTCAACTTGGTATGTCTTTTTTTTTTTTTGGTACTGGGGATTGAACCCAGGGGCACTCCACCACTAAGCCACATCCCCAGCCCTATTTTATATTTTATTTAGAGACAGGGTCTTCCTGAGTTAAGTTGTGTAGGGCCTTGCTAAGTTGCTGAGGCCGGCTTTGAACTCGCGATCCTCCTGCCTCAGCCTCCCAAGTGCTGGGATTACAGGTGTGCGCCACCACACCTGGCTGGTATGTCTTCTTTTTATGCCAGGCTCTGTGACTCAAAGAGCAGCCATTTCCCTTATCTGACAATAACAGGGTTATTAGTTTGTCTTTAGTTTTATACATGACCATCACATTTTGAGATGAATAAACTACAAATAAATTATACTCTTCATTTAACCATAGCTTTTGATACATATCCTTATGAAGCCAAGCATAGTTTTAAAAACCAATTTGACCAAATGGCTAAGTATACATTATAAAACAGTTACATAAACTGCCAAAACCAAAGGCAGACATTCAAATAAAGATATTAAATAATTCTAACAGGATGAGACATTGGCTACTTGTGAGTACTATTTAGATGCTAACATCTTAATGCACCCAGTATAAGGCAAGTTCTCAAAATTCAGAATCATTTATTGCAGTGGCAATTGACAGGTCCTTCTTATTAAAAGAATTCAATAATATCTAAAGTCTGTAAATCTTATAACAATAAATGAGACAGAATACAGAATATATTGTCCTCAAAACACTTACCAAAAAGCTAAATTTTAAATCATTATCTTACTCATCTCTAAAGTGAGGATAATTGACAGCTAATAAAGCAGGTGCATTCTCACTTTCTAAAAACTTGACCACTAGAACTTGTCTGTTTCTAGAAACTCTATAACCTTTTAGAATTTTGAGACTCAATACTCATATGGAAGGGTAACTACACTTTATGAAAGACTACTGAAGAAGACACTGTCTATTATGTTACTCAATGCCATTATGTAAGGATATCTGCAACAAATCCCTTTAGAATCAGTGCCAGGAAAATAGTTTTGTCTTTCTTGAAAAAGTGATATGCTTCCTTTATCAGAAAATGAGAAGTGTGTTGAGCATTAGGTTTCTTTTTTTAACAGATGAGTCAGAACCAAAACTTATTTTTAGGTATGGCAATTATCTAATCCTAGCTTCACAGTATGGCTGTCCATTGCTATCTTTATGGGTATTATAATGACAGACTTCATTTCTAACTATCTATTACATATGAGTTTTCCCTAAAGTCTTACAAATGCTTTCTATGAGAAGTATCCTGGGTTCTAACAGGAGACTGAAAGCTTCCTGATGGATGGCAGAGATAGTATTTATTTCTCCTTATCTCCAGTATGCAAAGAAGTATGATATATATAAATCATCCTAAAATCTTGATGATACTATACCACATGATACACATTTCAATTTTGGATGATTATCATATATATAATCATCATCCTAAAGCAAACATAGAAAATGGAACCAGAAAATGGGCAAGGAACCACGAATAGCTAAGTAGGCTCACTTGGTCACATCAGAGATAGCTGTGGAAAATGAGGAAGTAAGGGAAGACGAGGGAATATAATATATTTATACCAAATGCAGACAGCAGATAAAGTGTCTGCTCCAATTGCAAACAGCAGTAAAAAACTAGGCTATCTCTAAGGAGGGAGGTATGATCATTAACTAAAGGCATAAAAGAAGTTATATATTTTATAAAATCAAGTAAGAAAAGGTGTAAAGAATAGGAAACTCAGTTCCTAACATCAATCTTCTAAATGAGGAATTAGATAAAATCACTGGTTTTAAGGAAGAGCAGAATAGAAAAGATGATGAAACTTTTAATGAGCCACAATTATTCTTTAAAGAGTTAGGGAAAATTGTGTAGAGGGAAATGAGGGGGAAGTGGGGGCAGGGGAAGAAAAGATAGTGGAATGAGCCAGACACCATTGCCCTATGTACATGTATGATTACATAAATGGTGTGCATCTACATTGTGTACAACCATAAAAACAAACTGAAATGTTGTACCCCATTTGTGTACAGTGAATCAAAATGCAGTCTGTAAAAATAAATAAAATTTTACAAAAAGAGTTAGGGAAAACACCGTGTATATGAATGCAAAGAAGAGAAAGAGCCGGGCGTGGTGGCGCATGCCTGTAATCCCAGCACTTGGGAGGCTGAGGCAGGAGGATTGCAAGTTCAAAGCCAGCCTCAGCAACTTAGCGAGGTCCTAAGCAACTCAATGAGACCCTGTTTCTAAATAAAATACAAAATAGGGCTGGGGATGTGGCTCAGTGGTAGAGTGCCCCTGGGTTCAATCCCCAGTACCAAAAAAAAAAAAAAAAAAGGAGAGAAAGAGAGAGCGCACGCACACATACACTATGTTGGAAGAAAGTTTTACACCTCCAATATACAAGACCCCACAAGTGTGCCTTCAGGATAAAAGGTAGGGAAGGGTAAAGAAGTCAATAAGGTGGTAAATATAAATAAGGTGTTAAATATCATATCTGCTCATTAACAAAAAAAGAGGATGTTCACCTGATATTAATGGTCTTAGCTGTAAGCATGGATTTTATTTTGCAGTCATAGGGACTGAATTCAGGATCTCATACATGCCAGGCAAGTGCTCTACCACGGAGCTATATCCCTAGCCTTTATTCGTAGTCTTTAAAAAAAGAAATAAAGAAAACCAGATATCAAAAGTCAGTAAGGGCCAGGTGTGGTGGTACACTCTTGAAATCCAAGCTATTCAGGAGGCTGAGGCAGGAGGATCACGAGTTCGAGGATGGTTTCAGCAATTTAGTGAGACGTTGCCTCAAAATAAAGGGGTTGGAGATGTAGATGTGGTAGAGCTACATATATCTCCACTACAGTTCAATCCCCACCACAGTAAGGCTTTTGGAATGCTTGCTTTGGGATGGTCCCTCTAAAAACCTAACTTTCAGTTGCAGGAATGGGAAAAGCCCAAGTCACATGGAAAAGTTAATGTAGGTCCTCTGAATGGCAGCCCAGCTAACCCTCTGGCCAAAAGCCAATCAACTGCCTCTCATGTGATTCAGCTACCCTAGATCTCTAGCCAGGTTGAATTTTTAGATGACTGAAGCTAACATCTAACTATAACTACATGAAAGTTGCCAAATGAAACCACCCAGGTGAAGTCTACTCAACTCTCAGAATTGTGAGAGATAATAACAAAGTGCTGTTTCAAGTGTCAAGTTTTTTGTTTTTTGTTTGTTTTTTTTTTTTGTACTGAGGATTGAACCCAGAGGCACTCCACCACTGAGCCACATCCCCAGCCCTATTTTGTATTTTATTTAGAGACAGGGTCTCACTGAGTTGCTTAGAGCCTCACTAAGTTGCTTAGGCTGGCTTTGAACTCAAGATCCTCCTGTCTCAGCCTCCCAAGTGCTGGGATTACAGGTGTGTGCCACTGCGTCCGGCAAGTGTCAAGTTTTAAAGAAGTTTCTTAGTAGCTGTAGATAACCAGGACATAAATTTAAGTTACTCTGGAGACCTGTTGCCCCCTCTACATCCTTTTAGTTATGAATTGAAGCCTCTCAATTCAGAATTCCCAACTATTCTCCCAACTTCTAATCTCAGTTCTCTACCCTTCCTCACTCCATTCACACCTGCCATTGAAGAGGAACTTATAAACCAAATGCAAATTTCTATACAGAATATTTTTCCAGAAGTTACCTAACATAGCAAAGATAAGATATAAGGGGATGAATTCTGATTGTTTCTTATTTTATACATATATATATGTATATTATTATTATTATTTTTTGGGTGGTGCTGGGGATCAAACCCAGGGCCTTGTGCTTATAAGGCCAGCATTCTACCAACTGAGCTATATCCCTAGTCCTACAATTTATATTTATCATAATTTAAGGTAATATAAAACAGTGAATTATTCAAAAGATTTGGCTATTTTGAATTTAGGGGAAAAAGTTGAGCTCAAACTATAACCGGTTCTTTTTACAGCAGCATATTATGCCGTTACTATTATTTGCCCTATTTTATTTTATTTATTATTTTATTATTTTTATTTTATTTTACACTAGGGATTGAAACCAGGAGTACTTAACTACTGAGAGACATCCTCAGCCCTTTTTGTATTTTATTTAGACAGGGTCTCACTGAGTTACTTAGAGCGTTGCTAAGTTCCTAAGTCTGGCTTTGAACTAGCGCTCCTCCTGCCTCAGCCTCCCAAACCACTGGCATTATATATCCACTATACCTAAGTTCTTATAAAGGGATACTTGCATAAATGTAAATAATACATCAAGTGTTTGAAACATAACTAAGGTTCAAAAATTAATCAGAATAACTATGTACTTAAGTTGGTGCCAAAGGAAGAAAAATCTGAACGTGCAACGGAGGTCAACACTATGTGTATTAAATGTGGAAAAATGTTTAACTGAAGAATATCCAAGAATTCCTTTGTGAAAATACAAATAAGTATTTGTGGACAATGCTTTAAAAGCTTATTTACTTCTTAGTAGATTTAGTGTGGGAAAAGAACCTTTTGAATTGTAACAACTATCAAGTTTCCCACTCACAGCTCAATATTAGTACAGCACGTGAAAACTCAAAGGGATGGAATAAATCTGGGAAGTCCTTAGAAAGGATTTTCTCTATTAACTGACCCAAGAGAATTCAGAGGAGAAAAACCTTATGAAGAATTATAACAATGTTGAAGAATTTTACAATCATTATTTACCCATATAGACATGAGAGAACTCACACTGGAGAAAACCCCTGTGGAAAAGCTTTCATTAATCATTCAGGCTTTTGTTTTGTTTTGTTTTTTTTGTGGCACTGGGGATCAGACACAGAGACTCATTCATACCAGGCAAGTGCTCTACCACTGAGCCACAACAACAGCCCTCATTAAGCGTAGCGGGGCAAAACTAAACTAAGGCGAATGCTAAAAGGCAAGGCAACATCATCGTGCATTCCTTCAACAACATGAAAGAATTTATACTGGACAGAAACTCGGTAAATATGATGTATGTGACCTTTAGTCATTACTCCACCCTTAGGTAACACCAGATAATTCATACTAGGGAAAAATCCTACAAATGTATTAAATGTGGACAAACCTTCAGCCAAGTTCTTCCTTCTACAACACCAACACCAAAGAGCTCATGCTGGAGAGAAAATGTGTCTTATCAATGTGGGTGAGTACTTAACCACAGCTTTAGCTTAATGCTAAAACAGGAAAATTCACATAGTCCAGAAATTCTAAACATGTAATGAATGTGGTCAAGGCTTCAGTCAGAGCTCCAGCTTCACTGATGTTAGAAAACTCAAGGAGGGAAACACTATTTTTGAAATCACTGTGGAACAGCCTTCAAAGGAAGTTTTGACCTTATCAAATTCAACACAACTCATACTGGGGAGAAAGCCCTAAGGTATGAGGCAGAGAAGTCTTTGATAGGAGAAAGTCTCTTGAGCACCAGAAAATTTATACTATGGATACAGCTGAATGAAATCAATTTGGGAAATTCTTTATTAATAGGGCCATACTTGTAAAACAAGTGAGAATTCACACTGAAGAGTAGCATTTTGAATATAATAAATGTAGGAAAGTCTTCAGTAACTATTGAAGACCTTATAACATTAATGATCTCTTCCTAGAGAGACATCTATTCATAAAATCAATGTGAAAAAGTCCTTTAAGTGGAATTTTCAGTTAATGAACATTAGACAACTCATATTAGAAAAAAACTCTATAAAGACCCTTTGTATTTATTTTTTATTTACTTAAAATTTTTTGGGGCTACTGGTGACTAAACCCAGGGACGCTTTAACCACTGAGCCACAACTATGATCCTTTTTATTTTGAGACAGGGTCTTGCTAAGTTGCTGAGGCTAATCTTGAACTTGCCATTCTCTTGTCTCAGCCTTGTGAGGTGCTGGGATTATAGATGTGTAACATGCCTGGTTATAAAAACTTTTAGAATATAACTGAGCAAGTATTTCAGAATTCTACAGTAAGATTAATGACAAGATAAAGATTAGATCACTAAATATGCACTAAATATTAGTATGCACTAAATATTACCAATGAAAATTCTAAATCGTTTTGTCCTCAGGAAGCATAGACTAGGGGTTAGGGATTTAGCTCAGTGGCAGAACACTTGACTAGCACATGCAAGACCCTGATTTTGGTTCCAGACCATGAAGGGGGACGGGGGAGAAGACACATAGATTAGCTGGCACAAAATAGTGTGTTGAATTCTTACATGGGGATTAAAAGAAATAATGGCAAGGGCTTAATAAGAATGAACAAGCATACTTAATTTGAAAGTTTAAAAAATGATGGTATATTTGTGTTGGAATTTTGTAGTTACATACAATTAAATATTCCAAAACAAATTTCTGTATAAGTTGTGCTTACAAGCTTTAGTATCTCCTTCTAGGCTGATCTCTATTGTACAGCAGTGATATCAATGCTGTTCACTGATGCTGTCTACTGATCTGCTCTCATATGTGCCTCTAGGACTTTCATTTCAGTTACATAAGTAGAACATGCTAATATCAAAACTATCCTCTTGGTTCTTCATGTTACCAGTGACTATTAAAAGAAATAAGATATTAAACTCACAGAAGAAATGAAATGAGAGCTCACAATAACTGTATTGAAACCTATGAAGGGCTATGCTAAAGAAGAAAGGAGATATCAATCGTGTACAGCTCTAAAAATTCAAATCCAATGATCCATATCTAAGAAGTTCACTAGTAGTAGTTAGGATTACTGTGAATAGCTACAGTTTGACAGTGTAGACAAGACTCTTATCTCCCAGAAGAAAGAAACTCATACTCAATCCTATTTTCCCAGAAAAACATGTAAATATCTACATATCACTTATTGTAATGGAGGCCCCCAAACAGAACAGATCTGTCAAAAAGCTCATAGCCATGTGAGGGAAATATGATGAAACAATCAAAGAAACAAGTTTGTATATAAAAACAATGGGGCTTTCAAAAAAATCTTGTTATAGATAATAAAGAATTGTGTAGGAATTCAAATACACAAACACACAAATATATGTACATATACATATATACTCTCAGAATGAAGTATCAGAGCCTGGAAATACTTTCCAAAATGGAAAATTAAAACTGTTCTACAGCTTCTTATCCAGAAAATATACGGAAGAGAATAAAAACTACATGCCACAAAAAATTATCAGTATCACTGACAATAACAATAGCAGGATTTGGAAAAGTATTATTGCAGTATTTTTCCCTTAAGCATTCTACTGAAACAGGGACACTGAAGTATAGTTTCACCAATACAAGAATGTTATGGGGATACAGATTTCAGCTCTAACTTTATAGAAATGAGGGGGATCTGAAAATGGAATAGAAACCCTTAAACATTGAGTTCTGTACTAATAATAAATGTTCCAACATAGATTGAACAAATCAGTTATCAGAAATGTTACAAAAAGGAGGGCGTGGTGGAGCACACCTGTAATCCAAGCGACTTGGGAGGCTGAGTCAGGAGGAATGCGAGTTCAAAGTCAGCCTCAGCAACTTAGCGAGGCACTAAGCAACTCAGTGAGACCCTGTCTCTAAATAAAATACAAAATAGGGCTGGGGATGTGGCTCAGTGGCCGAGTGTCCCTGAGTTCAATCCCTGAATACAAAAAAAAAAAAAAGAAATGTTACAAAAAGACTTAAGCACCTAGCGAACTCTGCTTTAATATTTCTAAAGTCCCTTCTAATTTTAAGGCTTGAATCCTGTGATTACTATGATGAGAGGAGTAAGAAGAAGCACTCATAACGAAGTGTGAACCACATCAATATCTTCTCTAAATGCAAATAACTTCTGAAATTCTCTAGTGGTTCTGCTTATGTATTCTGTTAATATTTGATATTTCAGTGTTTCGAAATCTATAAAGTCCCATTCAATGTCTCAGAGCCTGGTTTTGTTTGTACTGCAATCAAGGATGTTGAGTACCAGTCTTCCAGTGAAGAAGCAATAAAGCCATAAGCAACTACAAGTCTCATACATGACTGGATTTTGGTATAACCACTTAAAATTGGCAGTATGGAATAAAATACAACTTATTAACCTTTTGACTCAGAAATTCCATTTCTAGGAATCTACACAACAGAGGTTCACACATGTTTACAAACAATGTTCTAGCACCACTATTTGTAATAGCCCAAAGTTAGAAATTACAAATGCCCATCAACATTAGAATGAATACACAGATTGTTGCATAGTCATACAATGGAACGTGGTCCTCTGTAAGGAGAATAAACTACAAGTGTTACATGGATGAATCTCAAAAATATAACACTGAGCAAAATAAGTCAGATAGAAAAGAGAACATAGTATATGATGTCATTTAGATGTAGAGTTCAAAAACAGGGAAAAATTAATCTATGGTGTCAGAAATTAGCATAATGGTACCTAAAGCAGGAGCAGTGTAAGTGGTTAACAAGAGAGAGAAGGAGATGGAGAGGGAGAGAAACTGTAACAGGGCATGAAGAAGGCTTTGGATACACTAGTAATGTACTGTGTCGACTTCAAGGTGCTTAAATTTTTATTTGTTGAAAATGCATCCATTTTGTATATTTTTGTGTATATGTCATTTTTTCAATTAAAAGTTTTTGGAGGGGAAAGTGCTGGGGAGTGATATTGGCTAAGTTATATTATTAATATGTGCATGCACAAATATGTAACAACAAATCCTATTACTGTACCAAGAAAAAAATGTGGGAAAAGAAAAAAAAAGTTTGTAGGAAAAATTGGGTGCAGTGGCACATGCCTACAATACCAGCAACTTGAAAGGCTAAGCAGGAGAATTTCAAGTTCAAGGTCAACCTCAAAAACTTAGCAAAACTCTATCTCAAAATAAAAAAGGGGTGAGAAGCTCAGTGATAAGGCACCCTGGGTTCAATTCCCAGTACCATCCAAAAAAAAAAAAAAAAAAAAGTTTATAGGAAAAGATAATTTGCAAGATAGTCAAAACAGACATCAAAACCTTAAGGAAAGAGTCAGTATTCTTCTGAAGATCCTACTGGAAAACTTGTCTTCATGTAGTCTGGGTAATCTAGACAAGTGCTAAAGAAACTAATGAAACAGGAAACAAGTATTATAACTAGCTAATTCCTAGATGATAGAAGCCAGCACTGAGTATTGGTGCCTAAAGACACTGACTTCAATCATTGTGTTTCTTGAACTATTTCTTACACTAGATATATTTTTACCTAACTTGTGGTAACAGCAAGCTCCACTGAGGCCTGGATCCAAATCTGAATTCCCTTCAAGGCTGAATTGGGCCAGAGACTGCATATTCATTTGTTAAAAATTCTAAGCTGGGTGTGGTGGCGCACACCTGTAATCCAAGCGACTCGGGAGGCTGAGTCAGGAGGATTGCGAGTTCAAAGTCAGCCTCAGCAACTTAGCGAGGCCCTAAGCAACTCAGTGAGACCCTGTCTCTAAATAAAATACCAAATAGGGCTTGGGATATGGCTCGGTGGCCGAGTGTCCCTGAGTTCAATCCCTGGTTCAAAAAAAAAAAAAAAATTCTATGCTACATATCATTAGCTATTTTACCAAGAAAATTTTCTAAGTATTGATAATTCCTTAGAGGCAGAATTGGGTCAGAGACTTGTACATTTATTTGTTAAAATTCTGTTTTACATGTCATTAGTTACTTCATCAGGAAAATATTCTAAGAATCAATATGTTAATAATGGTAATATTTTAAAAGCTAGATCATTATTTCCAGAATGTCTAGAAAGATAAATATTTTAAATAAAAATAAACATAAAAATATAATCCCATCTACATAAAACAAAGCAGAAAAAGAATAAGGAGTTATAATACAAGATCAAAGGGAAGAATGAGAACCAGATACCATCAAAATATCCTTACCGGTGCAGTTTACCACCATAGAATGGCTTAGTATGAAAGGTAATGCTGGCTGAATAGCCAGTTTTTGCACAGTTGACACTGATTTTGCCACCAAGTTCTACCCAAGGAACAGTCAAAATGGACCTGGCATATGCACAAGGGAGAGAAAAAGTATACTCTTCTCCATGCTCCAGTAGACTGAGGATACCTGTGTATGAAAACACAGTGGTGGTTAATATCTTTTTAAAAAAAACATAGTACTACCAAAAAATATTCACTACTTTTTTTCCTGTCTACTACATGATCTAGTACATGATTCCTATCTTCCCACATGATTATTCTGTTTAACCTTCATTTAACTTTGGATAATACTGATTCATTTACAATTATATTTGACAACATTTCCTCGTATAGTGAATCAGATTTATTTCACTGTAACCTTACTATCCCTTTGGGGCTTATGGGGCCAAAAAATGTTAGAGTGGAAACTGAGTTTCCGATTAAGCTCCTTTAAAAAAAAAAATCCATCAGGCAGAACTCCAGGATATGTTATACTGTACCAAGTTAAGATCTGGTCCTTAGTTGGTACTAATAACCTTTTCAGCAGTTTGGGAATAACTTAATAGTCAATGTTATAAAGGTATACATAGCTGGGCATAATGGTGCATGCCTAGAATTCTAAGTACTGGGAGGCTGAGGGAGAAGGATCTCAAGTTTGAGCCCAATCTAGGCAACACTGTAAAGATCCTCTCTAAAAATAAAATTAAGAAGGGCTGGAATGTATCTCAGTGGTAGAGTGCCTGCCTAGCATGCATGAGCCCCTATTCAATCCCTAGTACTGCAAATTAAATGAAATAAGGTGTAGATAGGCTTTAAACTCAGATAATATGATGGGAAAATGTTCTTCATTCTGGTCCATGTATATCAAGGAAGAAAAAAATATAATTCTATCATAAAAGCCAATAATGAACAAAATGAATTGTTTGCCAAATTCTGAAATATTTAGGGTGAAGCTACAAGAGATGTAAGTAATGTTTTTGTTTGGTTTTGTGTTTTGGTACTAGGGATTGAACCCAGGGGGGCTCTACCACTGAGCTGAACCCCTAGTCCTTTTTACTTTTTTATTTGAGACAGGGTCTTGGTAAGTTGCCCAGAATGTCCTTGAGCTTGTGATCTTCTTGTCTTAGCCTCCCAAGTAGCTAGGATTACAGGTGAGCACCTATAAGTGGTGGATTTTAAACAAGTATTATTCTATTTAAAAAATAATTTTTTTAGTTGTAGATGGACACAATACCTTTATTCTATTTATTTTTCTGTGGTGCTGAGGATTAAACCCAGTGTTCCATGGGCACTAGGTGAGCACTCCACCACTGAGCTATAGTCCCAGCCCAACAAGTAGGATTCTAATGGGACTTGTTCTGTATTAAGTGATGCTATATTAAAGATGGTTTAAAAACAAAAAGGGAATTATGTTAATGAACAATCAATCTATATTAGATAATTAAGAAACACTAAAGATAGGTGAGCCACATTATAAACCTTACTGAGTTTGACCTATGTCATCAACAGACCGAATACTTAACTGGATATGAACTTCTAGTTTGAGCTCATGGCATTTCTCTCTTAATAAATGTTCACTAAGCACACTGCTCTGTTTTTTGGTTTGTTTTTAATATTTTTTTTTAGTTGTCAATGGATCTTTTTAAAAATTTTACTTACTTATATGTGGTGCTAAGTATTGAATCCAGGGCTTCCCTCATGCCAGGTAAGTGTTCTACCACTGAGCCACAACTCTAGTACCAAGCACACTGTTCTTTTGTTTGACAGTTCTGGGAATTGAACCTAAGGCCACTTGATTACTGAGCTACATCCCCAGTCCTTTTTTTATTGTGAGACAGGATCTCATTTAGTTGCCCAAGCAGGCTTCAAACTTTCTTCTGTGTCAGCCTCCCAAATTGCTAGGATTGCAGGCATGGGCCACTGTGCCCACTCTGTTCTTCTTCTTCTTCTTTTTTTTTTTTTTGCGGTGCTGGGGATTGAACCCAGGGCCTTGTGCATGCAAGGCAAGCACTCTACCAACTGAGCTATGTCCCCAGCCCCCACTCTGTTCTTAATGTTCAAAAATGAGGGCAAGAGTCATAATAAATATTTTTATATGGTTTTTAGGATAACCAAAGACAAAAAGATTCCAAAGTAATCTACCCAAAGCAACATCAACTTTTTTTTTTTCTTTTGGTATTGCTTTTAACAGCCTTCATAAAGGACAACAATAAATAAAAAAGTATTGAGCCATTTCAGAAGAAACATGCTTCTAGTTGTAATATATTTATAAAACAAACTGTCAGGAGATAAACAACATACTTGAGTATATTTTAAAGGTTAATAACTTAATGCTAAGTTGGGAAAGATACTTCATTTTTATTACTTCTGGAAAAATATGACCTTATAAATTGGGTTTATGATCTTTCATTTTTAAGAATATATTTAGCATAAGCAGTGAACGATGTAGAATTTAAAATATGAAGAATACACAACAATTTTTGAATAAATGTGATGATGGAAAATCAGGATAATTCAGATTCACAGAATTCTAAAATCACATTTATCTAATAATTAAATGAGTGTTCCATTTTTTAAAAAAAAAAAAAAAAAAAAAAAAAAGCACAGCCAAAAGGAACAAAGTAATTTTCATAAATCCCATTCCCCCATTTTATCTACTTCCTGTAAGGGTAACCAATAGCAATTTAATTTCCAAAAGGCAATGAATGAATATATACTAGCACTTAGATAATAAAAATTGTATTATTATATACCTCTTTTAAGATTAAAGCATGGTGAAGATAGTAAGGCTTTTCCTTATGTCTAGAGGTTCTCCTTTCGTGGAGTGGAAAACACTACCATTACTAGATTTTTTTTCTGTTACATGAACTGGTAAGAACAACTGTCCTTGGGGTGAGAGGGTCAAAAAGTGAGGTTCTAAATGTGGCTAGGCCTCAGCCTTTATAATCATGACACATACCATCACTCTAAACTTTATTTTTTTCATCTATAAAATAATAAACTGACATACAATGGGCCTAAGGCTAATGGTATAGAGCATAAATCAGAAGGTGGCAAACTTTTCTTTTTAAACTAATAAAATATGAATACTTTCTTATATTATAAAGTGTATTTAACTTGAGATATCATTTGGAAATTGTTAAGACATATCACAATAGATCTTAAAAAAAGGAGAAATTGAAAAGGGGAATAAACTATTTTCTTACCAGCTGAAATACAGTCTCAAAATGTTGAGATGGCTGCATGCCATGCTTTACATTGAAAGTTCACATTCACAACAAAATATTCTTTGCGCAGAGTTTTTCTTTTTCTGTCATTATGTTTTCATTAACTTTTCAGGATTTCTATGGAGGTTTTTGTTTTCATTTTGTATTCTTGCCCAAAAGACACTATTTCCTCAAATTATGTTTTTATAATCTTTTCATGAAACAGAATTAAAATTTGGCAATGTATTTTTAAAATAGTCCTTGAATGGCTGCTAACTTAAGAGAGATACATACAAATTTACCTAGAAGATATTTCTTATGGCTTTTTATAATAATGAAAATAAGGGAACAACTTCAATGTCCAAAAAGAAAAAAGTAGTTTAATAAAAGATAATAAATGTATTTTATCGAGTATTATACACCATTGAAATGTTTTATTAATGTCATGGGAAAATGAATATACTTTGTTTAAAAAACCAGCAGGAAACTATACATAGAATTAATCCTAATTTTATAAAACTAAAAATATGTACACTAAATGTATGTATATAAAGTACTAGCTCAAATTATTTATCTCTGTTCTAAGGGATTACAGATACTTTTATTTCTTCCTTTATATTCTGTTTTCCAAATTTCCAACAATATTTTTGGAATTTTTTTTTTCCTTTGGTACTGGGGATTGAACTAATGGGTATTCAAACACTGAGCCACATCTCTAGCCTTATTTTGTATTTTATTTAGAGACAGAGTCTCACTGAGTTGCTTAGTGCCTCACTAAGTCGCTGAGGCTGGCTTTGAACTCGTGATCCTCCTACCTCAGCCTCCTGAGCCAGTGGGATTACAGGCATGTGCCACTGCACCCAGCAAAAATATTTTATATTTAAGTCAGATGAGGTGTGGCATACTTAACTCTTGGAGACTCAGGAGGCTGAAGCAGGAAGATCCTAAGTTCAATGCAAGACTGGACAATTTAACAAGACCTTGTCTCAAAATAAAAAATAAAAAGGGTAGTGCCCCTGCATTTAATCCCCAGTATACTTAAAATCAGAAATAAGTGATTTTAAAGGAAAATTCACATTAGTCCATAGATATACTTCCCTTGCCAGGCGTGATGGCACACATCTGTAATACCAGCAGCTTGGGAGGCTGAGGCAGGAGGATTGGGAATTCAAAGCCAGCCCCAGAAACTTAGCGAGGCCCTAAGCAATTCATCAAGACCTTATCTTTAAATAAAATATAAAAAAGGGCTGGGGATGTGGTTCAGTGATTAAGTGACCCTGGGTTCAATCCCCAGTACAAAACACACACACACACACACACACACACACACACACACACACACTTTTCTTGCTCTCCAACAAACATACTGGAACACAACAGGAATCAGAACAAAAAAAGCAGTATGCATAAAATTTCCAATCTGTAGTTAATATTTATACAGTTTCTCAAATTTTAAAACTGTAGTTTGATAATAAAAACTGAAGAATAATTTTTCTACTTACCTTCTCCAACCATTGTCACACCTATCGACATGCCTAAGAATTTGCTTTTAGTCCAGACATGTGCATTTACACACATCTTCCTCTCTGCACATTCTGCATAAAATCCTGAGACTGGAGGATGATGGGAAACCTGCTCAGCAACAAATCTGACTGTATAATAGTCTGATCCTCCCTGGCTGGAGGACTCCTCTAATAGAGGAGCATGATTTGTGACTGCCTGGGTGGAATTGCTGCTAACAACACTGGATATAACCTCGCTTTTTGGCATCCTCCAGGAACAGTGAAATGTTTCTCCAATGATAGGATTGTACGGTTTCTTAGCAATGGCTCCCTTACGACCTTCATGAAATGAGGTAAGGTAGTACTCAACAAAGCGAATCATTCTGTCTTCAGCTGTGGCTCCGTTAGTGATGGCTATAAATAGGTCTGGATGAGACATAAAGTCTGCATACATTTCCAGCAAGGAACGCTTCTCGAGGATAAATGTTGGGAGCACCACCTAAAACAACAATAATAACAAAAATCAACCAAGAGGGAAAATTTAATTCATGTGTACATCTACAGACAATCATTTGTATTGCTCTGAAAACATTTCATTCTAAGTAGGTATTAAAAACAAAAATACAAACAAAAAGTATTTGGTCTTAATAAAAAATAAACATGCTTAAAACGAAATGAGAGCCTGCCCAAATGGTTAAGATTAAATCCAAATTTAGGACATTGAGAAGGTTAGATAGCAAAAAAAAAAAAAAAAAAGGAATTCTCAAACTTTTAGACTGGATAAAAGTATCATCAGGAAAATGTTTTTAAAACCCAAAGTAAATGTGAGCCAGATCTTTTCTACTTTCTTACCTTGAAAATAAACTGTGGGTGACTGATCAAGATATGAAAAGAGGCAATGAATGCCATTTCCTGGGAACAAACTAAAGAGTTCACAGACTAAAAAAACTGTAACTTATACTTAATTTTAAGTACAAGAGAAGAAAAGAACTTCTGACGCATGAAAGCAAAAAAAGGAAAATTAAATACTTCACTTTAAGCAGAACTGGAGAGGCACTGCAAAATGATTCAACTCTTCTGAAAGGAAACTGGTGATATTCTTCAAGAGCCCTAAGATGTTCCTACCATTTAGCATAGTAATTATTCTTATAGGAATCTAGCTTAAAGGAAAGAAAGAATATGAATAAAGGAAAAGGAATGTAAAAAGAATGAAAACAATTCACATTTTAAACATGGTTCTAGGTAATTATTTTAAATAAAGAACTTTCACTTAATGAATTATTATAGTTCTTTAAAATTATGGTTTTGAAGATGATACACCAAAGACATCAGATGATAGAAGTTTACATGCTGAACTGAACACACACATATCTTAACTTTGCTTTCTACTGAAATTCCATTTAAATTACATTAAACAAATTCTATATAAAGACAAACCCAGAGATACTGGAAGGTACACAAAAAGTAACAAAATTAAGAGGTTGTTAATTAGAAAAGTGAATCTTAAGCAGTTTACATTAAAGATTCCCAAAAAGGCTCAGGAACTTGACAGCTCCAGGTACTTCTGAATCTGGGGTTTTTTTTTGGTACTGGGGATTGAACCCAGGGGCACTGAGCCACATCCCCAGCCCTATTTTGTATTTTATTTAGAGACAGGGTCTCACTGAGTTGCTTAGGGCCTTGCTAAGTTGCTGAGGCTGGCTTTGAACTTGCGATCCTCCTACCTCAGCCTCCCAAGTGCTGGGATTACAGGTGTGTGCCACCGTGCCTGGCGGATCTGGGGGTTTTGAGGAGTGCTAAAATAAAGATGACTGAGTGAAATCTGTAAGTCCAGAGGTCTAGTTTCAGGAGAGTGAAAGAAACAAGATGGTTTATTCTCTAGATTGGCAAACAATAGGGGACTTGTAAGAGTGCAGACACTCAGATGATAAAAAGGGTTGTAAGTAACCCTTTAAAAATTAAATGTTAGATGCTGATATTCTCTCTCACCCAGCCCTCTTTTCCTGTTCACCACCTAGTTGTTTAACCCACCACACAGAAGATGAGAAAATTTTCTTCTAGGAAGTTACCAATCCTAGAAAAAAAAAAAAAATGATTCGGACACCAGTTTTCCCAATGAAGGGCCCATCCAGATTACTGGACAATAAAAACAAAGGTCTTATCCACATGTTCAAAACTTAAAATCAGCTTTTTTGTTTCCCTAAACTTAATTGTAGACAGAAATCCAAGAAATACCAGATCTCTAATTAGGAACATAAAGGCCAAAATAAAGTAACAGATGGAAAGTAATCAGAAACCTCACAAGAGGGGGAAAAATAATAAAAAATTTAAAAATTATATCTTCAGAGAACTGAGAAAAACATGAAACAAGGATGCTTCTTTAAAAAGGAAAATTCAGAAAGTTTAAAAACATGGTAACAAATATTAAAATTCAAGAGAAGAATTAGAAGATAAAGGTGAGGAAGTCTCCCAAAATTAGGAGAGAAGAAAGAAAAAAACATTGGACCAAGGAGTTCAATGGTCATTTAAGGAGTTCAGAAAGAACAGGAAAAAAAAGAATGAATGAAAATCATTAAGGAAGCAATTCAAGAAAATGTCAAAGAACTGAAAAATATGAGTTGTCACATTGAAAAAGACCAGTAAGTATCCAGAGACAATAGATAAAAAGAAACCTATATCAAGATTCAGAACAACTGCTGGGCATGGTGGTGCTTGCCTGTAATCCCAGTGAATTTGGGTGGTGGAGAATCACAAATTTGAGGCCACACTGGACAACTTAGACTGTGTAAGAAAAAAAGGGGGCTGGGCTAGAAAAGTAGTTCAGAGGTAAAGTGCCCCTGGGTTCAATCCTCAGTGCCACAAAAAAAGATTCAGAATAATTTCAAAGAGAAAAACAAACAAAACAGGTTACAAAAGATCAGCATTCAGAATGACTTCTGTCTTCTCATCAGAACCTTGTAGTAAGGAAGCAATATTCTGAAGGAAAGTTATTTGCAAGTTACAAATTCTAACCACACTAACAATCAAATACGAGGGCAACATAAAGAAGGACATTCAGACACACATTTTCACATTTGCTTTCTACAGATCTTTCTCAGAAATTAGAGGAGAATGTGCTCCAACAAAATGAGGCAATCAAGAAAGAAGAGTGGGTTAGATCTAGAAAGATGAAGAAATCCTGGTTCAGATTACAGTGATGTAACTCTGATGAACTGGTGCAAATGTATAAAACCCCTACAAATCCAGAACGGTTATCAAATATAGTGGCGAGAACTATGCAGTTTCTACGAATTCATGCGATTTGAAGATCAAATGACAAAGGGAAAGTGCAGTACTCTACAAAACTCATACTAATCCCATATTTGTCTTTATTTTCTGACTCAGGACAGTAGAAACCATGAGCTTCTTTCTAGTCTCAATAGGGTTGACATTCTTACTCAAGAGACAGACATGAAAAGACTCAGCTGCTATTATACTGCCTTTTTGAACCAGAGGACAGAAAATCCTACAGAAAGTGGTCTCAACTGTTTCTTATTTGGCTTCTGTTGATTTTCTATTGATAAAATCAATACTCTCAACTCCACACACTGCTGTTGGATTGGCTGAAGATACTAATTTCCCCCCAGTTGTATTCTGGCTTCAGTCTGCTCTTGAGAGTTGGAAGTAGGTCATAGATTGCTTAGAAGCAAAAAAAAAAAAAAAAAAAAAAAATACTGAGCAGCTTACTCTCTGCCCACATTCTTGCTGAAAATCTAGTAGTTGGCTCACATCAAATGCTCTGAGACATATATTTCAGAGGATTCACTCACAACTTTGTTTGATTTCTACAAAAAGGGCTCCTATAAACTTTCACAATATTTTATTAGAAGCTGAAACCACAGACTCAAATGTTTAGCCTCCCTTCATTAGGGAGTTGTCTTCTATGAATGGCAAAATAGCCCTTTTCTTAAGCTAACTTTGTGTTGGCTATTCATCTCTTCCTAAACTAAGTAACATTGTTATGGGTTCAAATTCAAGTGGTAAAACTCTAGAGAAAACTAAGAGGACGATTAACACAAAAAACAAGTCTTTTATATCCTGCTACACTGCTGAATTCATTTATGAGTTCTAGAAGTTTTCTGGTTGGATATAAAATTAACACTCATAAATCTAATGCATTCTTATTCATAAGTGATGAATCCTCTGAAAGAGAAGTTAGGAAAACTACCCCATTCACAATAGCCTCAAAAAAAAAAAATACGTGGGAGTCAATTTAACAAGAGGTGAAAGACCTCTACAATGAGAACTACAGAACACTAAAGAAAGAAATTAAAGAAAACCTTAGAAGATGGAAAGATCTCACATGTTCTTGGATAGGCAGAATTAATATTATCAAAATGGCCATACACCAACTATACAAATTCAATGCAATTCCAATTAAAATCCCAAAGATGAACCTCATAGAAATAGAGTAAGCAATCATGAAATTCATTTGGAGGAATAAGAGACCCAGAATAGCTAAGGCAATACTAAGCAAGAAGAGGGAAGCAGGGGTATCACAATACCAGACCTTCAACTATACTACAGAGCAATAGTAACAAAAACAGCATGGTATTGGCACCAAATAGGCAGGTAGATCAATGGTACAGAATAGAGGACACAGAGACAAACCCACAAAAATACAATTATCTCATACTTGACAAAGGAACCAAAAACATACAATGGAGAAAAGACAGCCTCTTCAACAAATGGTGTTGGGAAAACTGGAAATCCATATGCAGCAAAAAGAAACTAAACCCCTATCTCTCACCCTGCACAAAACTCAACTCAAAATGGATCAAGGACCTAGGAATTAGACCAGAGACCCTGCACCTAATAGAAGAAAAAGTAGGTCCAAATCTTCATCATATCGGCCAAGGTCCCGACTTCCTCAACATGACCCCCAAAGCACAAGAAATAAAAGCAGGAATCAATACTTGGGATAGATTCAAACTAAAAAGCTTTTTCTCGGCAAAGGAAACAATCAGCAATGTGAAGAGACAGCCTACGGATTGGGAGAAAATCTTTGCCACACACACTTCAGATAGAGCACTAATATCCAGAATTTACAATGAGCTCAAAAAACTTTACAGCAAGAACACAAATAACCCAATCAATAAATAGGCTAAGGAAATAAACAGACACTTCACAGAAGAGGACCTATAAGCAATCAACAGATATATGAAAAAATGTTTAACATCTCTAGTAATAAGAGAACTGCAAATCAAAACTACCCTAAGATACCATCTCACCCCAATTAGAATGTCTGTTATCCCCAGCGACTCGGGAGGCTGAGGCAGGAGGATCGCGAGTTCAAAGCCAGCCTCAGCAACTTAGCGAGACCCTAAGTAACTCAGTGAGACCCTGGGTTCAATCCCCAGTACCAAAAAAAAAAAAAAAAGAATTCTATTGTCTTGTCTATTATCAAGAATACAAGCCACAATAGGTGTTGGCAAGGATGTGGGGAAAAAGGTACTCTCATACATTGCTGGTGGGGTTGCAAATTGGTGCAGCCACTCTGGAAAGTAGTATGGAGGTTCCTTAGAAAACTGGGTATGGAACCACCATTTGACCCAGCTATCCCACTCCTTGGCCTATACCCAAAGGACTTAAAATCTGCATATTATAGTGATGTAGCCACATCAATGTTTATAGCAGCCCAACTCACTACAGCGAGATTGTGGAACCAACCTAGATGCCCTTCAATAGATGAATGGATAAAGAAACTATGGTATATATACACAATGGAATATTATTCAGCCATAAAGAACAATAAAATTATGACATTTGCAGGTAAATGGATGAAGCTGGAGAGTATCATGTTAAGTGAGATAAGCCAATCCCAAAAAACCAAAGGCCGAATGATTTCTCTTATAAGTGGTTGATGACACATAGCAGGGATGGGGGGAGGTATGAGAAGAATGGAGAAGGGCTGGATTGTATAGAGGAAACTGAGGAGTGGGGAGGGGGTGGGGAACGAAAGATAATAGAATGTGACAAACATCATTATACTATGTATATGTATAAATATGCAAATGGTGTGATTTTACTTTGTACACAACCAGAAAAACGAAAGTTGTACTCCATTTGTGTACACTGAACCAAAAATAAATAAGTAAATTTTTTAAAAAAACAAGTAAGATGTTATATTTAGGAAAAACTAGATGATTTCAACTGTGAGGGGCACTCAAAGAGCTTCCATATTCTGTCAATGTTCTGTAACTTAATGTGAGAGAGGGGTGAGTAAATGGGTTTCATTTTACCATTGTTCTCTGAATGTTTATAAATATTCTTACTTAAGTCTTCTATGCGTAACACATACTTCAACAAAGAAAAGATAGTAACTGAAAAAAGAAAATGAAGTGAAATTGCCTATAAATAAAGATTGAAGAGAATCCTCAAAGTGAGAGTTGTATGTTAGGATGATAGAATGATGGGAAATTTTTTCTTTTTAAAAATTTCTATGACATGTTTAATTATAATAATTAAATAATATTATTTAAAAAGGACCAATTTGGAAAATACATGACTCATTTACAACATGTGGAGAAAATATATATGGCTTAACTAGAACATGAAGGCTGGGCCCATGGCTATCTTCTTCCATGCTGTCCCAATACTTAGCACAGTGTCTGGAATATAATATGGGCTCAGTAGATTTTTGTTAATCAGTGTGATAGTTAAGATAGGAGGTAGGTATCACTGCAGTTTAGTCACAGATTCCTGAATATTGCTTGAAAAGTACCATTCCTTTAAATGTTACGTGATTGTTCCTAATTTGTCCTTGGTTAATATTAACACGTAACTTTTTAATTAACATGGCACAGTTATTCATGCCAAGAGACAGCTGTACCATCTGGATTACCAGAACATTCTTTGCAAATGTTCTTACACTTCATAAACCTCAACACTGGTTTTATGTCTTCTAAACCTAAATCTACCAAGGGTAGCAAACACCATACTAATACCAAAAGAACTCCTCAGATGACTACTCATTTTTCTTCACAACTAATAAAGTCTTTGCTGGACCAATAATATGAAAATATTTCTTGAACAAAATGATATTTAGTTGAAGTACTGAGGTTAAATGAAATATTAATTAATTTTCTTATGAATTCCTAAAATATCTTCTACTCAGTAGACTTTGAAAAGCAATCCATTCGCTTTTAAAACCTACTATGAATCACAGTAAATTAAGTTAAAAAAAAAAAAAGCTTTTGATGTTTACAAGATTTCAAGTGAATGCTAAACTCAAAATGCTTTCTATTTAAGTTGCATTTTCAGGTGAACAAGTCATTGAAAATAATCCTTAAACTTTCATTACCTTTAATGGCAACAAAATCTTAATTTGAAACATCTAGCTAAGTCAAATTTGAAATTCCATATTAATGCAAAATCATATCAGTAGTAATTCAAGGTAACAGTCTCACAATCATTGATATTTGACATATATAGGTTTTAAACCTAATTTGTTTTTAGAATTAACGTTACAGATTGTTTAAAATTAATTAAAGTACATTATCTTAATGTACTTTAATGTACTTTGTAAATAAAGAAGACTGGTTGAAAATTAAAAATCATAGATCAATGATTTTCAAACTTTAATGTACATATGTAAGTCAACTGGATATCTAATTAAAAAGCAGATTCTGATCCATAAAGTCCAGGATCAGGGATTGAGATTCTGCATTTCTAATGAGTTCCCAGGGGATGGTGATGTTGCTAGTATTTAGACCATTAAAGTACCAAGATTGTAGAGGAGGGATCTATGAACTATAACCTTAGGGCCAAATCTGACCTCTTTTTGTTTTGTTTTTCCCTTGGGTACTGGGGATTGACTCAAATGGGTGATTTACCACTGAGCTACATATTCAACTTATTTTTTATTTTCAGGCAGGGTCTTGTTAAATTGCTCTGGCTGATCTTGAACTTATAAGTCTCATGCTTTAGCTTCCTGAGTCTTCTGGGATTTGAGGCATGCACCACCACACCCAGCTCCTTCCACTTTTTTAAGTAAAATTTTATTGAAACATATTCATGTCCAATTCAGCAAATTGTCTCTTATGGTTTTTGTAGGATTACTTCCTTTCCCTTAGACTTTCCAGTATAGTATACCAATGGATCCCTTTTATTTTTTACAGGAATAGGACTTACCATGACACTCCCTGCTGCACAAAAAAACCCATTAGACTTTTATGAAAATAAATCCTAATTAAGAGACTAATAAACTAATCATATAAAAGAAAAGCCCTGATGACATTAACACTTTCCAGTATGTTCCTAACTTAACAATCTCCATAGCCAGTTTATACCATTACTTACTCTTGTTAAGTCCATGCCCAGCTTGAGCTGTGACAAGAGATGCAGGATAACACTGCGTTGCTCTTCTACAGCTCCCAGGTCATCCTCTTTGTTGTCACAGGTGTCCTCTACCTCATCATCTGCATTTACTTCTTCAGGTTCCTTGATATAAAATAAAAGTCTAGTGTTACAACCTTACTAATATCCATTAAGAATAAAAAGTTTAACATCAGACTTTAAGACATTTCTACTGGATCTAAATCAATCAAAGGATGGGTAAAAATTGTCTGAAAATATAAATTCCATCATTTTGCCATGGAATAAATTTCCTTCAAAGAGCCCATTATTGCTGGAATTGAAAATATTGTGGTTTTACCATAGACATCACATATAAAATACATTTATTTTGCAGAAACAGAATTTTTCAAAAAGAGTGAAAAATGTCTCATTGGAATCTCAGGCGTTGACCACCTGCCTGGGGACATCACCACTACCTATAATTTAAGTTTTAAGAGTTTTGAGAATTAAATATTTACTTCTTTTTAAGCTAAAACTATAAGAGTACTTTTTAGCCAAGCACAGTGGTGCATACCTGTGATACCTTCTGGAGGCTGAAGTAAGAGGATCACAAGCTCAAGGCTGGCCTCAGCAACTTAACAGTACTCTGCCTCAAAATAAAAAGGTCTGGGAATATAGCTCAATGGTAAAGTGCCCCTGGGGGCTGGGGATATAGCTCAGTCGGTACAGCACCTGCCTTGCAAGCACAAACCCAGGTTCAAACCCCAGCACCGCCAAAAAAAAAAAAAAAAAAAAAAAAAGGGCCCCCGGGTTTAAAACCCCAAAAAAAAAAAAAAAAAAGAAAAAAATTTACTGATGCATTATAATTATATATAATATGGGGATTCAGCATGTGTAGAAGTAAATTTTAAAATGATTACAAGCACTGGGCATTACAAGCACTATGGCGCAAGCCTGTAACCCCAGAGACTCAGGAGACTGAGGCAGAAGGATCACAAGTTCAAAGCCAGCTCTGGCAACTTAGTAAGGCCCTATGCAACTTAGCAAGACACTGTCTCAAAATTAAAAATAAAAAGGGCTGGAGATGTAGCTCAGTGGTTAAGTGCCCCTGGGTTCAATCCCCAGTAAAAATAACACAACACGACATAACATAACAAATAAAATAAAATAAAATAAAACAATAAAATAAAATGACTGCAAGCACATGTCAAGTCTCTACTGTAAACTATATTTTGATATTCATTCACTCTTGAAGTTCTCAGGATGAAACCTTGGGGTTCAAGAGAATTTTAGGTACATGTATAGAAACCCTGTAGTTGTTCATGCTGTCAAATGCCACAAAAAGTTCTCCATGCAGCTCTTCAATCAATAAAAAAAACACTTGGAAAAACTGAAAATGTTTCAGCTCTCAGTTTGGAGCTTCTAATTCCAAATGACTGGTTAAGAGAAACTATTTATTTATTTATTTTAGGTACTGGGGATTGAACCCAGGGGCACTCCACCACTGAGCCACATCCCCAGCCCTATTTTGTATTTTATTTAGAGACAGGGTCTCACTGAGTTGCTTAGGGCCTCGCTAAGTTGCTGAGGCTGGCTTTGAACTCGTGATCCTCCTGCCTCAGCATCCCAGGTGCTGGGATTACAGGCGTGCGCCACCACTCCCAGCTTCTTATTTATTTTTATTTAAATGACAGTTTCACATCCCAAGATTCTATAGAATCTTGCTGGCTATAACATTATAAATTTATGTGGGGTTGATGTTCCATCTTTCAATGGAAAACTTCATTAGTATCTCTGTGCAAGAGAACTTTATATAAGGATGTTATCACTTGGTATCCTATTAGATTTTAAGTCACGAAAAATTTTAAAAGAAAATGATTTTGTCAATGTCTTTGCTTTTGATTTTCCCTCCCATAATCAAATCCTACCTAACAAAAAACCCAACTGTTCTGTGTAGCTAGACAAAGAAAATCAATCCTACTCAGGTACAAAATCAAGAACTTAATATTCTCAAGATGTTATAAACAAAACATATGGAGCTGGGGATATAACTCAGTTGGTACAGTACTTGCCTCACAAGCACAAGGCCCTGGGTTCAATCCTTAGCACTGTAAAACCAACCAACCAAACAAACAAATAAATAAATAAATAAAATAAAACACAGTAACAGAGTTAAAAGATAATGGATTTCTGACCATTCTTTGGCCTTTATCTTTCTTTGTTTTCCACTTCCTTTCTATCAAGGAAACCTATTTCAATTAACATTCTGATAAATCAATTAATGGTCTAGTTCATTTCCTTATGTTAAGACCAGATAATTATTGTTTCTATATATCAGAATTACTTCTATGTTTATGACCCTGAGGAGAGATCCAAAGACATCCCAAGTCCTCTTTTCAATGGTTTAGTGAGTTTGTTAGGACTCTTTCCAGTTAATATTGGCTAAATCACTAAGATAATATAGTTTAAATATACTTGAACATTTACTCATTATAAAATGGAAAAAGCTGGTATGCCTTCCCTTCTACGTCTAGACACCAAATATAATCGCCATATAAGATTAAATAATTATGAGACCTCAGAAAAAACCCCACTAGGTCTTGATTAAATAATGTTCTCCAACCCTCTGAAAAGGTACCTTTACACTTAAGGTTAGAACCTAGGCCACAGATTAATAATGCAAACACTGCTCTGGTGGGTAGGGTGTAGCTCAGTTGGTAGAGTGTGAGCTCAGCATGTGTGAGGGCCTAGGTTCAATCCCAGCTCCAAAAAAATAAAACAAACAAACAATAACCAAAGAAAACAAAAACAAAAAAAACCCAAATAGCTTTAACACTATCGCTTATGATTTGAATTTCCTCCAATGAAAATAATATTAAATTATAGAAAATATAATCTGGTAGAAAAACTCTTCAAAAGAATATAGTTTTCACAAAAATTGTCAAAATCACTTATTAGAATAAAAAAAGGGAAGTTATATTAACAACTAAATATTAATTATAAATCTTGGTGTGAATAATAGAAATTGGAAGTTCACTCAAAGTTTTTATTGTTATGTTTGTTTTTGGTGGCACGAGGGATTGAACACCAGGAACTTTCTAACTTTGAGCCACCTCCTCAGACCACCCCCCACTTTTTTTTTAAAATTCTGATAGGGTCTTGCTAAGTCATCCATGCTGGCCTTGAACTTATGACCCTTTTGCCTGAGCCTTCCAAGTAGCTGGGATTATAGATGTGCACCACCACACCAGCCTCTCCCTTCTTTTTGAAATGCCTCTTCTTGGTCACCACGCCTTTCTTTTTTTTGGGGGGGTGGGGCACCAGGGATTGAACTCAGGAGCACTCAACCACTGAGCCACATCCCCAGCCCTTTTCTGTATTTTATTTAGAAACAGGGTCTCACTGAGTTGCTTAATGCCTAGAGTTGCTGAGGCTGGGTTTGAACTCACCATCCTCCTACCTCAGCCTTCCAAGCTGATGGGATCACAGGCATGCGCCACCAAGCCTGGCTATCATCCCTTTCTTAAAGAAAAGTTTAAGGTAAAAATCCATCATCAAAATTCAAATAAATGTGGTCAAATGTATAAGGCCCCTACAGATCCAGAATGGCTAGCAAATACAATAGCAAAAGCTGTTGAATTTCTAGGGAGTCACACTATTGGAGATTGCATGAAAGGGAAACCATAATAGTCTACAAAACTCAAACTAACCTCATTTTTGTCCTGATTTCTGACAAGAGCTTCATTCTACTCTTACTAGGGATTACTTTCTTCCTCACTTAGCCACAAAACATCCACTGCTATACTATAGATCTCCCATTTACACTATAGTTATATTTCAAAGAAGGCATCTGCAAAATTTGTGGGCAATAAAGATCTATTCTGGAGTGACTAAGTGGAATATAATGTCCTTTGAAATTAAAAAAAAAAAAAATCTGTGCACTTCCAAGTTTTTAACCTAACATTATGTTCTTGTTCTGTGGACAATTTTCAAAGATTTGGAAATAACAGGAATCTTTCCCAGTTGCCCCATCTGTAACATAAGCCTCTGTGCACTGCCAACACGCTGTGTTCTTAGAAGAACGAAGATGCTGCAGTATCTGACCAGAGTTTATTTATTAACTTTCACTTAGAATTTTATCTTTAGTCCTGATCTCTCTCCAAAGCTATGGTTCCATCATCTTAATTGCTTTAAAAATATATATATATTTTTAGGGCTGGGGATATAGCTCAGTTGGTAGAATGCTTGCCTCACAAGCTCAAGGTCCTGGGTTCAATCCCCAGCACTGCAAAAAACGAAACAAACAAACAAACAAACAAACAAAACCGTGTGTGTATGTATCTTTATTTATTTATTTATTTTAGTTGTAGATGGACACAATGCCTTTATTTTATTCACTTATTTTTATGTGGTGCTGAGGATGGAACCCAGCGCCTCACAGGTGCTGGCAAGCACTCTACCACTGAGCTACAATCCCAGTCCCCTTAATTGGTTTTTACAAACATTTGCAACCACATTTTCCTTTGTAAAATTCAATACGTTCAGAACCATATTAAACATTTTCTTTTAAAGAAGTTTTTTCTGCCTAATTTCCCTAGCTTTGTAAATAGTACCACAATTCTATCTTGTCATTTAGGGTCAAAAACTTGGAATTGTCATTGATTCAATCCAGTCAATCACAAGTCAAATTGAATTTTCATTTGATATGTGCACTGCCTATCCACTGGTCTTCATTTACACTTCCATAGCCTTCTAGCACACGGTAACTTCACATCATGGCATAGAGCAGTATTACATATCACATCCTTCCCCATGCTCATGACTCTACTATCTATCCATTATGACTCAATTCTTCTGCATGATTTTTATGTTCTTTGGGAGCACAACTGACACTGTATTCTATGGAGTAATGTTCCAGGGAGTACCATTCCATTGGAGTGCAACATGAACGTAAAATCCAATAACACTGTGATCATTTCCGATAAGCTATATGCTCTGCTAAATTCTATTTTATTCCTGTCACTCCTCCCACTCCCCAGGTATTAGGGTTTGCACCAGTACAGGGAAGCTCTACCACTAACCCACATCCACGGCCCTTTTAATTTTCTATTTTGTGACAGGGTCTTGCTAAGTTGCCCGGGCTGGCCTTGAATTTTGATCCTCCAGCCTGAGCCTCCCAAGGAGCTGGGATTATAGGCATGTACCACCAGGCCTAGCTTCCTTGTCACAATTTTATAAGGTATTATTATCATCCTGCTTCACAGATGAAGAAATTGAAGCTAAAAGTGGTTAATTAATTGGACCACATGTATGTAAATGGCATATTCTGAGTTCAAAACCATCAGGCAATTTAAAAACATGTGGCAGTATCCCTGCCTGTTTTATTCCTCTGTTTTGGGATCTTCTCCTCAACTCAAATCCTGTTTCCTTTCAATGACCAAATCCTTTCCTACTTGGTCTCCAAGGTATTTCTCACCTACTCTATGGAATATGTCTTTTTCTGAATGCCTATATTGCAACAGCCTCAACCATCTCAATTAAGAAAAAAAATACTGCTTCATATTATTGTCTCAGTGTATATATGTTAGGCAGGTCTCTAAGCAGATTATATAAATCTCTTCAGTAAAAGAACTGTCTTCTATATTTTACTTCTCTTGCAGTTCTTAACGTTGGACTTGTTACAGACCAGATAGCTTAATAAATACTTATTAACTACTTGACTCTACTAATGATTTAGGCAAAAAGTTACACAGAAAAAAACATTTCATGCGTTACTTTTTTTCTTGCTTCCCTGCCTACTCTGCCTCCACTGCCTACCTCATCAAGTCAATGCCTTTACCAGCTCTGCAAGTCCCTGTGTCGCATATTTCTTTTTAATTACTAATACATAAATAACCATAAACCATACATTACTCTTGACTCAGTAATTCTACTTGGGATACAACCTAAGAAAGTAATCCAAAGAAAGGGGAAGGGGAAAAATAAGATAATAAAGTGCTATTTATAATAACAAATAATAACAAGCTAGGTATTTGCCAACAGAGACATTAACTCAATAGCCTATTTCATAACCTTTAAAACTTTAATTGTATGAGCCAGAACAAGAAGGAAAAATGTTTAAGAGAGCTGAGTAAAAACAGTTTAAAATAAATTATCTATGTAATTATAGTGGCCATAAAAATACCAGGCAAAAAAAAAAAAAAAAAAAAAAAGACATAATAGCGGCAGATCTTTGAATATAACAACATTCTTCGGCACCTGAGAAATATGCAATGAATATTTTTGAAAAATATTAAACCCTGGCATGTACTATTTTAAGTAGAGTAATATTAAAACAACTGGTTTGATAAAATGCTACCAAAAAGCTTACTATAATAGTAAACTTTTAACTTTATAAATGGAAACATCTAGTAAATAATGTTAAGCTAATGGGTAAGAAATATATGAGATAAATGCTGTACAAATAAGTATGTAACTTATTTTCTAGAAAAAGAAAAGCATGCAAATTTTGATTTTTAAAAATATATTTCTATCAAGTAAAACTAAACCAAAACTAAAAAGGATATATAATTTAACCTGGAAAATATAACATGTTCAAATTTAAAACGAGACCTCTTCTGAAGCAAATGCAGTTTAAAGTAGAACAACAATGTTTGTAGATTCTGCAAGTGTTACATTGACTCAAATGCTTTAACAACAAAGAGAAAAATGATCCTTATCAGGGATTCCTGATTTTTTTTAAACACATCAAAATCATATTACCTTACCCTTGCTAATAGTCCAGATTCTGCAACAGACTGCTCTTCTGGGACTGCCACAGGCTTATTGTGCTCACTTGCAAATGGATGATCAGCTCCATTTTTATAGTGGTCTGATAAAGGTACCTTTGGTTCTAACCACTCGATTGTCGTTCCTGATGAAGTAAGAGAAAACTTTTGCTGAAACTCGCTCATAATCTGGAAAGTTCAGCAGATGTGGATTTTATTAAACCACTGTGTTTTGAGCCTACAAGGCTAAAAGCAATTCAACCTGTTAAATGACCCTGAAAGACAGTGACTTGGATCTCATTAGCATGAGCACCATGATTGGGTATTTTACAACACAGCAACTGACAACTCGAAATCAGATACTATTTAAAAGAAATCAACTCTGAATAGGACTGAATTCACTTCTTGGGAAATTCTGTGAATCATGAAGTATATTCCCAATCGGTTGATATGCTCTCCTCTCTATAAGAATATTTTCCTCTAGTAATCAAAAAGTATGCAATTAGGCTTTAGGGGGTCAGGAATCTGGAACTGTGAAACACTAAATTTTGTTTCCATTTGGGATTGCAATTTTCTAACCAATCAAAGTAACTCCCTGGATCTAATTTAAGAATTGTACATACATATCCTTATCTTTTCAATCATAAAAGAAATACCTATAACTTTTAAAATGAAAGACTCTTCTTTCTATTGAATAAATAATAGCTGACCTAGTAAAAGACAGTGGACACATTTGGAGACCTGTCATCTTCTCTGTTAATGACTCAAAGGTCTCTTGTTACCCTCAACTAGTTTAACAAAGTGGATTCTATGCCTAATCAATAATGGAAAATGTTCCATTTGATTTCAGAGGCTGATCTAGGTTTCACAGAAGCTAGGTTATTGACTGCTATAAGAGGGAACTACGACTACTATAGAAAAAATTTATAAGAACAAAGAATTTACTCAGTCTATAACAATACCCAAGATTTCAGCAGAGGAATTAATTACAAAGTATCCACCAGGTTACTAGAACATCTTGCTTTGTTCCATTTTAGGTGGCATTGAGGGGATTCATGGAGACTAAGTTCATGGGGCCTGGTTTAAAATTCCAAAGAAATGAGCTGGGAAGGCAGCTTAGTATGCAATAAGGTCATGGTCCTTATTACTGCTCAAGAAGTAAATGAACACACAAATAAAATTCCAAAGAAATGCAAACAGTTTGCTTTACCTTAAAATGTTTATTATAATTTTAATTTTTTAATTTTTTATTTTGGTACTGGGCACTTAACCACTGAACCACATCCCCAGCCCATTTTTCTATTTTATTTAGAGACAGAATCTCACTGAATTGCTTAGGGACTCGGGACTCGCTAAGTTGCTGAGGTTGGCTTTGAACTCATGATCATCCTGCCTCATCCTCCTGAGCTGCTGGGATTACAGGCGTGCACCAATGCGCCCAGCAAAATGTTTATTTTTAATATCAATATCCAGATGTATTTATTTATTTTTTTTTGGAACCAGGGATTGAACTTAGGGACACTTGGCCACTGAGCCACATCCCCAGCCCTATTTTGTATTTTATTTAGAGACAGGGTCTCACTGAGTTGCTTAGGGCCTCGCTAAGTTGCTGAGGCTGGCTTTGAACTCGTGATCCTCCTGACTCAGCCTCCCAAGTCACTTGGATTATAGGCGTGCGCCACCACGCCTGGCCAGATGTATTTATTTCTGAAAAATAAAACACACATGAACTAAGTAAAAGATCCATTTTAAGAGCTCACTTAATGGACTGAAAACCATAACAAAACTATTTATCAAACCAATCATTTGGCCAAGCCCAAAAAACCAAAGGTCGAATGTTTTCTCTGATCAGTGGATGCTGATACATAATGGGGGGGCTTATGGGGGGATAAGAAAAGAATGGAGGAAGTATGAATGGTGTAGAGGAAAATGGGGCAGGATGGGGTGGGGGAAGGAAAGAGAAGACTGAGACAGATAGTATTACCCTATGTATATATAAGAATATATGAATTGTGTGAATCTACATTGTGAAAAAAAAAGATACATTCCCAGCTGTATAATTATATCAAAATGGTTCACTCTCAAGTATAACTAAAAAGAACTAATAAAAAATAAAAACAAAAAACAAAAAACCAATCATTTGGTCTCAGGTCAATGATCTAAATCAAGGATCACTACTGTGTCTCTGAAGCATATATTAAGACCTTATAGCTCTGTATCTACTTCTTGGTGACCATGTTTGACCTGCTTTACCACATTACTCCCATTACCTCGACCCCTGCACTCCCAGGAATGGAGCCAGCTGTCTATGAACTGAGACTTCTGAAACAGGAAAAATTTGGAGACAGACAAATGTAGAGAGAGTGCCATGTGGTGATGAAGGTGAAAATCAGTGTGAAAATTCTACATGCCAAAGCACACTAAAGTCTGCCAATCACCACCACCAGAAGAGAGGCATGGGGAGATTCTCTCTCTCAACTCTCAGGAGTCAACCCTACCAACAACTCAACCTTGAACTGCTGGCTGGCCCCCAGAATTGAGACAACAAATTTGTTTTTAAGTAAACAAAAACAATAAACAAACAAAAACCTCAGCAGAGTAAACATTAAACTTAAGATTTTATTCTCTTGCCGTCTCAAAATTTGTGTGGAGAGAATCACAGCCTCTGTGTCAGGAGTCTCCTATATTTCTCCTTGGCTAGCACAACAATAAAACTGCTGTATCAGAGGCTGGGGCTGTAGTTCAGTGGTAGAGCGCTCTCACCTGGCATGTGTGGGGCACTGGGTTCAATTCTCAGCACCACATAAAAATAAATAAACAAAATAAAGTCATTGTGTCCATCTACAATTAAAAAAACAAATACTACAAAAATTTAAAAGAAAAATCAACTGATGTGTCCTTTTTCTCAAAAAAAAAAAAAAAAGAGTAGAAAGGTAATTAACTTTTCTTTCAAGTTATATTTTCATTCTCAATTAACTTAAGAATAAATTCTTACAGACCTAATTTGGAAAAGATGGCAATTTACATTGAGAGATATTCAATGCCAGTTAATTAAATTGTGTCAAATATCCACAAACCTGTGTTCTAAACATTGTGATACATGAAAACAATTTTCACTTTTAAACACTTGAGTGTAAAAAAAATCCAAGTTTATATTAGGAAAGCTTCCTTGATCATAAAGGAAACATTTAAAAATAAGAGTATATTAAATAAGGTTATATATTAAACCCATTTATCCCAAATTTTCAATTCTGTATATATTTCAACAAAATTGACACTGGTGCATTAAAATAGACTGGAAATCATAATCTAGAGCTTATATGCATTATTATATTAATATTATTACATTTTAGTGATATTATTATATAATTATATTAGATACTATATTTCTTATCTGTGTTTCACATCTGGGACACTGGGACAAATGGGTTAATTTAAATCATACAAATAAAATTTCTACAAATTTTTTAAGTTACAAAGTATTTAATCATGCACTTATTGAGCATCTAATCCAGTATCTAGCACTATGCTACTTAATATAATGTTTTAAAATTAAGTAGCATATACTAGAAATACATTTTTTCACTTTCCTGGCCTAAGTATTACTAACTAGAATTAACCCAACTTTCATAGATTAAGGTAAATCTTCAAATGTTCAACACAGGGAAATAATTAAGTAAAACAAAATGTATCCATCCCCAAGGAATATAATGTAGCCAATAAGTTACTTACCAAAAACAGGTAAAAACTTGGAAAATATTTTTTATACTAAGTGGAAAATAAAAGGCACAAACATGTATGTATATATTTTTAAGACCAAGAGTGTAAAATAAACAATAAGAAATAAAAAGAAAAACTTGGGGAAAGAGGTTATTTTAATATAATAACAGTGGTAGTTTCTGATTGGTAAGGAAAATAACATGTCTTTGCTTTTTTTCTTTGAACTACATGGTAGTTTGTAAATTTTCTATAATGAGCACATTGCTTTATAACAGAATAAAATTTATACGTAATACTGACAATTTCTATAAGGCACTAATCCACATTCACAATTCAAAATTAGGTTCTTCTCTCTCTCTTCGGAATGTCTTCTCACCTACTTCTCACTCTTAAATTAACTGGTCTTTGTAGCTTCCCTATGGCTTTTCCAGACCTTTTTCTATCAGAAATATTTGTCTATACATCTATTTTCTCACAGTACTTTGTTCCTACTGTAAGCAGTACTTTGTATACTATTTTATAGTTACGATTTGCACGTTTCTTTCCCAACTGAACTATGAGTTCTGAAGGGGACATACAGAACTTATTTGCCTTTCCAACAGTACCATCATCTACACTTACAATTGCTATTAAAAATAGTTTATTGGCCAGGCACGGTGGTACATTCCTGTAATCCCAGTGGCTCAGGAAGATCACCAGTTCAAAGCCAGCCTCAGCAATGGCAAGGTGCTAAGCAACTCAGTGAGACCCTGTCTCTAAATAAAATACAAAATAGGGCTGGGGATGTGGCTCAGTGATCAAGTATCCCTGAATTCAATCCCCAGTACCAAAAATAATAATAATACTTTATTGGCTAGAAATGCTGAATTTAGACACACAAGAAGAAGGAATCCATACTATATGCATTTGACTAAAGTAAACATTTTCCTGAGCAGAGACTTGCTGCCTTTCTAAAATACCTTTTACAAGTAAGAAGAGTTAGTTGGAATAATGAGTTCTTATGAAAAACTAAGTTCCATTATTAATATGATGTGATAGGTTGATTCAATCTCATTTATAGAACATAATTTTTCTACTCTGCAGTAACATTTTTTCCCAGTACAATGAATTTCAACAAACAGATGCTCTAAATACTAGATGTATATTAATTTTCAAACTAAAAGGTGACTGATTTATATACATATGTATACAAATATATATATAAATGTATATACAGATATAGATGTATAAAATAAAATGATGAGTAGTGTACTAAACCAAAATTTGAGAAATAAACCCAATGTTTCTATTTTGGTCAACTCAATCAATGGATGGATAGTGATACAAACAATTTTAACAGAAATACAGGAGTTGAGGGTGTTGAGTTTAGTTTTTATCATGTGGAACTTGAGATCTCTAAAGAAATATTCAGGGATATTAGGCATTAGACCTAAAATCACTTCAGATTCAGTCAAGGGCACAATTAGGATGAATGTATGTTAGTGTAATAACTAAATACCAAGAGGTTCACTGGTTTTCTTTTTCTTTTCTTTTTTTGGAACCAGGGATTGAACTCAGGGACACTAGGCCACTGAGCCACATCCCCAGCCCTATTTTGTATTTTATTTAGAGACAGGGTCTCACTGAGTTGCTAAGGGCCTCGCTAAATTGCTGAGGCTGGCTTTGAACTTGCGATCCTCCTGACTCAGCCTCCCAAGTCGCTTGGATTACAAGCCTGTGTCACCACGCCCGGCTCACTGGTTTTCTTTTTAAAGATTTTCTGCAGTTAGAATGATAACAGATACAGTTCTCTCCAGGTTTTGACCCTCAATGTTAGGCTTACCTTTAATCTACAACTTACCTGAAGGCAATGAACCCTTCTGATGTGATGCATGCTGCAACTGGAGAATATGAAAGCAATCATTTAAGCAGTTCATTGTTGCCATGGAAGTAGCTTTGAGCATTAAGAGATCCTGGTCCAAGGAACTAAGAAGACCAGAAGTAGGAAGGCATTCAATTCGTCTAATTAAGTCTCTCTGTTGTCCTTCAGCATGAGACATCATCTAAGGAGAACAATAGTCATACTTTCTGTGTAACATATATACATTCATTTTAATGACCATATTTAGCTTCTGAGTCATTTTTGTCTGTTTTTGTGATGCTGGGGATTGAATCCAGGGTCTTGTGCATACAAGGCATGTATTCTACCAACTAAGCTATATCCCTAACCCCTTCTGAGTCATTTTTAGGACAAATTAGGCCTAGAAATCTATTTTATAAGTTTGCGAGGCTATTTCCAGTTCATGAGCAATAATGGTTATTTATCAAATGAAAAAAAAATTGTGATTTTGGTGGCTCTACATTTTCTTTTGAAGCAACAAAGCCCAAAGATCTTGCCACTTGTATAAAATGTACAACTCATCAGAAAGAACATTTAATAGCAGGATCGAATACTTCATTCAAAGTAAAATCAGAGATGGGGGTGTTTAGTGGTAGAGCAACTGCCTAGCACATGTAAGGTCCTAAGTTTGAACTCTAACACTGCAAAAAACAAACTAACTAAAACCAAAGTAAAATTAATTTCCAATAGGGTCTCTCAACCATTTCCACTATATCTTTGGTCAGGTTTAATTTGAAACTGCAATGAGAATATGTTTGCTTACCTGTTTCCTCTTTCCTAACCTAATTTTCTGGCCCCGTTAGACTGATTTTGGCAAAAGTACTGAATATAAGCTTTTCAGGTCAATGGAATTCAATACATTCTGCTTTGATTAGGAGCCTTGTCTACTTTTTCTCACATAGTCAATGGAATAACAATGACTGACAAGAAACCCAATTTTTTAGATGAAAACCAAATTTATAATGCTTAAATACTTTCAGTTGTAGGCAGAAGGTTCTTAGATTGCCCATCTTTTGGCCACTAGCTCAATTCGCATAGAAACTCTACAGTAGAGAGACTCCTAGCTCTCAATGTCTCTATTCCAAATGATTTTTTTTTTTTTTTTTTTTTTTGTGGTGCTGGGGATTGAACCCAGAACCTTGCACTTGCAAGGCAAGCACTCTACCAACTGAGCTATATCCCCAGCCCCCAGACGATTTTTAATACCGTTTTTCAGAGGGCTAGAAAAAGAGAGATGCAATTGATTCTACCAAGCAAATCAAGTATATCATGCATGGAAGAAGACCTGAAAACACATGTGCCATAGTTCAGGTGCAAACACATGCCATTCACAGACCAAAAAAAAAAAAAAAAAAAAAGTTTTTGAAAGAGAAGTATGAGTTTAAAGATAGCCACATAAACACACTTATATATGGACACACACACACATACTTTGTGTGTAAATGTTTTTGTACATAAATTTTGGGACTAATAGGGCTGAGGAGATAGCTCAATGGTAGAGCACTTGCATAGCACATTTAGTTCTGGGTTCAATTTCCAACATCATTTACAAAAAAAATTGGACTATTCATAATTCAAACTTAAGAGCAGGCATAACCATTTTTCAATATAGTTTGGTAACATACAGTATAGCTAAATAAATATAATTTATAATCCAACAACTATACTCAAGTATGTAACCAACAGATATACATATGTATGTTCATGAACTCAAACGTTCATCAACACTAGAATGGAAAAAAAATTACAGCATATTCATGTAGTAAAAATCATCAAGCAATGAAAAGAAAGGAATAGTTATATTCAACCTCATAAGTAAATATAATATAAATATAATGTAAACAGAAGAGAAGCTGTGTCCAAAGTAATACATACTGTATGATTCCGGTTTTAGAAATTTCAAAAGCAGGTGAAATATATCTATGGTGTTAGGAATCAAAAGAGTGAGAAAGTAGACAATGATGGAAGCATGAAAGAATCTTCTAGGGTACTAGTAATATTTGATTTCTTGATCCAGGATTTCTTGATTCCATGTATTTGGTTACATGGAAATTACATCAAAAAGTATACTTTAGGGGCTGGGGTTGTGGCTCAGTGGTAGAGCAATTGCCTAGCATGTGTGAGGCACTGGGTTCAATTCTCAGCACCACATGTAAGTAATTAAAGGACCATCAACAAGTAAAAAATATATATATATTTTTAAAAAGGTACACTTTACACTTAAGATCTATGTACTTTTTTATGGTATAAGCCAATAAAGGAAAATATCATAACTAAGATATTCATGACATAAATAATCAGAAGTCACAATATAACAACACTTGAAAGAAGAGAGTGTTTCTTGTACAAATGGCTCAAAAAAGTCACCTGCTAGTACTGATGTTAGAAGTGATATAAGAAAGTACAAATGTTAAAATTTGGTAATGGCTCTCTACAAAACAGAAAAGCAAACTGAACATATATTCACAAAGAAGTGGAAAAGTAATCTGTGAAACTGGATTAGTGATTGTTCCTGACACTATAAAACTAGTTCCTTAAAAGAGACAGATTTTCAGGAATGCTAATAACTTGGTCAACCTGAATTTTGTTGCTACATATGGCAAATATGGAGAGAGTGTTACATCATCAGAAAGCATCGAGTTTGTCTGAAAACCAGATTAGGTCCATAATTTTAATCACTGTGTTAATCGTCTCACTTATTAAAATTATCATTTTAGCTACTGTGGGCTACGATAACCCCAGCATGAAACATGTACTGAATAACAAAAGTGAAACAATAAGTAGTACTAATAGTAAACAGCAGATAATAAAAAGATCATTTTAATTAGGTAAATATCTTGTAATATCTAACATCAAGCACAATATAACTTTTTCTCCACGAGTCAACTGTTTTTTGTCTACTGTTACTTAATCTAACGCTGGACTTATGCAGGGACTGGGTTAAAATGTTCTGTTCAAACTCATTCTGAATCACATTGAATATCTGCATTACAATCTCCTGGAGCTGGATATTTCTAAAACAGTAATTTTCAAAGTGTGTTCTGCAGATTCTGTGAGACTTCTTCCACAGGGTGGATGAATTCAAAACTATTTTCATAATTTGAATAAGTTATTTATCTTTTAATCTATAGTGACATTTGTACCGATAGTACAAAGCTATATGGGGGTAAAAACAGTGGTATATTAGTAAGAATCAAGGTAGTGGAATCAAACTTATGAGGGACTACTGTATCCGTCACTACTATGCACTCACAGAAAGCAAGCCAGCTTTTTGAGACACAATGGCACATGGCTCCAATTGCAGCTAATTGGGAGTCTGAGGCAGGAGTATGGCAAGTTTGAAGGCAGACTTGGCAGCTGGGTGAGACCACATCTCAAAATTAAAAATAAAAACGGGCTGGGAGTGGTCTGTGGTAGAGAGTCCCTGAATTCAATCCCCTCAAACAGAAAAAGTACTTGAAAAAGCAGTAAAAATCATTAGGTTTACATCTTAACTTGAGTACACATTTTTTCAGTAAACACTGAAAAATGGCAAGTATTCAAAAAGCACTTCTTTTGCATACCAAAGTAGAAAGGTTGCCTAGAGAAAAAGCACTTCTGTGATTGAGTTGCAAACTGAACTAGTTTCGTTTTTGTTTTTTTTTTCCCTCCACAGATTACCATTTTGATGTGAAAAAATTATTAACAGAAAATATGGCTATTTGAAGTTGGGGGTAAATAATAGATATTTTTTCAAAACTGAACAAAAATGAGCTTCAACATTTGCCAGATCTGACTATACAGTAGGATCTCCCAATGATAAATGACTAATGAATGCTACTACAAAATCATGAATAGGTTAAAGATCCATTCAAGATATAGAACAGAAGCAGTGTACTTTCATGTTATAGAACAGAAAAAAGTTCATTTATATGTATTAGATTCCACACTGCATCTAACATTTAAGAAATTACCAGTTGTCAAGTTCGGATGCAATTTCAATAAACAGCCAAAATTATCTGAAAAGACCACAAAAACATCCCTTTTTTCTCCAACACATATGTGTGTGATGCTAAATTTTCATCATATATTTCAACCAAAAAACCAAATTGCCATAGATTGAGAACACAAGCAAAATTCTACTGTATAGTATTAAATAAGACATTGAAGCGACTGAAAAACTATAAAAACAATCCACTCTTTTTAGTAATACTTTTGTTAGTTTTAGAAAAAGATCATTATTTGACATGAAACATTATTTATATTAACATGGGCTTCTTTTATTTCAAAATAATAAAACTTTTAAAATTTCTCTGTTCTGATTTCTAATAAAGTAAATATCAATAAACTTAACTCATATATAACAAATACTCTTTGAAATCCTCAATAATTTTTAAAAATGAAAGGGGCCCCAAGACCAAAAAGTTGAGAACTGTTACCTAGAACCATAAGTCATTTTGATTAAAAAAAAAAGTTTTCTCAGTTTCTTAGAAGAGATACAAAATTTGCATAGAATCAAAATATCTCCCCAAGATATTAATTACAAAGGGAAAGATGGTGCCCATTAGAGAAAGTGAATAGAAGTCACCCTAAACAAATGATTGAGGCCAACATAACCAATAGTAAGACATAGTGACATCATGACTCTGATGTGATATATTGAGGACACAACATATTTTCTGTGGCATTCTTTCCCAAAATGTATAATCTCATTCAAATCACAAGAAAGCATCAGACAACTCCAAATTCAAGAATATTAAAAAAGTAAATGATCAGCTGGGCACAGTGGTGCATGCCTGTGATTCCAGCTACTATAAAGGCGGAGACAAGAGGATCACAACTCCAAGGCCAGTTATAGCTATTTGGTGAAACCCTGTCTCAAAATAAAATATAAAAGACTGGGGAGTTCAGTGCTAGAGCACCCCTTGGTTCAATTCCCGGTACCATCAAAATTAAAAAAAAAAGAAAAGAAAAAATCAAGTCTTCATAAGTGTGAAGATCATGAAAGAAAAGGATTGATAAGAAACAATTACATGCTAAAGGAGACAAAACAGAAATAATAATTATGTGCAATGCAGGATCCTGGACAAGATCCAGAACCAGAAGAAAAAAGCACCAATAGAGAAACTGCTAAAATTTGGGAAAGGACTATAGTTAACAGTATTATGTCAATATAATTTTGATCATTCTATTCTAGTTATATAGGATAACAACACTGGGCTGGGGATGTAGCTCAGTTGGCAGAGTGCTTGCCTTACAAGCACAAAGCACCCTGGGTTCAATCCCCAGCACCGCCAAAAAGAAAAAAAAAAGGTAGCAACATCACAGAAAACTGCATAAAGAATATGCAGAAATTCTACATTATTTTTCCAACTTTCCTGCAAATTTAAAAAGTTGTCTCAGCTTCTGAAAGCTGATCTACAGTTTTACCTTAACACAAATCTTTCCAGTCCTTTCTTAGATAAAAACTGTTATGGATAGGCTCAGAAACTCATACTTTCACAAAATACTTATAGTTCCCAAAATGAAATACATCTAAGCCACAAACTGAAAATAGATTCTTAAACAGATGGCATCATAAACAAGACTAGAAAATGATATGCCTCCAGAGACCAGGCTGTGATGGTTTCTAATAATCAGCATAAACTACATTTGAAAGGAAAAAGTGTTTCTGGAGATATGTTTAATAATTGTATAAAGGACCCAAAAAGGTATAAACACTCTAAACGGATTATTTTTTCAGAAACAGAATTATTCCATTGTATAGAAATGTTCCCAGTACACTCATAAAGTTTCACCTGTTGTGTTCTTAAATGTGAAAGTACCACTCTAGGAAGACACAGGCATTTAGCTAAGACTTTTTAATGTATGTGTGGAGATGAGGGGTGGCAGTGTCACAGAGATTGCCAAACAAGGCTCGCCACTAGAGTCCTAGAATAATAATTAGAGTCACCCTTCAAGGAAAGACTACCATTAAACTAGTCAACTCTGTAAGGTAATAGCTGTCCTTCCCAAAGAGGTAGTTGTGAAACTTTGGGAATATACTCTATCTACACACAAATTCCAGAGTGACATGTTAAATATTAACATGTTGATATGAAAAGTATTATTTAAAGACACAGGACACTGTAGTGTGGATATTATAAGAAATTACCACTGCACCAGTGAGAATAACAATTAGAGCACAAAAGAAAAGATCAGGTTGATTAAAGCCTTCATAGAAGAGAAGCTATAAGCAATAGGACAGAAGTCTCAATACATCAGGACACAAAGACCCAACCACACACAGGCAAGCATATTAATTTTCTATCAAGAGTCTACTTTTGCCGGGTGCGGTGGCGCACGCCTGTAATCCCAGCACTTGGCAGGAGGATCACGAGTTCAAAGCCAGCTTCAGCAACTTAGCAAGGCCCTAAGCAACTCAGTGAGACTCTGTCTCTAAATAAAGTACAAAATATGTCTGGGGATATGGCTCAGTGGTGGAGTGCCCCTGGGTTCAATCTCCAGTATCAAAAAATAAAAAAAATAAAAAAAATTCTACTTTTAGGCCAGGAGCAGCAGCGCACACCTATAATCCAGTGGTTTGGGAGGCTAAAGCAGGAGGATTGCAAGTTTGAGGTTAGCCTCAGCAACTTGGCAAGGCCCTAATCAACTTAGCGAAACTGTCTTAAAAGAAAAAATAAAAAGGGCTGGGGATGTGGCTCAATTGCTTAGTACCTCTGGATTCAGAAAGAGTCTACTTTTATTTGAGAACTGAAAGATGTTTAAAAAATGCCCCAAACTGAGAGACATGAGAAAATTTGGGATACTGCATATAAACAGAATATTAATCACTTAATTTTCCAGGCATATTAGATGGGAAACAACAAGGGCCATAGAAGACAAAAAAGAGAATATAAAAAAAATTCTGTGACAAAAATCAAGCAGGCAGGATACCATTTTGCATTTTAAGCTTGATTTTAATTCATACTTACTTCTCTGACTTCCACAAGATGGTCTGGAGGTAAGTGAGCTCTTTTGCTCACTGATTGGAGTTTGGAATGTCCAACATTAAAAAAAGAAATGGCATTTTGACTTGGTCTCCTCTGGGATATAGGAGAACTACCACTAGATGCAAGTGAGAAGCTCCGTGACTTCAGAGGAGGATTATTCTGTTAGACAAAGAAAAGAATTCTTTTTTTTTCCCCCCAATTTAGGCTTTTTAACCATCAAACTACCATATATTTGAGGTTTACATATGAACAATTTTAAAAATTAAATTCAGAATTGACAAAAGAACATTTCTGAAGATGACAAAATTTAAGCATTTCACATATCCCACAATAAATTGGCAATTTACTTGGAAAATTTCAGTTTTACATTTTCAAATCACTTTTTCACACTTTACAAGCATATAAGAATAACAAAATTTTTATAATCTCAGATTTTTAAGCACCATGATTAATAAAAAAAATGTACTCAGCAATATACAATACAATACATCTCCTGATGAAACATGCAAGTTTCTCTGGAACAAACTAGGGCTTTCTGATCATCACTAAAGAGCAGAATTTTGTGGTACATAAGAAAAGTTATTATGTCAGATTTCCTGAAGACTAGGCTAAATTATAAACAATTTTAAAAATTAGTTAGTAGGGCCACTAACTAAGGAATAATGGAAAAGAAAAGCTATCACCTAAGTATGGAATCCTTTATACACACTGTATATATATTACTTTTCAGACATCTCTAATTTCCAATGTCAAGTACTAAAACTTTTCACCTTACAAAAATTTTAAACACTCCAAAGAAGAGAGACAAATGAGTGACCAATAAGCACATGAAAAGATGCTCAACATGATTAGTCACTAGGGAAATAAAATCGATACCACAATAAGAGGCCACTTTATTTATACCCACTAGGGAGACTATATTTTTTTATTTTTAAAGAATAACGAGCATTGGCAAGAATGTGGATAAATTTGAACGCTCATACATTGTTGGCAATGTAAAATGGTATGCTGTTTTAAAAACTTCAGCACTTCCTCAAAAAATTAGAGAACTAATTCGAGAACTAATTCGAGAACTAATTAGAGAACTAAGGCGATCCAGCAATTCCACTGTTACATACATACTCTAGAGAAATGAAATCATTTATTCATCCAAAACCCTGAACACAAGTGTCAGTAGTAGAGTATTCATAGTACCTATCAAATAGAAATAATCCAAAATGTTCATTGGCTGGTTTATGGATAAGCAAAATGTTATGTCCATAAAATGGAGTATTATTCACTTTTTAAAAAGAATAAAGTACATGCAACGATGCAGACGAACCTTGAAAATATTATGGCAGGTGAAAAAAGTCAGACACAATAAACTATATTTTGTATGATTCCATTTATACAGAATCCATGGAAAGAGGAAATAGTGTTTGCCAAGGATTTGGGAAAGACAGAATAAGGACTGCTAATGGGTATGAGTTTTTGTAGTGGGTAATGGAAATGCTGTGGAATTAACTGATTGCAATGGTTGTACAAACCTTGTCAATATACTAAAACCATGGGATTCTACTTTTTAAAAGAGTAAATTTTATGGTACATGAACAGTTTCTCAGTTTAAAGGTACAAAAAGGACAACATTCTTTTCCCATTTGTGCATTAACACTGTTTATAAATTCACATACCTTTCCAATGGCTTCAGTGTGGTGTTGTGTACATATCTGAAGTCTGCTAACCCAATGTTGTCGCTCTTTAGCATCTGTGGCTGATTTTAAAAAAAGTCTGTTATTTACTTTAATCTTTATTTCATATACAATTGTCCACAACTGAAGAATAGATGATTAAAAAGCAAAGATTGGTTCCACTCTCCCTACAGCAAATGTCCCTGACTAGAGGGAGACAGGAAAGAGCTCAAAGCATCAACCTTGTTAGGGAAAATAGGTAGGTGCAGAAATTTCATATGGAAGATAAAGCACATGTGTACATGCAGCTAGGTGGAGCTATCAGACTGACTTAGGTTTCTCATAATAAAATGTTCTTATTTAAAGAAATGTTTATTAAGGATTTGAGGTATCATCAATACTTTCAGATCTTAGCATTACCATTATACTTTGCGTATTTATTAAATGAAAAAACAAACTTCAACACAAATTAAATTTATCTAAACAGCAACTATGCATTATTTTAATGAATGCAGACATTTTAATAAATCCCAACCATGTACATTAGTCACTGAAAACTGCAAAGAGGGCATACACATGAAATCAAGTAAAGGGGCAGAAGCATCTCTGAGGCAGACATTGAAATATTATTTAGATGCCACGCGTGGTGGCACGCGCCTGTAATCCCAGTGGCTTGGGAGGCTGAGGCAGGAGGATCATGGGTTCAAAGCCACCCAGCCTCAGCATGTGCAAGGCACTAAACAACTCAGTGAGACCCTGTCTCTAAATGAAATACAAAATAGGGCTGGGGATGTGGCTTAGTGCCCCTGTGTTCAATCCCCAGTTCAAAAAAAAAAAAAAAATTATTATTTAGAGAAGACTGTATTTTGAGATTTCTCAGTAATCAGTGTTTTGTCTACACAAGAGTTTTTTAGAGGATACAATCCTAAAGACTTGTTCACTGGCCCACTTTAAAAGAAGTTATATCCTGAAACAGATTCATAAATTCTCAAGAGCAGTTCTAAGACCTAGAACATTCTGTCTACATTATCAGTAATAGTAGTTTCTACTTGTAAAATCCAAATGAAAGCAGATAAATACATCAACTTCTCAAGGAAAGAAGAAAACCACAGCATTAATTCTCATATCACAGTCATACCTCTCAGTTTATACTGCTCCCCAGTGGCAGCATTAACGGTGAAAGTGTGAGAGTCTTCATCACTGGGTGATATTACAGCGCCTGCTAGCTGCAAAGTACCTCTGGGTTTTTGATTTCTAGACTGTTCATTCACAAAGTATTCCAATAGCCCAGCTTCATTGTTTAAAACAAAAAACCTGTAATGATTTTAAGAAAGACATCATTTTTAAACACTTCCCCTAGCCACACCAAAGCAAAGCAAATTTCAGGCACTTAAAAACCATGGGTTTAGCCAGGGGCAGTGGCACACTCCTATAATCCCAGACTTGGGAGGGTGAGACAGGACTGCAAAGTTGGAGGCCAGTCACAGCAATTTAGCAAGATCCTGTGTAAAAAACAGGGGAAAGAAGCTGGAGATGTAGCTCACTAATAGAGTACTTCCTTAGCATGCATGAGACCCTGGGTTCAATTCCCAGCATAAAAAAAAAAAAAAATGATGGGGTTATATCATTAAAAAAAAAATTCAAAAGCATTTCCAGAAGTAGCACTTGGAAACACTACAATGGATTTCCTAGCAAATTTTGGCAAAATTTAATGACTTTTGCAGCTTGGGTTGCAGCTCAGTGGTACAGCGTGCATCTAGCATGTGCAAGGCACTGAGTTCAATTCTCAGCACTGCATATAAATAATAAATAAATAAATATCATTGACAACTACAAAAATATTTTTTAAAATTTAATGAGTTTAATAAAAACACAAAACTTATAGCTAAGGGACAGGCATTTATTTAACTTTGCCCACTTTCAATGGTGATGTTTATTTTTCCAAAGATTTGAGGGGATTATTTGAATTAATATAAAATAGCTGTTGACATCATCTTAAATTTCTAAGACATATGACCTGTCTTTAGTAAAAATGTCCAAATGAATCTAAAAACATTAATCTTAAAACTCCAGAGAATTCTGTTAGTAAGAAAATGATCTCTTGTTGGGTGCAGAGGTGTATGTCTCCCAGCAGCTTGGGAGGCTGAGGCAGAAGGATCACAAGTTCAAAGCCAGCCTTAGCAAAAATCAAAGCACTAACCAACTCAGTGAGACCCTGTCTCTAAATAAAATACAAAACAGAGCTGGGGATGTGGTTCAGTTGTCGAGTGCCCCTGAGTTCAATCCCTAGTACTCCCCCCAAAAAATTTAAAAGAGAAAATTATCTCTTGAAAATATTAAAAATCAGTGAGTTGGCTAGGGTTGTGGCTTAGTGGTAGCGCACTTGGCTAGCATGTGTGAGGCACTAGGTTCGATCCTTAGCACCACATAAAAATAAATAAAGGTATGTGTCCATCTACAACTAAAAAAAAATGTTAATTAAAAAAAAAACAATGAATTGTAAAGCTTACATGAATGAACTATATAGCAAATAAATTATATCTTAATGAAGCTATTAGCAAAAAGAATGCAGAAATGAAAGAAAAATTCTTCATATTCCAAATAATATGTAAAATTTATTTCAAAGAGGAAAGAAAAATGACAAGTCTCTTTTCCTAAAAGAAGTCAATACAAAAATAATTTAGACTGAAATCTTAAAGTTTGCTATAAATGTGTTTCTTTTAGTTTTTTATCTTTTAGTTGTAGGTGGACACAATACCTTTATTTTATTTTCATGTGGTGCTGAGGATTGAACACAGGGCCTCACATGTGCAAGGCAAGTGCTGTACTGAGCCACAACCACAGCATGTAAACAAGTATTTCTTATTCCAAAGAACACTACCACAAATTTGCAACATGAAGAGCACTCACCTAGATACACAGAAAGTAATGCTAAGAAGAGATTGGCAAAATGATGGAAATAAGTCAATAAATGACTATCTTTCTAACACCAAGATGATATTACAGATCCACTGGCAATAACAGAGCACTTAGGCTTTCACTATACATGGATCAATAGTTTACAAGACATGTAGAATAGGGATAGAAACACAATCTACAGTGAGGAAAACAACAAAGTTATTGTACCCAAAGGGTAACAGACTTGATTTAAGCGTTTTTAGCAAGTTGGTCTAACCCATAAACTAGAAAAATGTAGAAAAATGGTTCAAGATGACAGGTATATTGATGGACAGAAAATTCACTTAATTTGTTAAAAGACAATGCTGATAAGATTGGTATATTGGGCTGGGTAAGGAGGCACACGCCTGTAATCCCAGTGGCTCCAGAGACTGAGGCAGGAAGATCGTGAGTTCAAAGCCAGCCTGGGCAACTCACTGAGGCCTTAAGCAACTCAGCAAGACCCTGTCTCTAAAATATAAAAAAGGGCTGGGGTTGTGGCTCATTGGTAAAGCACCCCTGGGTTCAATCTCTGGTACAAAAACAAACTCACTCCACCCCCAAACCTAACATATATGTATATATATTGGCATACTGTTTATTTTCTTGCAATTTCAAAATAACAGACTGTTACTTTGGAGAAATAATTTTTGGGACAGTCCACATCCTAAGTATCATCAAATGCTACTTTATTCTAAAAAATATTCTAACTTGGAAGTATATCTTAAAATGACAAAAATAAATTTTAGTCACAATTTTGATGGAAAAGCAACCATGTGCTTTATTCTGACAAACATGGGATTTAATGCTTAGCACACACAGAACTCCTAAGCCACACAGGATTCAACCTCACCTTTAGGAGATCAAAGTGGAAGGAGGAGCATTCAAGAGTCTTGCTGCTATGTACTTTCCTAGGGTACAACATTCTAACGCAATTTTTTATAGCATATACCCATGGTGGATTTCTCCAAACTACTCTAATTCACTTTTAGTTGAAACAGAAATGGCACAAGCCTGTAATCCTGGTGGCTCAGGAGGCTGAGACAAGAGGATTGAGAGTTCAAAGCCAGCCTCAGCAATGGTGAGGTGCTAAACAAGTCAGAGACCCTGTCTCTAAATAAAATAAAAAATATGGTTGGGGATGTGGCTTAGTGGTCAAGTGCCCCAAGTTCAATCCCCAGGTACCAAAAAGCACGGATGGATGGATGGATGGAAGGATGGAAGGAAGGAAGGAAAGGGATTACAGACAAACTGTCATGAGTATCTGGCATGGGTGCAGTGCTTTTGCTAGTTCCTCTGCAGCATATGGGGAAAAGGAGCTAGGCAAGCAAAGGAGACAGGCCTACTAAACCTATAGCCCTTCAACATGTTCTTAACCTTTCCGTTCCCTTCTCATCACTCCATCTACTTGCTCCATGCTGAGGATCCAGTATTACTATGCCGTGCCTCAAGACCTCCAGCTACAGAGACAGAAAACAGAAGATTAAGTTTTAATCAAGGTGGGACTATGGCCATTGAGGTGACAAATTAAGACCTCTCTGATGGGACAAACTGGTAAAGGGTAAGGGCTCTGTGTTTTCAGTCACAAACAGGGATGGGTTGTCTTCATCCCTACACTTCTGGTGCCACTAAACTGGCCTCATACAGCTAAACGGAGCAGTTCAGCAGTAGCAGTGTACCCTCCCCATCCTTCAGTGTTGGTTTAGATCTGCTAGGTAACTACCCAGGCATCCCATGGCTCAACAGATCATTTTAATAGGCTCCCTTGTGAAATAATATAAAAATCTGTGCCTTCCTCCCTGGCCTCAACTTGCCACTAACCTGGAATGTCATCTGTTATGGTTTGGATATGTGGTATACGCCCAAAAGCTTATGTGTGAGTCAATGCAAGAAAGTTTAAAGGTGAAACAATTGGGGTATGAGCCTTAACCTAATCAATACATTAATCCACTTGAATGGATTAACCAGGTGGTAACTGTAGGTAGGTAGGGTGTGGCTGAAGGTCACTGGGGGCACATCTTCAGGGTATATATTTTGTTCCTGATGAGCAGGGCTCTCTCTGTGCATCCTTGTCATGTCCTGAGCTGCTTTCCTCCTCCACATCCTTCTGCCCTGATATTCTGCCTCACTTGGACCCACAGGAATGGAGTTTGCCATCCCCAAACTGAAGCCTCTCAAACTGTGAGAGCCAAATAATCTTCCTTTCCTCTAAATTGCTCATCAGGTCTTTTGATCACACCAGTGAAAAAACTGACTAACATACAATCTATAATATATGCTGTCTTATAAACTTGGATCTGTTTGGGGGCTTTCTTCATAATATTTAATAATGTGCACAAAGTCCTACGATAGAAAGAACCAAGAATAGTTTTAAGAAAAAAGTGAAGCGAGGCATGCTGGTACATGCCTATAAATCCAGCTACCTTGGAGGCTAAGACAGGAGGACTGCCAGTTCCAGGCCAGCATGGACAACTTAGTGAGATTGTTATCAAAATAAATTTAGAAGGGTCTGGGATGTATGAAGCTCAGGGATAGAACACTCATTTGGCATGCTCCAGTTCCTGGGTTCAATCCCTGGTACTGACAAGAAAAAAAGAAGGGACAAAGAATTCTTAAATGCTCTGTATTATTTAAATGTATAGATATCCAAAAGCTCAAAAAAAAAAAAAAAAAAAGAAACGGAAAAATGTGAATGAAAGGCTTCCTTGACATGGTCTGTTTTTTTAAATAAAAAAAAGAAATGGCTGGCTGCTATGGTACATACCTACAATACCAGCTACATGGTTGCACATGCCTATAATTCAGGTACTTCAGCTACTCCAGAGGTTGAGGCAGGAGGATTGCAAATTCAAGGCCAGCCTGGGCAATTTAGTGAGATACAGTTTCAAAATAAAAAGCGCTTGGGATATAGTTTATGGACAGAGTGCCCCGGGTTCAATCTCCAATATCACAAAAAAAAAAAAAAAGGCTAGAGAACTAGACTTTTCAACTGAATAGGAATGAGTCCCTTCTAAATTTTCCTATATCCAGCTTTGACCCCTTACATGAACTCCAAATTCATAATGTTGTCTCCATTCAATTTCCTAACAATCCTTCAAGTTAAACATGGACTAACTTTCCTTTTCTCTTAAAAAAAAAAAAAAATCACATTTTTTCATCAGTGCTTCTACTATTCTCTAAAGTGTCCAAAAAACATTCTTTCATATATTATTCTCATTTTCAAGTTATTGGAGTAGGAGGGCAAATCCCTCTCCTGTTTTTCCATCATGGCCAAAAGTAGAAGTCTCCAAATGAATGTGAATTAGAAACAACATGATATAACATACACAACTTTGTAAAAATAAGGTCTATAAAAACAGACTCTGGAGTGAGAATTAGCTGGGTTCAAATTCTAATTTCATCACTTACAAAAAGCCTGAAACCCGCAAAAGATACCACTCCACACCAATGGAATACATATCATTTTAAAACAAAACAAACAAAAAACAAAGAATTACAAATGTTGGCAAAGATGTAGAGAAATTGAAATCCTTGTACATTGCTGGTGAGGATGCAAAATAGTACACTAGCTGTGGAAAACAGTTTGGAGTCTCCCACTCCCAAATTAAATACAGTGGGCCAGCCATGGTAGCATATGCCTCCAGTCCCAGTTACTTGAGAAAGTGAGGTAGGATGATTGCTTGAACCCAGGAGTTTGAGGCCAGTCTGGGCAACACAGCAAGAAACCATCTCCTTAAAAAAAATAAAAATGAAAATATAAAATGAAGAAACAAAATAACTGTGATCCATAAACTTTACTTCTGGGTATAGACAAAAAAGCCAAGACTTGAACACATACTGATTTGCCCATACTCAACAGCAGTGTTATTCACCATGGCCAAAAGGTAAAAGCAATTCAAATGTCTATCAACAGATGAATGGATAAACAAAATGTATTACATACATATAATGGAGTATTAAAAGAAAGAAGTTCTGACACATGGCAACAACATGAGTGATTCTTAAAGATACTGTGTTAAGTGAAATAAGCAAGTCAAAAAGACAAATATTGTATGACTCCACTTATAAGAGGTACCAGGATTAGTCAAACTTGAAGACAAAATAGAAAAGTAGTTGCGAGGGGGTGGTGGAAGGGGAGTTATTACATATGGACAGAGTTTCAGTTTGAGAAGATGAAAAAATTTCTGGAGATGAATGGTGGTGATAATTGCATAAACACGTAAATGTATTTAATGTCACCTATAATGGCTAAAATGGTCTATCTTTTGTATTTCATTACAATAAAAAAATAAAAAGCTGGGACTGGGGTTGTGGCTCAATGGTAGAGCACTTGCCTAGCGTGTGTGAGGCACTGGGTTTGATTCTTAGCACCACATATAAACAAGTGAATAAAATAAAGGTCCGTCAACATTTAAAAAAATTTAAATAAATAAATAAATAAAAGTTTATTATCTCTGCCCTGAAACTATCCATTCCACAAAGTATTTGACAGAGCTGGCTTTCCTACTTAGTGACTGCTCTGTGACCTTGGGCTGGTTCTTTAATCTCTCCAAGGTCCCAGAGAAGTTTTGAGAAATCAGCACAAAAATACCTATTTTTTTCCCCTTAGAACATAACCTCTGTAAGTATAAAAAAGCATAAGACAGTGAACACATTAACATAATAGTCCTTTATAATCCTAGTCCTTATAATCCTAACATAATAGTACTTTTGAGGCATTTAAGGCTGTCCCTTGATTGGACAAATGTGAACTTCCCCACCTTCTAAGAAAGGGAAGAAAGTCATCAAACTTTAGAAAATTCACAGGAAATTCTTTTCTAAAAGGTTTCCCAGAATGTTTTTACTGAGGTAATATCTGAATGTAAAACTACCAGCCCCATTTTTCTGGTTTCTTAGGAGAGACTGATGTCATACAAACAATCACACGTACCTGTATTGCCACCCAGTGACAAGGTTGGTATACTTCATTAAATAGCCATATACATTTTCCATGTGATCACTGTTTCAAAAAAATCAGAAAGTGAGTGAAAATTAGAAGTCTCAAGAAGGTAACTGCAAACTTTTGAAAACAGCTATAGATATACATATTTTCCATAAATACATCAAACTTTATTTAGAAATAAAATATACAGGTTTAACAGAGGCATTTACTCTCCCAAATTTCATACCTATAGGACTTTATAAGATTTCTTCAAAACAAATGTAATATACCATACATTATTTTGCTTTATAAATATTACAAACAAAATCATTTTAAAAATTTCATAAATATAAAACAAATATACTACAGGTATGAATGCTATTTATAAATTAAAATGTTGTGTGTAACTTCTTCAATAGTGAAATGAAAAAATCCAGTTTCATGGTTCAAAAATAAACTACAAAAGGTATCCAGATCAAATATTGCTTCTTTACTCTGGTGCAACATATAAAGCACCAAGCTCTTTCTGTCTTTGAGTCTTGTTTTCTAAAATAATGATCCTAGAGGGCATTTTGTTATTGTTGTTTTCCAGTAAAGAGGATCAAACCCAGGGTCTTGCACATTAAGCTATACTTCCAGCCCTTTTTATCTTGAGCCAATATCTTGCTAAGTTGCCCAGGTCAGCTTTGAACTTGTGATCCTCCTGCCTCAGTGCCCTGTGTACCTGTAGTTAAGACTGAGTACATGTTTTCCTTCTATAATATAAAGTTGCAGTGGCTGTGAGCCTAGCCGGTGGACACAACGGAGCAAGTACGCAGCTGTCAGAGCAGTGCTCTGTACTCGTGACCGGTCCCCATGTTGGCTGGCCACAGCAGGCAGGTGCTGGGCTGCGAACCAGGGCACTGTCAAACCTTGCTGCAGAGTTCCCTCCTGGCCTGTGGGCAAGGAAAGGGGAGATGACAGCTCTCCTGCCCCTTGGCTGCAGCCAGCCAGTCATTGGTCTGTTCGTCAGCCTGTCCTCGCCAGCCATTGGCTGATCCCCAGCCTGCCAAATTCAACTTCTCAACAAGGGGCCCAAAAGTGGTTTGCCTGCAAAATTCAACGACTTAAAAGAAGCTCCCCCACCATTCATATTCATTCATTCTCTCTCTCTCTCTCTCTCTCTTCCTCTCCTCTTTTCAGGGCAGACAATGTTCCTCTGTCTAATAAAATCTCTTGCATGAGTTCCCATGTCTGGAGTGGTTTTTCTGGGCATTTTTTTCACTTTTCACCTTCTCCCTGCATTTTTCTTCCATTCCATGGTTAGAATTAGCAAGCAACACTGTTTATTAAATGAAACTTCTCAAGTCCTTTTGGTTTCAGACCATTAATCTCAGGAAGACAAATGTCAGTTTCTAAAAGACAAAGGTTGTCAGTTTCTAAAATGTTAGCACAAAGTTCTGATAATTAAACACTATTCTGCCATGTTATTAGAACTAATAGCACCGGTTGAATTCTCATTCGATATTTTCTAAGCCCTGCAACTAAGAGAAAGTCCCCTCCCTCCTCCTTTTCTACCTCTTCTTCCTCTTCCTTTTTTTTTTTTTTTTTGCAACTGGAGATTGAACACAGGGGTGCTTTACCAGCCCTAGCCTTTTTTTTATCATTTATTTTGAGACAGGGTCTTGTTAAGTTGCTGAGGCTGGCCTTTAACTTACAATCCTCCCTGCCTCAGCCTCTCAAATCCCAAGGATTACAGGCATATGCCATGGCATCCAGCAAGAAAGGATTCTTCTATAGAAAACATCTTTGTGGTTTTGGCTAGAGTTTCCATACTTCCAGCCCTAGGTCATATTCAAGCAATTTCTTTTCTGATCCTTTGGTCCTTTGAGAAGCAGAGAAATACTTTTCTTGTCTGGTTCCCACATCTTTCTTAAGCCTGTAGGCTTAACCAGCTCTCTGAGAACCACAGGAATCCCAGAGCCCACAGACTCAGTCTCAAATTAATATCCCACAGAGTTCCTTCTCTGTTTTAGGTATTTAACACACAATTCATCTTCTCTGACCTGTTCTTACCTATAAAACTTACCAGGTTCATTTTGTCCTGAAGCCCCATAACCTGAGTATTTATTTACACTTTCCATCAATCCACAATAAGGCTGGGGCAGTACACGACCTAAATTAGATATTTCCTCAACATGACAAGATATTTCATAATTCACTATTTGAGGAATTCCTCCTTAGTCCAGATTCTCTATGCCAAGTCTTTGTTTCTAAACAAGTGTCAATTCATAGCTATTAGTATATAGCAGAAGCATTGTAACTAGGGCTGGTTCTAGAACTGCATATCTTCTTTGAATATATGCAAACTGTGGGGAGAACATTTCTGAAAACCTTACATATACTATATATATCTGAAGAAAAAAATTTAATTTCAAAGCAATCAAAGAAAATGCATCATTTCTTTTACCTTTCCTTAGTACTACTCTCATTTGACTAACAATTGTTCTCATGTCCAAGTTATTTCTGTCAATCACTTAATAGCTAACAATGAATTTTTAAAAGCATACAATTTCAATATCACCCACCAAAACAATCCAAAGTGTACCCTTAAATATCACCATAGAGTAATGTTTTGTGTATAGTTTTCTATTGTTGTATTTTATTGATGCACATATCTAAAAAGAGTTAACTTTCTCACAAAAATTACAGGAGGGATATTGTCATGGCTTATTTGATAATAACATAAAGCCAGTCTCAAAAGAACCAAATTCAAGTAAGCAAGTATGAACTTCAGGCCTATTTTTACTAAATAAAACATCTGTCCCTAGGTTTCAAAGTATCAAAGTAAAAACATTCTAGCTAGGCACTGTGGCACATGTCTATAATCCCAGTGGCTCAGGAGGCTGAGGCAGGAGGATCATGAGTTTAAAGCCAGCCTCAGCAATTTAGTGAGGACATCAGCAACTCAGCGAGATCCTGTCTCTAAATAAAATATTTTAGAAAGGGGCTGTGGACATGGCTCAGAGGCTAAGCGCCCTTGGATTTAATCCCTGGTACCAACAACAACAAAAGAACATTCTATTCTTTGGAACAGCTGGTTGCACTCTCCCTCCCTCAACCTTCCTCTTTTTCATGTATCCTAAGCCACAGCTATTTAATGTAACCAGCTAATATTGAACAACTGTGCCATCTGGTGGCCAGCATAAAGAGCTGTGTGACAGAACATGTTTGGTTCACTCTTCAACTTCTTTGATACAAGTTAAGCATCCAAGGATTTCAGATTTTCAGATAAGAATTGCTCACCAGTAAAGTCTATGCAAATATTCTCAAATCCAAAAAACTCTGAAACCTAAAACATTTCTGGTCCCAAGTGTTTCTTTTCTTTTCTTTTCTTTTTTTTAATAGTTGTAGATGGACAGTATGGCTTTATTTGTTCATTTCTATGTGGTGCCTCACATGGGCTAGGCAAGCACTCTGCCACTGAGCTACAGCCCCAGCCCCCAAGTGTTTCTGAAAAAGGATACTCAACCTATGATTGAGTCAGCATATAGTACCTCCAACCTTCATGCTTTACTCCCATTTAAAATGGGTGAATTTTCAAAGGGAAAAACAGTATTGTAAAGGAAAAGGACCGGGGAAGGAAGGAAAGGAGGGAAAAGAGAAATACTAGGGAACAATACTGACTAAATTATACTGTTACATCAAGTGCATGTATAAGTATATAATAATAAATCCCACTAATATGTATAATGTACCAATAAAAAATAAAGAGAAAAATGGGGCTGGAGTTGTGGTTCAGTGGTAGAACACTTGCCTAGTACATGCGAGGCACTGGGTTTTATTCTCAGCACTGTATATAAATAAATGAATAAAATAAAGATCTATCAACATCTAAAAAAAAGATTTTTTTAAAAAAGAAAAAAACTAAAATTGAAGTCTTTTTGAAAAAAATAAAATGTGTCGATTTTTATAGATTTTAATGTGCCTGTTAATTTTAATAAAATCTAACTGTTAAAGTGGGAACACAATACATATTTGATTATATCATGCTACTTTGTGTTCTACAAAGTAGAAGCAACAGTCTAAAAAACATAACACCTGGCTTGGGAGACTGAGGTAGGAGGATTGCAAGTTCAAAGTCACTCTCAGCAACTTAGTGAGGCTCTAAGCAACATAGTGAGACCCTGTCTCTAAATAAAATAAAAAACAAGGGATGTGGCTCAGTGGTTGAATGCCCCAGTACCCTCCCCCTCAAAAAAAAACAAACTGTAAGACATTGAAAAATGAGTTATGGGCTGGGGTTGTGGCTCAGTGGTGGAGCGCTTGTCTGGCACATGTGAGGCACTGGGTTAGATCCTTGGCACCACATAAAAACAAAAAAAGGTAGTATGTCCATCTACAACTAAAAAAAAAATTAAAAAATAAAAGAAAAGAAAAATAAGCTATAAACCAGGTGCAGTGGTACATGCCTATAATCCCAGAGACCTGTGGAGCCTGAGGCAAGAATATCAAAAGTTCAAAGTCAGACTCAGCAACTAAATTAGTCAGGAGCAATGGTGCATGCCTATAATCCCAGGTACTCAAGAGGCTAAGACAAGAGAATCACGAGTGAAGTCAGCCTGGGAAACTTAGCGAGAACCTATATCAAAATTAAAAATAAAAAGGGCAAGGATGAGTAACTAATGCCTTTACTGAAATAGAGGTCACAGAGAAAGTTTTGCAATTAATCCAACTTAACATGTTGGATTTAAGGGAACTATAGGACATATACAGGAAGATATCTTGTAAGGTAGCATTATTTGGACCTGAGAGACTGATTTGGAAGTCTTCAGCATATACACATAAAACATTTGAAAACATGATGGCAAATGAGATTACCTGGGAAGTATTATATATTATGAGGGATGAAACAGGGCCTAAGGGAGAACTATAAAGAAAAGTTAAGAGCAAGAGAAGCAAGAGATCAGGAGTTGAGAAGTAGAAGGCAGGAAACTATGAGAATAGTCTTTTAAGATAAGTCTGTGGCGAAGAGTGTTCAGTACTTCTGAGAGAGATAGATAAAACTAAGATTGAGAGTTTTCTATTAGATTTAACAACCAAACGATAACAGTTTAGAGGAATACTAAGGATAGAGCCTGCTAGCATTAAATGAAGAGCAACTAGTAGAAACAGGGTGGCTAAGGGGATAGGATGTGGGCTTAAAGGAGGATAGTTCTAAGCACCTAGTGGGAAGGAGGGAGTAAAACGAGAGAGATTCAGCAGAAAGAGGGAAATGGGGAATAAGTGGGCTTCAGAGCCCAGAGAAAAGAATTAAATACTGTGAAGGTTAACTTAATGTGTCAACTTGATTGGGCCATAGGATCCCCAAATTAAACACTATTTCTGGGTGTCTGTGAAGGTGTTTTTTCAGAATACCAAAAAAAAAAAAAAAAAAAAAAAAAACCTCAACATAAAAAAAAACACAAAAAACATGGAAGGAAGGAAGATTCATTTCCTTCCTGTATGCCTATCTGAACTAGAATACAGGTTCTCTCCTGGCATTGCGCTGGGATTTAAATCACTGGCTTCCCTGGGTTTCAGGCCCTCAGACTCAAACTGAAATTACACCACCAGTTTTCTTCAGTCTCCATCTTGCAGACTGCAGAGTTTTGAATTTTCAGTTTGCATAATAACATGAGCCAATTCCCCAGAATCTCAATCTCAATCAATCCCCCCCATACAAACACACACACAAATCTTTACATCTGTTGGCACAGATATATAGAGATGAATACATCCTGTTGGCTCTATTACTAGGGAGAACCCCGACTAACAGACACCTTACGGCATTTAACTACAGGCAGGAATTTATGCAAACTCTTGTTAGTAAAAAGAAGGCACAAGTTAAAATCCCTATTTCTATTAGGCAAAAAGTATCCTTTGAAAATGCTTAGCTTTGGTTCATTTCCTGGATTGTAAGTAGCATGATAGCCAGGAATGGATGGTGGTGCACACCTATAATCCCAGGGGCTCTGGAGGCTGAGGCAGGAGGAATGCAAGTTCAAAGCCAGCCTCAGTAACTTAGTGAGGCCCTAAGCAACTTAGTAAGACCCTGTCTCTAAATAAAACACACAAAAGGGCAGGGATGAGGCTCAGTGGTTAAGTGCCCCTGGGTTCAACCTCTGGTATGTATGTATCATTCATACATACATACATACATAGCATGATGAAGGGAGGGAGTAGTTTACTTAGTGGAGGAAAAAGCCACTGACATCACGTAATAGTAGAGGCTACAGCATGGGTACCTCCTTCCGCTGCACAAACAAAACAAAAACTCCATAGGTATGCTCTCTTTCCCTTGCCATATGATGTCCTGTGCCACCTCAGGGACTGTCAGCAAGAAGGCCATCACAGATGTGGCTCCTAGATTATGGACCAGAAGAACTGGGGAAGGTCTACTGGAATCTTGGGGGAGCTGCTCCAGAATATATGTAGAGTAGACCCAGACAGCTCAAGGAATTAATTGCCATGAACCTTCTAATCAGCCACCAAGATTCCATTCAATGAACAACTTATTGCCTCAAAGCCTCTAATGTGGTGAGCCATTCATGACTCCTTATGAGAACCAGGTGAAGTTTAAGCCATTAACCAGGAATATCTGGCCTCAGCAACTCACAGTTGGATATTGACTCTTCAAGAACACCTAAGTCACATGGTATCCTGCATTAGTTCACCACTCAGGTTCTAATAGTACAGGCACCCGTAGGTAGGAGAGACCTGGTAGAGCCAAATGGACAGCTTACCTCCACCCTGCATCCTGTTTTTCTTCAAGAAGCTCCTATACGTCCCCTTGGATCTGTACCACTATAAATAAAGCTAGTATGGGCTCTTTCCTTTGTTAGAGCCAGATCCTTCTGGACAGCTCAATTGATCACGCCCCTGCTCTGAAGATAATTTTGCTTCTACCTTTATTTCTGATAAATAAATTTCTGATAAATAAACTTCTATATTTATTTCTGATAAATAAATTTCATAGCGTTTATTTTGCAGCCAGCCCATCCCTCCCACAAGATGTGTGCGAGACTCTAAGTCTACTAACTAGAGACCAACCAGTAACTATCAGTATATATACAAATTCTGAATACCTGTAATTAGGTATGTAGGCATGAAAGAACTTTTTATTTAGTTGTTATTTATTTTGGGGGTATTTGGATTTGAACCCAGGGGTGCTCTACCATAGAACTACACCCCCATCCTCTATATTTTTCCTTTTTTTTGGAACTGGGGATTGAACTCAGGGACACTCAGCCACTGAGCCATATCCCCAGCCCTATTTTGTATTTTATTTAGAGACAGGGTCTCACTGAGTTGCTTAGGGCCTCGCTAAGTTGCTGAGGCTGGCTTTGAACTCACAATCCTCCTGACTCAGCCTCCCAAGTCGCTTGGATTACAGGCGTGCGCCACTGCGCCCGGCTATATTTTTTCTTTTGACACAGGGTCTCACTCACAAGGTTGCTAAGGCTGGCCTCCAACTTGCATCTTCCTGCTTCAGCCCCCTAAGTCACTGAAATTACAGGCATGTACCACTGTGCCCAGCCTGCAATTTATTTAACTTTTTAATTTCCCCCATAGAATGACTACTTCTTACTCGTTCCTTCAGCACCTAGAGTATGGCCTGAGATATAATAGGTGCTCACTAAATGTTGAATTAAATAAACAACGGAAAGAGAGATACAAAATTTTTCTGTCCTCTCTCCTGCAAAGACTGTTTTTTTTGGAACCAGGGACACTCAGCCACTGAGCCACATCCCCAGCCCTATTTTGTATTTTATTTAGAGACAGGGTCTCACTGAGTTGCTTAGGGCCTTGCTAAGTTGCTGAGGCTGGCTTTGAACTCGAGATCCTCCTGACTCAGCCTCTCAAGTCGCTTGGATTACAGGCGTGCGCCACCACACCCGGCTCCTGCAAAGACTCTTAAAAAAAAAAAGGTTAATGCTCTTTGGCCTAAATTTCACTTCTAGATATTCAGTCTAAAACAAATGATTAGAAATGTAGATAAAACAAAACAAAACAAAACAAAACAAAAACAACAAAAAGAAATGTAGACGAAGTTAATACACAACTATGTCCACTATAGCACTATTTATAATGGTTAAAAAAAAAAAAGTGTGTGTGGCAGGGAGATAAATGGGAAAAAAAGAAACAAGAAAAAACAAACTAAATGAAGTAGTATTCCCCAATTAAAATGTTTATGAATTTCTAACAACATAGTGTACTGTTTATTATGATCATTAAAATTGCAAGTCACAAAATGTTATGCAGTATATAAAATATACGCACAGACTAAATGTACTCAAAATAGCAATTGTGGTTTATCACTGGATGGAAAAATTATCAGTGGTATTTACCTTACTCCCTTTACTGTTTCACATTTTCCAATTTTCATACTATATTATTTTTACAATCAATTAAAACATTTTTTAAATGTTCAATTGCTGAGCATGGTGGTGCACATGTGTAATCCCAGCAACTCAGGAGGCTGAGGCAGAGAATTGCAAGTTTGAGGTCAGTCTCAGCAACTCAGCAAGGCCCCAAGCAACTTTGCAAGACCCTGTTTCAAAACAAAAAAATAAAAAGGGCTGGAGATATAGCTCAGTGGTTAAGTGCCCCTAGGTTCAATCCCCAGTACCAAAATAAAAAGTTCAATTATCTGAAATAAGTGGAATAGCCTAGACACAGAGCATTTATACCTATTTACATTATGAAATGAGCTGGATGTAGTGGTGTGTGCATAGTCCCAGCTACTTGGGAGACTGAGGCAGTCAGATTGTTTGAGCCTAGAGGTTCAACACCAATCTGGGTAACATAAAAATAAAAATTAAAACTAAAAATAAAAATTAAATTAAATAAAAATAAAAATTAAAAAAGGGACTGGTGGGTAGTTCAGTAGTAGATCACTTGCCTAACATTCTCCAGGCCCCTGAGTCCTATCCCTAGCTCCTCTGAACATATACACACACACTGGCATAAATTAAAATTTTTAGAACTTTCCAGTGTGACTATATGAATAATACCCTTTCGGGATATAGAACCAAGTTTCCCATAAGTCCTTACTTCCTAAAATAGGTTACACATACCCAAAACTGGGCTGAGTACCCAGGGGAACAGGGTAAAAACTACAGTTTCTTTCTAGCACAAATTTACTTGACTGTAAGAAATTACATTTTCTTTAAGGAAATTTTCCTTTCTTTAAGGAAAGTTTTTTCCTTAAAGGAAAAGGGGAGGGAAGGATAAAATTACATAAACAACCAATCAAATGCAAATTAATAGATGAGCAAAAAAAGTGTCTAGTAAAATAGAGGAAAGAGAAGTGGAGCAGGGGAGGACAGGAGGGAAAAGAAGGGATCATGAACTAAAATCGATTTCCATGTATGCATGAGTTTGTCAGGATGAATCCGACTAGTATGTATAACCACTAAGCTCTAATAATAATTTTTTAAAAAGGTAACACAGTGGTTAACAAAATGGTTAGCCTTAAAAGCATTAGGTTAAATAAAATAAGCCAAACACAAACATGGTACAATTCTGCTTTTATAAAGTACCTAGAATAGTAAATTCATAAAGACAAGAGGTAGATTACTAGTTGTCAGGGGTTAGAGAGAGGGTAAATTGGAAGTTTTTGCTTAATGGATAGACAGTTTTCATTTGAGATGAGTAAAAAAAATATGGAAATGAACAGTGGTAACGGCTGTATAACAATGTGAACATAATGCTACTGAATGGCATGCTTAAAATGGTTGAAATAGTAAATTTCATATTACATATATTTTACCACACTAAGAAAAAATACAACTTGATTGTAACCTGTGTGATCACGAGTATTCTGTCTCAGCTTGTCCTGAATGCAGGACATTATTTATTGGCATCTCAAAAACTGAATAATAGATATAGAGATATAGGTACTACAGAGTAGACTACAAAATTCTTTTGAATCTTGAAGATTACAAGAAAATTCCAAGAAAGATATAACCAATCATGAGAGCTACCTTAAACCACAAACTAGATGCCCTGAGGGTTCCACTGTCTTTATTAGAGACATTTCACAAAGTTTGAGAAGCAGGGCTGTCAAGTGTTCACCCACCTAGACCAAAGGGAAAAAATCAAAAAGAAAAAAATACTGTGCACAATCTGATTCTCACAACTAGACACATGACCATAGAGTTTGAAAAAAAATGGCACAAATCCTACATGGGGCTGGTGTTGTAGCTCAGTGGTAGAGCACTTGCTTGGCATGTGTGACGCTCTGGGTTCAATCATCAGCACTGCATATAAATAAATAATGTCCAACAACAACTAAAAACAAAACAAAACAATACAAAACAAAACAAAACAAAACAAGAAACCCCTCCTACATGGCAAAGTAAAAAGTCACCTCTCACACCTCTACCAAGTTAGGAAGCTGTTTATGATGATGAAAAGAACATGCAGTTACCACCAGACAGATTTAGATTTGAATTCCAATTTAACCTTGGGCAAATAACACATCTATACCTAAGTTTCCTCATCTGTAAACAGGCATAAGGAGTATCTTGTAGGTTTATAATGAAGCAAAAATAAAAGACTATATATTTCAACCCCTATATGTTTGAAGAATATTTCAACATGGTAAGCGCTTCACAAATATTGATTCTCTTCCACTCCAGGAAGTCAGTGCCTCTGCTGGCAAAGGGCTCATTTTCTAGATTATGTTTCTAAGTCTCTCTTATCTTTGCAAGCCTGACACTTTCAAATGAGAATATTGGGACCTAAGGTCCTCAGACTTCTACTTCTTTTATTTAAAAAAAAAGAATTACTTGCTGGGGTATAGCTCAGTGGTAGAATGCATGCTTAGAAAGCTCAAAGCCCTGGGTTCAATATTCAGCACCAGAAGATATCTTGTCAGGAACCATATGAAATTTACCTACTTACAAGCTAGCAAATTAGCCTGCCACAATATCATGGATATTGGCAGAAGACATGAGACTCGAGTCAAAGACAAGAGACTTTAGTACTCACAGCAATAGTGATAGACAAGATTTTTAGCCCAAACACAGAGGGCTACACAGAGGCGCAGGGGATGCTATATATGTGATGGGTTGTGTTAAAGGAGGGGAACCTCAAGCATAAGGAACCTAAATTTTTTAATGAGCAGTAAGTCTGCTTGACTTTGCCAAAGGAAAACATTATCTTTATCATAGTGGACACCAAATACACCTGACATTGGGCCAGATGTAGTGGTGCTCTCCTGTCATTTCAGCAACTCTAGAGGGTCAGGGAGGAGGACTACAAGTTTGAGGCCATTGTAGGCAACTTAGTGAGACTATGTCTCAAAATAAAAAACAAAAAGGGCTAGGGACGTAGCTCAGTGGTAGAGCATCCCTAGGTTCAATCCCCAGTACTGGGGGGGAAAAAACAACAAAAAAGCCAAAAAACTGACATCAGTTCAGGAGGGAGACACTATCTTCCAAGGCTGTCTGCTACACAAAACATTCTTAAAAAATAGTATGGAACAGGGCTGGGGATATAGCTCAGTTGGTAGAGTGATTGCCTCGCAAGCACAAGGCCCTGGGTTTAATCCCCAAGCACCTCAAAAAAAAAAAAAAAAAGTACGGAACAAAGAGCAGTCAATACTTGTGCTCACAAGACATGCAGGAATAAGAGACAGCAAGAATTGTCTTCGAACAAGTATTATATGTAAATTATAGTGACAAGTCTCTTATCCAACCCTGTCCTCCAGCCACAAGGTTCACCTTTTCAGAGGTTAGCACATCAACTCCATCCAAACACCTAGGAAACCTGACCAAAAATCTAGCAGGGCTAGACAATCCCAGTCCTCACTAAAATGCCCGCCTGAGAAGCCCAAAGCTTCCAGAACTTATTTTTTGTCTTAGCCAACGCCTGACCATAGGCCCCCAACCTCCCCTTTCTTACAGCCTTACAACTATGAATATGTGTCTTACAATTCAGAAGTCTTAAGGCATTCTTTTGAAATATAATAAATCATTAGAAAGAATTGGGTCTCTCTCAGTTTCTCATATAGGATAGAATCCTAAATTCCGTAACTGCCAGCTAGAAAACACAGCTTATTTAAGCACATTTACACTAACCAATTTTTCAATTCTCTACTTCTATTGAAACCCACCCCTTGGTTCTCACTTCAAAATGCCCAATCACTTCTGCACAAATTGGGATGGAGTTCAATTCTTTCTCTTACTGTCAATAGTTACTGAATAAAATCTATTTTTGCTACTTCCATGTCTGGCTGGGTTTATTTCAGAGGAAAGGACTTCATTCAATTTTGTATCTCTTCAAGGACATTCTATGCACCTACAAGCATACAAACACACACACATAACACACTTTCTAAAACAAATGGCTGCAATTACATGCACTGTTCCATACCTTGCTTTTTTCATGGAACAGTTTTCTTAGGGATGTTTCATTTCCATTGGTATGGTTCTAATTCAGATTTACCATTTGCTTAGCAATCCACTGGATAGCAGTTACATATTTAACCAGTCCTCCTACTGATGAGCACTCGTTTCCAGGCCTTCATTATTGTAAACAATGCTGCCACAAAACAAATTGCATGTATCTTTGTGTACATTTGGTAAAAGAGAAATTCCTTCATGAAAGACTTGCATTTTTAGCGTTTATAGACACTGTTAACCTGTTCTTCAAAGAGGCTGCACCAATTTAACTCTTACTTTCAACTTAAAAATACGGGTGTGTTTCCTCACACTAGTCTCAAGGCAGCAACTATTTACCAAAAAACACAGGATGTCACTTCCCATCAACAAAATGTTTAGAATGACTGGCAGGCTTTTCAATATCCCTGATGTTTAAAATTAAGTTTCTAAAATTTAAGTATGAGGTATCTACTGCATTGCAGAATGAGCACCAAAGAGTAGAGGACCTAGTTCTAACTTTCTCACTGACTAGCGCCATGAGTGACCTGGGCCAAATCAATTTAAATCTCTGAGTGCCAGTGTTCTTCTGTTAGATGTCCTTTTTGGCCTAAAATGTGTATACGATATCCTGAAAAACATTTTTTAAGATATCTTTATTTTATTTATTTATTATTTGTATGTGGTGCTGAGGATGGAACCCAGTGCTTCACATGCACCAGGCAAGCGCTCTACAGTGGAGCTATAACTCCAGCCCTGAAAAACTCTTAAATATTTTTTCTTTTCACTTTTTATTCTTTTGAGGCACTGAGCATTGAATCCAGGTGTGCTTTATCACCAAGCTGCATCCCCAGTCCTTCTTATTTTTATTTTGAGATAGAATGTCACTAAGTGATCTTCCTGCCTCAGTCTCCCCAGTTGCTGGGATTATAGGCATGTACAACCATGCCCAGTTTCTAAACATGATTTTCAGCAGCAACTTGTTATTTCAAAAGTTAATTCTAAGAGCAACATTAAATTTTACATTAAAAATGTTTAAAGAAAAGTATTTTTTTCTAGTATAATATTTCACTGATCTAATATTTTTTATACCCTATGTATGTCTAAACCATCTTCCCAGTGGCCATTTCAATGAAGCAAATCACATCAAGAGAACGGTAAGTCCCTAAAAATCCTAGTCATCTTCCCCATCTGAACGTCTATCTGTGTACATATATCCATCTGGCTTTAAGCCATACTTAGTTTCAAAACAGATTTATAGTAGCATTTAATTGTTGTCTATTATCGATAGCATAATCCAAGAACTAAGAACAATGCCTCCTTAGATGGATGTCACAAGCCTGTAAATCCCAGTTACTTGGGAGATTGAGGCAGCAGGATCACAAGTTCAAGGCCAGTCTTGGAATCTTGAGAAGAGGTCAGAGGGTGGGGGTCCTCATGATCAGATTAGCAGAAACACAGGGGAATTCTCTTGATCACTCTTTCTCAACAAATTCAGTCAAGTTTTTTTATTCTTAAAATATCTATTACTGAATAAGTCTGTTCACAAATCACTTCATTAAGCAAAGTAAGTACAGAAGACTACACTTAGCTAGGGAAGAATAAAAATGTTCCCTTTCCTCTAGGTAGTATAATTTATATCAATAACATTCTCCTCTGAGCTGGGGGTGCAGTTCAGTGGTAGAGAACTTGCCTAGCACGCATTAGGCCCTGAGTTCAATCCTCAGCACTGTAAAAATAAATAAATAAATAAAAATAAAAACAAATACTAAAAATACAGCATATCAAACAAAAAATAAAAGATACAGTAAATCCACAAACCAATAGTTTTCAGAAACAGCTTTCAATGAACTTCATTCTATCTAAAGATTACAAACAAAGAATAATATTACCAACTTTTTGGGGGGAGTAAGGGGTATCAGGGATTGAACTCAGAGGCACTCAACCACGGAGCCACATCCCCAGCCCTATTTTGTATTTTATTTAGACACAGGGTCTCACTGAGTTGCTTAGCACCTTGCTTTTGCTGAGGCTGGCTTTGAGCTTGCGATACTTCTGTCTCAGCCTCCAGAGCTGTTGGCATTACAGGCATTCGCCACTGCTCCTGGCAATACTACCAACTTTTAAAAACAAATTTACACAGAGATCCCATCTTCACCAAGCTTACAGTTTAATCTTCATAAACATCTTTCAGACAATTCCTTAGCCTAAATATAAAATAACATCCAAATAAAAAGTAGCAACAATCAAAAGTATACCACCACTATAATACAAAACAGTATAAAGCCTAAAAGTCCGAAATGTCATAGTATACTGTGCCTTGACATGATTAGGCTTATGATTTTTAAAAATTTATTATGGAAGCCCCAAATATAATTAATCAGATCTTCTTTACTGAATCAGGAGGCATTTGTTGTACTGCATCTTAGATGGGAAAAATTCTGGGATACAGCTAGAGGTAGAGCACTTGCCTTACAAGTGTAAGGCCCTGGGTTCAATCTTCAGCACCACAAAAAAAAAAAAAAAAAAATAAAAAAGCTTAAATCAAACTAAAATTCTCTATCCCCCCCCCCCCCCCCCCCCCCCCCCCCCGTGGTGCTCGGGATGGAACTCAGGGCCTTCTGCATGCAAGGCAAGCACTCTACCACTGTTACATCCCCAGTCTTTCAATTTTTACTATTCTGAGTAATAAAGTTTCCCAAACTATTTTTTTTTTTTTTTGCTGTGCTGGGGATTGAATCCAGGGCTTTGTACTTGCTAGGCAAGCACTCTATCAACTAGGCTATATCCCCAGCCCAAACTATTCTTTATCTAATAATTTCAAAAGAAATCTTTATCATATTTAAGCTCTAATTATAATACATAATCTGCTCATAAAAACAATGAGACTGAAACATCTTTATAATCAGGTGCTATCCTATAAATTATTTTGTACAATGGAAAGCTTTACCCAGAAGGAGGTAGCTGGTAATTCCTCTTGACTTCATGGTGAAGAGCTAACAATTTATTCAATTCAAAGGCAAAAACATAATTTTTAATTAACATAACATTAATGACCATATATATGAAGCAAAAAAAGTAAGGAAATTAAGAAATCAGAGCACACCAAAATAAACTAAATCTTGTTCGTCAAGGCTGGTGCTCTCATTAGATTTTGGTACAATATTTTGTACTTTCAGTTACTTGCCTATAAATTGTCTTTCCCTGTTCTTAGCAGCATCTAGACCAGATTTACATAAGGAAAACAAAAACTGGGGTACCAGAACATACATACATTCAAGTTTCCTTTTAACTCCTGCAGAGGGAAAAAAAAAAGGAAACGTATGACTTTTTCTAGTTTGCCTTGTAGTTCTTCCTCTGGATAGTTCTCTTCTGCCCATTTTAACAAACAGGTAGTATATTTGCAGATCTGTAAATTTCCCTGAAAACTGACATGAAGAATTAAAAAAACAATAAGCAGGTTTGTTTTATAAACTTTGAATATTGGGGCTAGGGATGTAGCTCAGTTGGCAGAGTGCTTGCTTCACATGCACAAGGCCCTGGGTTCAATCCCCAGTACCAGCAAAAAAAAAAAAAAAAGAAATGTACACATAAACTTTGAATATTCACTATGAAAAAGGAAGAATCTAGAATGAAGAAATCTCCCCATAAATGGTAGTAATGCCACATCATGTGAACATAAATTACTCTGAAAAGAAGTAAATTTAAGGTTAATCTAATAAATTCAATTCCCAAATGAAAAAAAGACCATGAGATACTTTGCAAATGCAGTGAAGCTCTTCCTTTTCCTGATTCTTTTGATGATCCTCCAAAAATAAGCCTTGAAATTCCTACTTTCATTCTTCTGGGTATGTACATTAATTTGGAAATAACACCAGGCACAGTGGCACACGCCTGTAATCCCAGCAGCTACAGAAGCTGAGGCAGGAGGATCATGAGTTCAAAGCTAGTCTCAGCAACTTAGGAAGGCCCTAAGCAACTCAGCAAGAGAGACCCTGTCTCAAAATAAAATATAAAAAAAGGGCTGTGGATGTGGCTCAGTGGTTAAGCACCCTTGAGTTCAATCCCTGGTACCAAAAAAAAAAAAAAAAAGGAAAGAAAAAGAAAAAGAAGGAAATAACAACAACAGTGCGCCATACATAGCAGAGGCTCAAAAATACTTGCTACATGAGTTAGACCACTAAACAAACATGCACTAAACTAATTTAGTGCAATGAAACAAATCATGCACTAAACTAGTTATTATCAATAGTTACTCATTCCTTTAGAGAGTCTCTCTACTTTTAATACCTCTATGCAAATTACTCCCTAGGAATAAAATTCTTTCACTCACTAGTTATGTGACCATGGTCAAATATTCATTTTCTTTTCTTTTTGGTACCTTGAATTGAATCCAGGGGTGCTTAACCACTGAGCTACATCCCAAGTCCTTTTCATTTATTATTTTGAGACAAGGTCTCACAGAATTGTTTAGGGCCTTGTGAAATTGCTGAAACTGGCAATTTGAACTTTGAACTGGTACTCCTCTTGCCCCAACCTCCAGAGTTGCTGGGAATATAAGCTTGTACCATATACCTGGCCAACATTCATTTGCTTCAACTATAAAACAGAGATAACAATGCCCTTCCTGGAGTTGGGAGAAATAAATGTAGTAACAGAAAACACTCTGAAGACAACTACCTACATTTCCAATGTGCCGTATCTCCGTGAGCTGGCTAGATATGACATGTAAATGTTCTCTCTGCTTAAGCTCCATACAACTAAAGTCAAACATACGATTTGACTCTCGAAATCTGTTTCTTCTCTAAATTTCAAACCTAGATAACTGGGATCAATTTTTATTTCCTTTCCTCACTACCACCATCCAATCACTAGTATCCAATCATTTGCTAAGTCTGTCAAACTTTCTTTTAACGGTTTCATTCTTTCTACCTCAGTTATCTTGTATCTAGGTTATTGATTACAATGATATCCTAGTAGTTTGGTGCCTTTTAAAATTCCCTAACAATCAAATCAAATCAAATCTGTCTGATCAAGTTTCAACCTCTCTGCTTAAGAAAAAATTTCTCAAGAGTTGATGACAGGGCTGGGGATATAGCTCAGTTGGTAGAGTGCCTGCCTTGCATGCACAAGGCCCTGGGTTCAATCCCCAGCACCGCAAAAAAAACAAAACAAAACAAGAGTTGATGACAATCTAGCCAGGCATGGTTACACATGCCTGTAATCCCAGCAATTTGGGAGGCTGAGGCAGGAGGACTTCAAGTTCAAGGCCAGTTTCAGCAGTTTAGTGAAGCACTAAGCAACTCAGTGAGACCCTGTCTCTAAATAAAATGTAAAAAAGGGCTGGGGATGTGGCTCAGTGGTTAAGCAGCCCTGAGTTCAATCCCCAGTACAGGAAAAAAGAAAAAAAGAAGAGTCGAGGACAATCTAGAGCCCATTAAATTACCAACTGTGATAGACACTTTCTGGCATGAATCCCGATAATCCTATCTGCTGATATTCACACCCTGCGCAGGACTGACTGCTAATAAATGAGAAAAGTGATGTGACTTCTCCTCCATGCTTACATTAAGAAGACTATGACTTCACCTCCCTCTAACTAGTACTCTATTGCGTTCTGTCTACTTGCCTCTAAAATGCTCTGTGAAGAGGACTCTGTGACCAGGACGAAATAAAGCTTCCAATGGTCAGTAAATGAGGTCTTTATATAACAGACCAAAAGAAACTAAAAAGCTCCAAGAGTCTCATGAGGGAGCTATGAAGTAGACCCTTTCCAGTCAATCCTTGAGATCACCATTACCTCATGAAAAACCCACAGCCAAAGGACGCAGAACAAAAGAAAAAATGCTATTAATCATAAAGGAAAATGAACTCAAAATGGGTCAGATATCTAACTCTAAGTACTAAAATATAAACTCAGACAAAAACATAGGTGCAAATTTGTTGTCCTGGACTTGGCAACTGTTTCTTAGATGTGACATAAAAGTATAAGCAACAGAAGAAAAAACTGGGTTCATAAAAACTAAAAACTGTTCTGCTATAAACAATCCTATCAAGTGAAAACACAACACACAGTAAGGGAGAAAACATACGCAAATCGTACATGACAAGGGAACTGTATCCAGAATATATAAAGAATTCTTACAATGCAATAATAAAAAGATAATCAATTTAAAAATGGACAAAGGATGTGAATAAACATTTCTTCAAAGAGATGATATACATAACAGCCAGTAAATACATGAAAAGATGCTCAACATCAATAGTCATCAGAGAAACACAAATCAAAACCATTCTGAGATACCATTTCATACCAGTAGGATGGCTAAAATAAAAAAGGCAGACAATAACAAGTGTTGGTAAGGATGTGAAGAAACTGCAACTCTTTTAACTTTGCTGGTGAGATTGTAACCAGCAAATACTGCAACCATTTTGGAAAATAGTCTGGCAGTTCTTCAAAAAGTTAAAGTTACCATGTGACCCAGCAATTTGACTTCTAGATATATATCCAAGAGAAATGAAAACATGGCCATACAAAAACTTAAACAGAAATATTCATAACAGCATTAGTTATAACCACCAAAAAAAGGAAACAACCGGAATGTCCATCAACTGATAAATGAATAAACAAAATGTGGTAGATTCAAAGCCTGTCATGGTGGCACATGCCTGTAATCCCATAGACTCAAGAGGCTGAACCAGGGGGACTTACAAATTTGAGGTCAGTGTGAGCACCTTTCTGGGATTCTGTCTCAAAAAACAAAAAAGGGGGCTGGGACTGTACCTCAGTGGTAGAGCACTTGCCTCACACATGTGAGGCACTGGGTTCAATCTTCAGCACCACATAAAATTAAATAAATAAAGATCTTGTGCCCATATACAACTATTTTTTTAAAAAGCAAAACAAAACAAAAAGGCTGGGGATGTAGCTGGGGATGTAAAGCACCCCTGGATTCAATCTCTAGTACAACAAAATGTGGCACATACATATGATAGAATATCATTTGACCATAAAAGAGGTAATGACATGTGATGCAGTATAAACAAACCTTGAAAACGTTATGCCAATTAAATTACTAAATCTGAAAAGCCAAAATCCAGGTTCTGAATCACAGGGTCTTCATTAAATTTCAACCATTCAAAAGACATAACCTAAAATCTCCATTTTAGAAATAGAGATAGCCAGGCATGATGGCATATGCTTATAACCCCAGCAACTTGAGAGACTGAGCAGTAGGATTCCAAGTTCAAGGCTAGACTTTACAACTCAGCAAGACCCTGTTTTGTTTTGCTTTGTTTGAATACTGAGGATTGAACTCAGGGACACTTAACCACTGAGCCACATTCCCAGCCCTATTTTGTATTTTATTTAGAGATAGGGTCTCACTGAGTTGCTTAGCACCTCACTGTTGCTGAGGCTGGCTTTGAACTCTGGATCCTCCTGCCTCAGCCTCCCAAGCCTCTGGGATTACAGGTGTGCACCACTATGCCCAGACCATTTTTTAATTTTATTTTGAGACAGGATCTAAATTGTCCAGGCTGGCCTTGAACTTGCCATCTTCCTACCTCAGTCTCCTGAGTCACTGGGATTATAGGCATGCCTCCCAGCTCAGTTCCTCTTTGCCTTCTTAAACAGAGTGGGCTCCCTTTGGAAATTTTAAGTCATTGTAATTATGATTATTGTACTAGGACATACATGCATGTTAAATTTTCAAACCTTTGAATGTCTTACACTGTCAATTGCTGTTTCCTTTGTTATATTTCCCCTATAACCTTTTTTTGTATGTGTTTCCAATAGATTGTAGTTTGAAAATTACACAACCATAATTAATACCTTAAATAAGGGATAATAGGACTGAATTAAAAGGAGAGAAGTAAAGTAGATAGTTTTATGATAACTCTCCCAGTGCTAAGAAATCTGTTTATTTTCCACTTCAATTGAAACTGAGTTTCAGAATTAAGGATATCAGAAGACTGAACTCTGGACTGGAGTTGTAGCTCAGTAGTAGAGCACTTGCCTAGCATGTGTGAGGCACTGAGTTTGATCATCCGCAACACATTAAAAAATAAATAAATAAAATAAAGGTATAAAAAGTAAATTAAAGGTATTAAAAAAAAGAAAACTGATCCCTGACTACCTGGAATTTTACTTTATCTTGCTTCTTCAATTATATAAAAATATCCCTCAAAGCAATCGATAATCTTGTATGGTTAGTGTTAATCCCCCCCCATACACACACAATCATGCTTATTCCAAAAGTGAGCCTAGATATCTCACAATAACTAAATATACTTATGTCCTACAGTCATTTACCAATAAAAGTTATCATGACTCCACTCTGACATGTTAATACAGTTACACATATTTCACACATATGGATAATATTCATGGTAAGTATATATCCAACACAAAATCTTGGCCTTCACAACTTCCAAGTTTCACATACTTTTCACAAATGCAAATTGCACCAGGGCTAAAAAGAACTACAATTAAGCACACAGGCAATTAACCAATACTTAAGAATTCATCCCTTTAGTTCCAACACTATGGGATGTCCTGATTTCATGCATTCTTAAAATTATGGATATTAATTTCCCCCTCTACTTTAGGTATAAAGCATCAAAAACCAAAACTAAAATAAAACTTCTATTGCTTTTCCAAGATTCTCTCCCTGTTCCAAAAAGTTTTTCATTCATATGAGAATTAAATTTATTTATGTATATTCCCTCTTCTAAGTCACTAACATCCAGAGGGCAAGAATCTATGACAAATGTTTTGAGCACCCAGTATTTGCTAGCCTCTAGAAAAAGCTTGAGTTAAACAGTTCTGCCCTCACAGTCTGTCAGAGAAGACAGCCTTGTAAACAAATCACAACACTGGCAAAAGCAGAAGTGAGTACAGAAATAAAGGAAGAAATAACTCTTTGGGTTGTAGAGGAAGTTCAGGGGCACATTTCTGCATTCCTCAAAAGCCCCTAAATAAATACCTGTTGAATAAACTGAATCTTGCTACTGAGAGGTGAGGTCCCAGGTCCAATGAGATCTATCAGTTGCTTCTTGAAGCCAGAGGATAAAATTTCCCCTTCAACTGCAATATACAGACTCCAGTATACTCACCTCCACCTCCACCCCAGAAAATTACCTTTGAGAAGGACCATACCTGTACTGCCAGCCTTTTGCACTGCCACCGCGGCTGCTGCTGCTGCTGCTGCTACTGATTCCACCCGCACAGCTGCTGTTGCTGCTGTTCTTGTTTGGGGTCACAGCGGTGGCCAGGCCCTCCACCTTTCCTTCACTCTCAGAGACTTTCATTGTTGACACTGGTTCACCCCCCTGCATCTTAACTCCAAAGTCCATTTGCCCTTCTCGGGCAGGAGAGAACAACTCCCTAAAGGAGTTTTGTAAGTGCTTAAAAAAGAAGAAAAAAAAAAACTACATATAATCCCAGTTGCTAAATCAGATGGCGTCTAGAATGGAAACCATCAACGATCCAGGAAAGCAAGATGTGCATTCCCACTGAAGTTAAAACTTTTAAGAGGGCAGCGGAGCTCTGAAGGCAAATATTTTTCAGAAATATATTACCCTCCTGACAAAAGCAAGAAGGAAAAATCACCCGATTAGAAAGCTTGGTGACATACTCAAAGGAGAAGTCAAAGGAGCATGAAGGAGGTCGCGGATTTGGGAGCCAGAAGGGCTGGGCGAAGGACAGAGGACCACAGAAAAAGGTCCGGTGGCCTGACCTCTGGGTTGCGCGGGGCTGACCCACCGCGCTCCCTTCTCTTCTCCTCTGACCGACCCTCAGGGGGAGGATCCCGTCCAGCCCGCTCGGCGGTTCCCGCCGCAGACACGAGACAGAACAGGAGCTGGCGCGAGCAGCACCGGAGGAGGGTCGGGAAGGAGGCCGCCGGGGGCGGGACGCCGGTTTCCAGGGCCACCTCTCCTCGGTCCAGAGGCGAGCAGTTCTCGGACTTCGTCCAACGCCCCTGGCCCTGGTCCTCGACTGGGTTTCTAGGGCCGGAGGAGTCCCTCACCCTTTCTCCAGCCCAAACGTGAATACCAGGGCCGCAGCCACCGCCCCACCCACAGCCCCACAGCGGGTCACCCACCCGGCTGCTCTCTTCCCGCCTTCCCTTCCGGAGTAGTGTGAGCTCACTTCCCCTAGAACCGAAGCGCCAGGCGCCATCTTGGATTAGGGCACTTGGGCCCTGAACAGGGCGGAGCCTTGGGGTAGCTGTGCCCGGGAGGCTGATGGGAAAGCCCGCAGGAGGAAGCGACAACTAGGAGAGAGCCAAGAAGGGAGAAAGAAAGGAGGCTGAGCTCGTGCCCTTGGGATTGACTTCCGGTCTACCTACCAGGTCCAAGCCTTCCGTTTGAAGATCCTTTCCACTCATTCGAAGAAGGCTTAAAAAAATCCTTTGCAAAAGAAAAAAAACCCCAAAACTCACCTCTTTGTTTCAGTTGTAGAAGAGAAAAAAGAAAAACATGGCATTGCAGTGAGGCAAATCAGTCTTAGAAATGGGGAAAAAAATTGTTTTTGCTCTTGGAAGTTAGAGCTGTAAGAATTAAGGCTAGGCTAGGGACTTTTCCTGACTCCAGACAAGTCTTAACACCCTCTTTAAACCTTGGTTTTGCATCTGTAAAATAGTAATTGTTTAGAAGATTTCTAAAGCCCCTTCTAAGTGTAACTTCTACTTTAGTAACAATGGTCCACTTCACCTTTTGAATAAAGCTCTAAGGCTTATTTTTTTAAAGGGACATGTTTTCCTTTTCCTCTTCTTCCTCTCCCCCTCCCTAACTTGGGGGCAAGGAACAAGATTACCTTGAGTTATTGGTGCACCACAGGAAGGAGATGTCTGCTAGAGGATCTAGGAAGTGAATATCTCCCAAATTAGCCAGGGACTATTAACACACCTTCAGGAAACCCTAGGACCTCCTGTCAGGGCACATCTGGAATGTAGCCTTTGAAGTGCTCCTTTAAAAGCCTCCTGTTCCTCCTGATGGGCAGAAGTACAGCCTCCGGGACAGGAGTCCCCTGTTTCTTCTTTGCTAGAAAAGCAATGAAACTTCTTTTTCCTTTTTCTCAAAACTGTCCTCATTATTGAATTGGCATCTGAGACAAGGGCCGAGCTTTTGGTTACACTTTCTACCATCATGACTTGTGAACTGAACATAAACTTTGTAAAACACTAAGGAAGATGCAAAGAAGTAATACCCAGAATTTAAAAGCAGTAAAGTAAATCAGATATAATTAAGGTCATGGAGAAAATTAAAAGAGAATGAGGGGCTGGGGTCGTGACTAAGTGGTAGAGTGCTTGCCTAGCATGTGTGAGGCACTGGGTTCGATTCTCAGCACCACATATAAATGAATGAATAAAATAAAGGTCCCTCAACAACTAAAAAAAAAGAGAGAGAGAATGAGAGCCAGGCATGGTGGTGTGCACTGGCAGTTCCAGCTAATCCAGAGGCTGAGACTGGAAGATCCTGTGAGTCCAAGAGTGAGGGCCAGCCTGGTCTGTAAAAAGACAGGTCTCAAAAAAGAAAAGAAAAATCTTGAAGGGGGAAGGAATTGTAACAGTGGTCCACTTCACCTTTTGAATATAACTCCAAGGGTTATTTTTGAGAGACAAGTGTTCCTTTTCCTCTTCTCCCTCTCTCCTTCCCTAGTCTGGGGGCAGAGAACAAGGTTACCTTGAGTTATCTGTGCTCCACAGGAAGGAGATGTCTGCCATAGGATCTAGGAAGTGAATATCTCCCAAATTAAATGAATCCTAACACACATTCAAGGTGCCCTGGGATCCCCCAACCATAGCACACCTGTAATGTAGCCTTTGTATAGCTCCTTTAAAAGCCCCCTGTTTTCCCTGATGGGTAGAATCACAGCCTCAGGGACAAGAGTCCCCTGTCTCACCTTTGCTAGCAAAGCAATAAAACAACTTTTCCCTTTTTCTCAAGACCCTGTTCTCATTATTAAATTGGCATTGGGGCTGGGGTTGTGGCTCAGTGGTGGAAAGCTTGCCTCTCACAGGTGAGGCACTGGGTTCGATCCTCAGCACCACATAAAAATTAATAAACAAAATAAAGATATTGTGTCCATCTATAATTAGAAAATATTAAAAAAAAAATAAATAAATAAATTGGCATTGATTGGCATTGGGGACAAGGACTGAGTTTTCAGTTACCGAATGATATAGAAAGTAAAAGAGATGGGATGGAAAACTTACTTTAAAAAAGCAATCAAGAAAAGTCATGTATAAGGGGATGACATTTAAAGGGAAAGATGAAGAAAAATGAAGAAGCTAAGGGAAAAACAATCTACCTGTTCTGCTAAATGAAAGACCTGGAGCCTGGAGCATAACAGAGAGAGCGGTGTGAAATGAAAGTGAAGAGAAGCAGAGGAAATGGAAAGTCAAGAAAGATTTTAATCAGAGGAGGTTTGTGAACTGATTTACACTTTTAAAAGATCTAGTCCTTTCAACACGTGATGCTGGAACAGTTGGATGACAACATGCAAAAGAATGAAGCTGGACCTCTACCTCAGACCATGCACAGATCAACTCAAAACAGAACAAAAGCATGAATGTAAGAGCTAAAACTATGAAATTCTTACATGAAGAAAAACAAAAAACAGAAAAACCTTACAAGAAAATCAGGAATAAATCTCCATCACCTGACATTAGGTAATGCTTTCTTAGAAACAACATCAAAGAACAAGCAGCAAGCCAGGTACAGTGGCTCTTATCTCCCCAAACAATAATGAGTTTCAACATTTTTACAACTACCCTCCTAAATTAAAGTTTTAACCTGTAAAACCAGCCCCTGACGGTCAAAACTGCATGTACACGATTACATCATCCTCATTGTACCCTATAAAAACCAAAATCCCCTCTGAAACTGATGATGGCCATTTCGCATCCAGAAAAATGTCCCAAAGGTGCCTGAGTCCTCAGATGAATAAAGGCTTCTCTGAATCCGTTGAGGTCTGCATCCCATCCTTTTGTGCTTACATTTTGGTTCCCTGACCAGGAAACAGATTTAAGGTAAATTGACCCTTCCCCCTTCCACTTCCCTTGCAGTTAAGTTAACCGACCAGACCTGGGAAGTGACCTTGAAGTGTCTGGCACCCCCAAGGATCTCTGAGGTTGAGGGAACCCCCAGCCACAGCTCATGAAGCTACAGCTGAATCCCCAGACTGGCTATTCCCCCCACGTCCCTCCCTACCCTACAGAAAGAGACCCTCCATACCCTCTGAGTCCACTTTGGACAGCTGCCAGGATGCGACCCGTAACTGACCCTGTGGCCTATGGACAGTGGAAGGATTTGCACGGAGTCATTTATTGGTGCTGGAGGCATCCTCTTTCTGACTGTCTCCCCTAACCCTTGGTACCTTCTCCCAACTCCCTCCTTCCTGATACCCTGCAGACTTCTGGATCAAAGACCCCTTTGCCATTTTCTTTCTGCATCCAACACTGGCCTTTAAATTCTCCAGAGAGGTAAAACTCAGTCCGTCCCTCTGATCGTCTGTCTGTCCCATCTCTAGCAGATAGGTACCCTGCCCTGAGACCCTGCCTTTTAGCCCACAGGACCCTAGGGGTCCCTCCACCATTGAAATTGGGATGAAGATGTTCCCCCATTTCTGGTGGCATTGTTCAGTTTGGTGTCGGAAAGAATCCAGGGGACACTTCGGTTTCAATCTGACACCCCTATAACCCCCCACAACATGGGAATCAGTCAGTTTCACAGGACTCCCCTTTGGGTTGTTTCATTAGCAACTTTAAGACCCTTTACTCCCAAACTGACCTCAAAATCAAATGCCTCATTAAGCTCAGTCCTCGAGT
>JAJEJO010000557.1:602836-615224 GCA_020662805.1 Glaucomys volans | reverse complement strand
GGGGTCTTTTTTCTTTAAAATGCAGCCTTCTGGTGTAAAGATGAATTAAATTTTCCAAAATATTAACAGTTCTTGACTGTAAATGATGTGTCTAGGAGGGAATGAGGTTTCCTAATCATCTGTATGCTTAAAATGATTTGTAATAAAAAGCTTTATAAATGACTTTCCATGAGTAATTTTAGGATAATATATAACTCATGAAAAAACGCCAGGCATGAAAGTATTTCCACTCTAATCCACTGAACCCGTAAGAATTTTGCCAGAGCCTTTCTTATCAATATTTTAAGTAACATGTTGCTTAATTATAAAATTTTAGGATTTTTCAAGGACAATATCATGAATTCCATTGCCATCGAGATAACTTAGAAACAATAAAAATGAATTATTGCCAAGTGTCATTAAAATATCACATCAAAAATACTAAGGGAAACACTTCTTTTGCCAAAACAGCTATTCTGAAGTTGGTGATTTGGTTCCAAATGAATAACTCTTCTTTTAGAAGGTGATCTATCTGATTTAAAATGTGGTTTTGTCCACTTGTCATGTAAGCAGCAGCCATCACTCATCAAACTAGTCAAAATCAGAGCGCAAGAAGGCTTCTTTGTATCCATGGAAATGTGTCTTAGTGAAAAAATCCAGAGCCTGATAGCCTGAGTAGCAGGAGCAAGACCTCATGAGCCCCCTTCAGCCCTTTAAATACCTGGCTGACCTACAACCTGGATTCCAAACCAAAGCTGACCAGAAATGCCAGCTACCCACAAACAGGCTGTTTCCAAGTATTTGCCTGAGGCTTAGCTCTACTAATAGTGGACCCTTTGTGTTCATTCCTTTGTCCCTGGCTAGCATTCCTGGCATTGGGATGTAGCTAAGGCTCAGAAGAGATCAGAACCAGGAACTGGGCAGGAACCCAGAAGTCTCTATCTCCTCTATACTTCTGTTCCTTCTCTGTCTTTGTAGTTCAGATTTTTCTGCCTTTGGTTCACACGTGGGAAACAGCCATTTGAGAGCTCTCTGGAAGAGTTTCTCTCTTCCAGAAAGTAGCAAGGACTCTACCCATATTCATTAACCCCCCTGTCTAGTTGAATCCCATTCCCAGATTCCTGCTCTGCACTTGAACCGACACTACCAACCCATCTCCAATTCCTTCTTTGCTCACAAACCATCTCTCCCAGCTCACAGAGGCCTCCTTGTACACACATTTTGGTACAAACACTGTACTATGTCTTTTAAGTTTTCTGTATGTTTCTTGCAGGAAAGTTTTCACGCTCCAACTATAAATTTAATGCCATATGAAGAATATGTATTTATCTTTAATCTCTCAGAGCACAGATTTGCACCAGGTGGCCCACAGTAAATAGTTATTGAACTATGATTTATGATTTTGCTTTCTATTCCTCTGTGCTGTTTTTGTTTAAAAAACAATAAAACACTATGAATTTAAATGTCCTTGCTGTGTTGTCCTTTTCTACTTAGTAACCATCATTCACAATCTGCCCTGCACATTTTTAAAACTTTTCAAATTAGACATTTACAACTGGTCCCTAACCAAAGTCTGATAAATCAATACCATCAGCAGAACCCTGCACTGGCTGACAGACTTGTCACCATTGTCATATTCTGCCATTTACTCTTGTCTGTATAGATAATCAGTGGGTAACTCCAGGCAGGCTTAATTATCCCCTCTTAAAATAGGAGTAATATAACCCACCCCCTCTTTGCTTCCCATTGGTATTATGAGAATTAATTAGATCTTTAAATGTTTACAAAATGCTATGTAAACAATTAGAGGTGAGCATAATAAAAGGATCAGGTATCATTCTGTGTATTATAAATGTTGTATTTAGCCATCAGCCTCTTTCTAAGTACAAGTATTACAGCAATAGCAACAGTACACAAAATAATGAATACATGTCTCCTCCGGCTACCATTTAATACAGACGGTCTTGGATAGCTGGAACTAATTGGAAGGTTGAGACAAAAATTAATATCTCCCGTACTAAAAGAGGGAAGAATTTCATAGTGCAGTCATCTGGATTTTATAGCTCCAACATAACCTCTTCAAAGGCTTCAAATCTAGGCCATGCTGCAGGGAGGACAGCATCTAAGGGCTGGCCCTCTTCTGACACCTCCCTTATATTGTGAGATTTTGAAGGAATATATCACATTTCTTCCACCAGTTCTTTTATTACAGCGTAGTGGACAGGACACTCGTCCTACATTGACACCTATCTAGGACATAGCTGATATAAGTTGATGGAAGATCTGCACTACAGTCTAGACCAAGGTTTCTCAACATCAGCTCTGTGCACATCTGGACCTGGTCATTCTTTATTGTAAGAGGCTCTTCTGTGCATCACAGGATGTTTAGCAGCATCTCTGGCCTCAACCAATGAAACACCAGTAGCAATCCCCTCACATTTGTAACAGACAAAAATATATCCAGACATTGCTACATGTCCCGTGGAAAAGGGGGACACCCTCAGTTGAGAAACCTGATTTAGACTGTGACTAAAGTGGGTAACTAATTCAAAATAAACTGGGATCTTTGATTGAAAATCATCCTACCACTGAGCTACATCTCCAGGCCTCTTTTTAATTTTTTTACTTTTGAGACAGGGTCTTGCTAAGTTACCCAGGCTGGCCTCAAACTTGAGATCCTCCTGCCTCAGGCTCCTGAGCAGTATCCCTACCTTGAATTCTGGCTCCATGAACTTCATGACTTGACTTCATTAAAAAATAATAAAGAAGAGTTATTGCAAAGCCTTTGTTTGGATGGAGGGAGGGCGCGGGGATCACACCCAAGGCCTTGAACATTCTAGTCAAGTGCCCCACCGCATGCAGCTGCATCCGCAGTCCCTCCCTGTACAGGCTTTTTAAAAAGAAATACTGATAGAATGAATGGCATAATTAAATTTGAGAATGATAAATTTCCTTTGGAAAATGCTTATTTTCCTTCTGAAAATTGTGGAAAGTTCCTTAGAATCCATGGGCATTGTAGCTTACTTTGACTACCTTGAATGTGCTCAGAACACATTCTCTTAAGGTTCACAAACGAACTCATCTAATACAGGCTGCCTTTGAGTGTGTGTGTGTAGTTGGGGCAGGTGGTACTGAGGTTCAAACCCAGGGCTTGTGCATGCTGGACAAGTACGTACTCTAAAGTACCCCCACCCATAAAGCCTATTTTATGATACACTTGAATATCTCATGTCGTTTATTAAAAACTGTATGAAGAGTGAAAAATAGAATGGTTGTACAAATACACTGATACCACCTGTTTGAAAAGGAGGACGCCCCCTTGGCCCCTACCCCCACAGTGCTTAACAATTCCAGGGTGATCTTGAAAACACTCCCCACAACCAAAAACATGACAAAAAGAATCAATTTCCCACAAGATAGGTAAAAATAAGTAGAGGTAGTGATGTAGAAATGGAAATTAAGTGAAGTTACTGAAAATCAAGTTGTTTTCCATTCACTGATGTCTGTGGAATTGCAAGTTAATATGAAATTTCATAACGTAATATCTCAAGATAATTGCTTAACATTATTGTACTCACACCATAAATGTCACTATAGGACATCGGGGAATAGGGAGATACAGGGGGGGGAACTGTAGGGCAGAATCAATAAGCCTTGAGAGTATTTTGGAAGTGCTGAATTCAGTGTCTATTGGCATCATTTTACTTGTTTATTAACATTAAGTAAGCCACTCTCCCAAAAGAAACTCTAAAAATATGTATTTTTAATAGTTTACAATTTTTTTAAATATTTTTATGTAATAAAAAGTAAAAGCCTTTGTCCAACCATCCTTGTGGGGCATCTATCTCTCATACACGTCACTCAAGTTAATGGGGAAGAAAGAAAAGGGGGCCCAAGTTTGAGGTTGTAAATAAAAGAAAATAAAAGATCTTCCGTCTCCAGTAGGCGCAGAGGACGCGTGTAGATGAGAGGACAGGAGGGCAAGATTAGGTGGGAACAGGAAGGGGCAGAGCAGGAACCCCCGACCCCTGCTGGATCCTGGCCCTGCCCACTCTGAGGCCCCTCCCATTCAAGGTGCTTGGCAGGAATTCCCCACCTCCCCCGGGGAAAGCGGGGGTTGTGGGGCTGGGGCTGGTCTGAGCTGCTGGGGAAGAAACAGAACACTTTTCTTGGAGGTCTCAGGTCGTGGCCAGGACAATCTCCAGTTCCCCGGAGGTGGAAGGGGAGCTGCTGGGAGGGATAAGATTGAACTCCTCCGCTAAGGCAGGAGACTGTGGGTCACTGAGAGCTGGGGAGGCAGTGGGGAGGTGGGCTACTGGATCACAACTGAGCGAGGACGGAGGGAAGCAAAGGACAGAGCCAGGAGCAAGCCCCTGGGGGCGGCGACAGTGGCTTCTGCCCACCCTACATACTTGGGGGTGTCCGATGTAGGGATAGGGTGAGGGTGTGGAAGCTGAGAGTTCAGGCACCCCGCTCTGGGGCACCGCGTTCTTCATCAGTGTCTTTAATATTCTTTAGCTGCATTTAAAACGTTTTCTATTATTTCTGCATGAGTAAGAGTATGTGTCATTTCAGTCTCCCTGTCAGCTTCTGTTTCACTGTAATTAAATTTGTTGATGGAGTGTGAAGAAGTAGGTACTGTCTTCATTTCCAGTTTTTATACTTACCAGTTAGACCTCTTGTGATGCAATACTGTGATCTCTACTGCAATTTTGTAATGGAGCCCTGGGAGGATGGGGGTGAGACCAGGGAAGGCACCCCTTCCCTTTCATAGGTTCAGGAAAGAAGCAAGAGAGGGAAGGCGATACTCTTATTATCTTCCCTCTGTTCATTCATTTGCTTCATAAATACTCACCGAGCACCTCCTGGGTAGTGAGCACTGATTTACGTGCTGAAGTTACAGTGAAAAGCAAAAACAGGCCTGGTTCCTGCCCTCATGAAGCCTAGCGTCTGTTAGTAAGGTAGACTTTAATCAAATTAACACACTAATGAATGACCAGTGGCCCCAGAGATCCTGATTTCATTGAGTTGGAGTAGGGCCCATGCATCAGTAATTTTTTGAAAATAAAATTTTAAAACTCTGCAGATATACCTCAAAGAGCTTGCTAGGAAGGAAGGAAAGAAGGAAGGAAGCGGGGGAGGGAGGGAAGGAGGGAGTATAGACACCTTTTCTGATCTCAGGAAAAAAGCATTCAGTCTTTCAACATTAAAAATAATGTTAACAAAAGGATCTTTATTTTCTTACATGCTCTTTATTAAGTTGAGGAGCTCTCTATTCCTATTTTTCTGATAGTTCTTAAGATATACATAGAAGTTAAATTTTGCCAAGGTTTTCCTGTACCCATTGATTGATACTATCATAAAATTTTTTATTTAGTCCATTAATAGGTTGGATTACAAGCTTGATTTTCAAACACTAAACCAGCCTTGCATCCCCTGGAAAAACCCCAACTGGTCATGGTGTATAATTATTGCATATGTTGCCAAATTTTGATTGCTTCTTTTCTGGTCACTTAGCTACAGAATATGTTTGTCTGTTTGTGTCCCTTGTTACTTCTGGGTTGCTAGCTTCTTCGTGTCCAATGGGATGAGTCAGAAAGATAAGTCATAGAACCTACTACCTTTTTGTGCCTTGGGTACCACAGTCCCTGGAAGTCCCCCCCTTCTTTCTACCTTTCAGAATTTTCTAATCTTTATTTCATATCAAATGTCCAGGGTTTTTAGTTGTTCTTAGTGGCAAGATTAGGGGAAAATAAGTCTACTCCATCTTCGCCCAAACTTAAGATTTGTGTTTTTAAAAGGCGCTGGGGGAGAAACATGATCAATCATCAAATATATGAAAAAATGTCTATCATCTCTAGCAATTAGAGAAATGCAAATTAAAACTACTCTAAGATTTCATCTCACTTCAGTCAGAATGGCAATAATCAAGAATACAAGCAATAAAAATAATAATGTTATCAAGGATGTGGGGAGAAAGTACACTCATACATTGCTAGTGGGACTGCAAATTGGTGCAACCACTATGGAAAGTAGTATGGAGATTCCTAAGAAAACTTGGAATGGAACCAACATTTGACCCAGCTATCCCACTCCTAAGCCTATATCCAAAGGACTTAAAATCAGCATACTACAGTGACACAGCCACATCAATGTTTATAGCAGCTCAATTCACAATAGCTAAACTATGGAACCAACCTAGATGCCCTTCAACAGATGAATGAATAAAGAAAATGTGGTACATATACACAATGGAATATTACTAAGCCTTAAAGAAGAATGAAATTATGGCATTTGTAGGTAAATGGATGGAGCTGGAGCATATCATGCTAAGCGAATAAACCAAACTCAAAGAACCAAAGGGTGAATGTTTTCTCTGATAAACGGATGCAGATCCATAATGAGGGGGGTGGGGAGGGAAGAATGAAGGAACTCTAGATTGGGCAGAGGGGAGTGAGGGAAGGGGAGGGGCGTGTGGGAATGGGAAGGAGAGGGGAATGAGAGGGACATTCTTACCCTATATACATGTATGATCATACTACCGGTGTGACTCAGCTCCAGGTACAGTCAGAGGAAGGAGTTGTGCTCCATTTGTGTACAATGTGTCAAAATGCATTCTACTGTATAACTAATTAGAACAAATTTAAAAATAAAAAATAAAAGGCATTGAGGGGAGGCAAAGGAAAACAGAGGCCAGATAAAAGGCTATTACATGTTTAGTGGATGATGGGTAGGAAGACAGTCTGGTGGGAGGCTGTCTCATCCCCCATCTTCCCCTCACATTTCACCACCCTTTTTACAGGGAGCTAGTGGGGGGCACTGCAGCCCCACTTGAGCCACAGAGAAGGGAGCAGGCACCTCCAGAAGTATTACACTGTGACTAAGAGGCACCAATATCCTCCAGATAATAGCTGTTTCTTTCTAGAGCTTTTTAACATTCTCCTTCAGAAAAAAAAAAAAAAAAAATCACATTCCACCAATATGCTTATCTGTAAATTTTTTAATACTTTGTTGAGCAGGATATATGCAACATTCTTTTCAGGACTAGATTGAACTACCATTGAACCCAGGGGTGATCTATAACTGGGCTGCATCCACAGCCTTTTTTATTTTTTTATCATGAGACAGCGTCTTATTAACCAGCCTGACCTCAAACTTTTGAGACCCCTGCCTCAGCCTCCTGAGTAGCAGGGATTATAGGTGTGTGCCACTGTGCCCAGCCAAATCACATCATATGTTACAACTGGAGTGGAGCTTGAATGAAGGCTGAAGTTGCTTCTTCAGTTATCTATGACTGTGGTTTGGCTGTGATTTGAGGGTGCTTTCCAAGGTTTCCTTTGAGATTTCAAGGTAATGCTGATGGTAAGTTTCTGCTATAGTTGGATCTGGAATGACACCCAATAGACATGGGTGACAAGCTAGAATGGTTCCTAGCTTGGTGCTATGGGAATGTGTGGAACCTTTAAGAGGCAGAGTCTAGTGGAGGTTTTAGGTCACTGAGTTGTGCCCTTGAAGGGGGGAGGGTAGAATTATGGTCATTTCATCTCTTTCTTTACTTCCTGCTTGCCCTGAATTGAAAACTTCCTTCACATATGTTCCTGCCAAGATATGCTGCCTTGCCACAGGCCTAAAAGTGATGGGGACAATCGACCATGTGAGCCAAAATAAACCTTTCCTCTTTTTAAGTTGATTATTTCAAGCATTGTGTTACAGTAACACAAAGCTGGCTTACACAGTCATTAACAGTATAGAAACCTAACCTGTCAATGATGCTCAGAGGTGGGACATTTGGGAGCTGAGTAGGATTAGATAAAATCTCTAGAATGGAGCCCCCTTGATTGAATGTGGGTAGCTTTATATGAAGAAAAATAGAGTAGAAGAAAAATACACATATATACATGCTCCCTGTGATGCTCTCTTGCCATGCGATGCCCTGTACCACCTTGGGACTCTTCCAGCAGGAAGGCCATTAACAGATATGACCCATTGACCTTGGACCTCCAGAATGATCAGCCAAAATAAACCTTTTTTTTTTTTGGTGGTGGTGGTAGTGAGGATCGAACCCAGGGGCCTCTCACATATTAGGCTCTACCACTGAGCTACATCCCCAACCCTTTTCTTATTTTATTTTGATTACAGACTCCAATAAGATGCCCCGGTTAGCTTCAATGCAGTGACCCTCCTGCCTCAGCCTTCCTACTAACTAGGAATATAGGTATTCACCACCATGCTGGGTTAAGCCTCATTTCCTTATAACTCATCCAATCTATGATATCGTGTCATTGGCAAAAGAAAAATAGATTAAAATACATCTGTATTGAAACCCTGTCACATGGCTGAGTCTAAATAACTGTAAAGCAAGGGTTCACACTCTGGTTACACATTAGAACTACCAGATTTGAAAAAAAGGAATCATGCCAAGAGTCCACTCTTGGAAATTCTCATTCCATTGGTCTGAGGAAGATCCAGGTTTGGGTATTTATTTTCTACAGTATATCACTATCCACTGGCTATGATCATCTGTAGGAAGTCTCTGTTACGAATTCATCAAGATTCTGGGGGGCTAAGTTGTGCAGCGCACTCATCTTGGCATTGACCTAAGTTAGACCTTTGGTGGGTAATTTCAAGATTGTCATTTACTGCATGTTTGTGCAGTTGACGGGCAGAATTGTCTACTTTATGAAATAGGCTGTAGTGAGTGGAAGGTGGTCTCGTTTTAAACAAATCTATATTGCTATAAACATAACCCTAATAAATGAATTTGCTAACAGTGCCACTATTTTTGGAACGACTAGCTGTGCCTAGCATTAAATCTGAATTTCCATTTTTTAATAGCACAAAGCAATTTTCCATGGGTGTTGCTCTGAGTTCCTTTTCTTCTTTTCAAAGCAGTCAACGCATTTTATAATAACCCTGAAAATCATTTTAAACCAGTTTATTCCAATTCATTAGCTGACCATAAATATAGCTTTGTCTGTGCACAGTAATAAAAACAAAAGAATGAAGCATTCAGTGGTGATATCCAGCAATAACTTGGGTCTCAAACTTTGAGAAAGGACAATAGAGATAGAGGCTCACTCTATTCCAATGTCTCCCTGAACATGGATGACAAAACTGGAAAATAAATCTAGATGAGTCCGAGGTTTCCATACTCTCTGGGAGCCTACCCAGATGTCTTCAGCCTCTTTCTTTTTTTTTTTTTTTTTGGTACTGGGGATTGAACCCCAGCCCTATTTTGTACTTTATTTAGAGACAGGGTCTCACTGAGTTGCTTAGGGCCTTGTTAAGTTACTGAGGCTGGCTTTGAACTCGTGATCCTCCTGCCTCAGCCTCCCAAGTGCTGGGATTACAGGCGTGCGCCACCGCACCCGGCCTCTTCAGCCTCTTTCAACTTCTTTCCCAAACCGTTTTCCTCCTCTCTCTAATCGTACTCTTAAGAAAGGATTTATATATTTGAGGCTGGGGTTGTGGCTCAGTGGCAGAGTTCTTGCCTGGCATGTGTGAGGTACTGGGTTCAATTCTCAACACCACATATAAATAAATAAATTTTAAAAATTTAGTTGTCCATCAATAACTAAAAAAAATAAAACTAAAAATAAAAAAAAGGATTGATTAGGTCTTTCAGCATTCTAGGCAAACTCTCTACCATTGAGCTACAATACTAGTCCTTTTACTTTATTTTGTGACAGTGTCTGGCTAAGTTGCTGTGGCTGCTCCTGAAGTTGCAGTCCTCTTGCCGCCTTCTGAGTGGCTAGGATTACAGGCCTCCAACTGTGGCTGTCTAAAACTGATCTGTGCTACCTTTGTGTGTGTGGCAGGGGCGGAGGGGCCGGCCAAACCCGAGACTGGGGACCAAACCCGAGATACTCTACCTCTGAACTACACCCCCAACCTTTTTATATTATTTTTGGGTCTTGCTACATTGCTAAGGATCGTCTTGACCTCACTGGGACTGGTGTACACTACCATACCTGACTCTACTACTCTTATAATAACAATGATTACTTTTTGTTTAAAAAGGAATAGTCATACCCTAAAGCAAGTGAGTTAGAGTAACCTTGAATCTGTGGGTTGGTCTGTACTCCCAGACAGAATGGTCTGAGGAAAAAGAATATATAAAGAATATATATATTTACATTTTAAAGAATAATAAAAAACTGTTATTTTAAAAATCCTTTGAATGTGCCAATAGAAAAGCAAATTTTTAAAAAATTTAAAAAGGGGGCTGGGGATATAGCTCAGTTGGTAGAGTGCCTGCCTTGCAAGCACCAGGCCCTGGGTTCAATCCCCAGCACTGCAAAAAAAAAAAAAAAAAAAAAAAAAAAAAAATTAAAAAGGATATGTCTACATATTCAAAAGAGAGAAAGATACTGCCCAGGCTATTGTCTAAAATGAGCAGCTCAGAAATAAGAGATTTGGAAACTCTAAGAGGCAGTGATTATTATTTATTCACAAGGAGGGTGTCGTTACCATGGGGAGATGGTAAGGCACAAATTATTCAGTCTACGTGTACATTTGGTTTCATGCAGACTGAAAGTCTAGATGATTGACTTATTAAACCTTTGACAAAATGGATTTGGGGCCGTCATTGTTTCTGCTTTAAGAACATGCAGTCTTCAATCCCCAGTACCACAGAAAGAAGGAAAAGGAGAAGGAGGAAAAGAAGGAGAAGCAGAATCTTAGAAAGAACTGAGGAATGTCAATCCTTTCCAAAAAGTCTCAGAGGCAGATACTTTCTGTAATGAGGAAGTATAAAAGATATTAATTTTGAGTAGCTTCCATCTACTTAGCCAAGGTTACCTTTTTAACCTGAGCATTTAGTACATGTTAACCCTCACTATGCTGTCCCTAACTTTGTACATGGGTTACCTGTGGAACCCTATACTTCCACTTCAGGCTTCCCTCCTCCAGATGTAGCTTCCTCCTCAAAAGTGGGCCACAGGAATGAAAAACCTGCCTTTTCCTTTTCTCCCGTCACTGATAGTCACTTCCTCTCCTTCAGAGTCATCCTCTTGTCACATACTGCAATCCTGATAATCCTCATAACACTGCTCTTTGGGGGAGAACATTGAGGGCCAGAGCCTTGGAAAAGTTAGCTGAAACTCAGGGATGAAGACACTCAGTCAAAACAACAACAACAATAATAATAATAATAATAATAATAGTAATGCCCCCAGGGGGCAGCACTAGGGAAAGACAAGGAAGACAGACAAATGACACAGCTCTGGTGGACAGTGGAGGCTTGCCAAAGGAGGAATCTGTAAGACACATGGGAGAGAACACCAGGTGGCAGGAGATAGCATGGATTGACATCCAGGACACGAGGGTGTGAGATTCCATCATGCTACTCTGAATGGTGCACAAGTCAAAGCTTACAAATTATTTGTTTCTGGAATTTTTCATTTAATATTTTCAGACTGTGGTTGACTGCACGTAACTTAAACCACAGAAAATGAAACCACAGATAAGGAGGAACTACTGTATTGGTATAACAGCCAGTGAAGAAACAGATGTAAAGATGTTCTTTCTACTGCTTCACTGACCCTCCTAGGGTCTTTGTGGTTCACCCTGAACTCGGGTCCTGGAGCCCAGCAGTTCTCATTTTACACAATACCATCCTACTCTACACTTCTGGCTTGATCTCTCTCCTTCCTCTTTCTGAAATGGTAGCTAAAGGAAACTACTCCCCAAGCCCCAAACATGCACCATATTTTCCCATCTTTAGGTCTCTGTTTACTAATGACTACTTCCAACATCCAGCCCCATCACACCTTGTCTATCAAATCATACTCATAAAAATAGAAAAAAGGAAAAGGTCCTACCCAGCCCAACTCCTTGAATGATAAACTGAACCAAGGCTGCTGAACTACCTCAATCATAGTCCAAAAACCTAGATTCCCAGCATGGCCCTTGAATGGATTGTCACTGCAATTTTTTATTGATAGCCACATAAATTCACAAGTTTAGATTACCAAAAAAGTAAGGAAAAGATATACTTTCATTTCCCACACCCACACTACTAATTTCTTTTGTACATATAACTTTACTCAAAAATGACCAAGACTGCCCCCTGAGCTACAAAGTCACAGTGCCCTACCTCCCCTTTTACCCTTAGATTTCTGTTTTCAACTCTTTCTCCCTGTCATTTATTGATTCTTAGCACCTTTCTTGCTCTGTTTTATGTGACATAATCCTATAGGGAACCAAGTAGATGCTTCCAATTAGATTCATTATAAGTTCCCTTAAGAAGTGATTAGGAAAGGAGAGTCCCAAGAGACTGGTTCCCTCAGTAATACTAGTAGCATTTTTGGGGTGCTTGCCAACACCAGACCAGATTTTAAAAGCCACACGTACTCATTTATCACTAAGGTATCCTTGGAAGCTTGCAAAACTGTGGGTGCAACTGAGC
>JAJEJO010000557.1:576880-602736 GCA_020662805.1 Glaucomys volans | reverse complement strand
TTTTTTTCTTTTTTCAGAACTAGGAGTTAAACGGGGATACTTAACCTCTGAGCTATATCCCCAGATATTTTTTTACCTTTTTTTTTGGGGGGGGGGGTCCTATTTTCAGAGGGTCTTCCCAAGTTTCTGAGGCTGGCTTCAAACTTGGAATCCTCCTGCCTCAACCTCCTGAGTAGCTGGGTATATTTTCTGACACTGAGCCTGACAACAGAGCTTCTGGAAGAGTTATGTGAAATCAACACAATATTTGCACAGACTTCAAATAAATGGCTGCTATTATGTAACACAGACATTGACATTCCAGGGAATCATGAACTGCTTTCCATTTCCAAAATCAAGACCTTATAGTTGCTAAGTCCTACCACCAGCTGTAGGAAAGATGTAAAGAGGGGGAAGAACAGAAAGAGAGAGAAGTTTTCCTATTTTCAGTGGACTCTGGGATTCCATTGCTACTGAATTTTTTATATAAATGTAATGAAAATAATATTTTGAAAATAGTTTTCTCTCTTTTTCTTTATAAATCTAACTACCTGGAGCCCTTCAGCCTAGCATAGCCTGAGGAATCTTTAATCAAGATAGAGGAAGTAAATGAAGTCCTTCTTTCTGGTCCAGTGCTGATAGGAAGCACAACAGAAGGTGAATAGTTCAGACAGACACCTATGTCCTGATGATAGGTAACAGACAGACATGAATGGTGGGAACATGAGGTTAAAGGGATAATTCTATAAACTGGGCCTACTGTGCTGACCCCCACATGCTTTCTTTTAAAAGCAATTTACCTGCAGCCCTGTCTGGCTTAAGTCAATAGGATATGTTACATATCTCAGCAAACAACCTGTTATCTGCAGGAGAAATGCAGCCTGCCAATAAGAACACAAGTTACCTGGAAGGGGGCGACTTTTGTGACTTCTACACAGACCAAATTCCAAAACTCAGGGAGAGATGATAATTAGGAGCAAAGTGCCCTAACCATAAAATCTGTAAGAACATGTTCCAATTAGGACCAGTCAGCATGGGCCAAGGTGACCCACAATTGCCTTGGATCTTTACCAGGTACCATGGGAACTTGGAAATCTGAAGCAATCCTGCTGTCAATCAAAAGTCAAGAGATGAACCTGGGCAGTACTCTTTGGAAACTTCCCTGGGACCCCCAATAAAACTGGAGGGCAGAAGGGGCACACCATCCTTCTCTCTGAGAGGACCCACTCTCCTTTGTGAGTGTCCCTTTTCCCTTTTCTTAACACTTCTGATAAACTCATGCCTGCTACTCTGAGCAATATGTCTGAAATCTTTTCCATGTGATCATAAGAACTGGTAATCAGGGACCACTGTGGCTGCCTCGGTTCCAAGGTGATCCCTAGCTGTGTAACCCTGGTTTGCCCCTTCTAGTCACAACCTGGAAGAGGGCAGAAGGGGAGAAGGTACATAAACTAGGAGAAAGCCAGATGCAGAAGTAAGGGGCCTATGCCCCTGTCCTTGTTCAGAACTCTGAGAGGAGACTGTCATTTAAAATAGCTTACACAGACCTGGGACTACTTTAAAATAATGAAGTTTGTGGGGAGGCACAGGTCAGCAGAGGGGGGGCCTGTGTGCCTTCTCCCATACCTGCCTTATCTCTTAAGACTTTTGGAAGGGTTCCAGAAATTCCTAGACTTGCTCCCCTGTTGGGGACAAGGTAGTAACAAAATTGGCAGCTTCAGGCCCTGCTGCAATAAGGCCTCTGTAGTAATGGCTAAGATAATCTTAACACCATGGCTGGAGTTTGTGTGCCCATGCCAGGGGCTGGAGGACCTGATTGAGACTCTTGGCAGATGAAAAGTTGGATGGGTCTCCCTGAGCCAAGGAATTGATCGCCACCACCCTTGGGGAAGCACCACTGCCAGGTTCCAGGAACCTGAGTGGATCAACCACCCCACAGCAGAGGCACAAGACAGGACAAGGTCCATCTTCCCTGACACATGAGGTCCACATGCCCAGGCATCATCTGGTAGACATGTAGGAAATGCACAGGGAGGAAAGGAAAGCTGACTCATCTACCCTGCAGAGCAAAGAATTAACTTTGCCAAAAACAGTTCTGAACTTTGTTCTTACCTTCTGGGAAGTAATCTTTAAACTCTTGGAATGTCCTTCCTGATACAAGTGTCTGTTACCTGGAGGCCTGAAGGTATGCCAGAGTCTGTGCTAACATGATTCAAGTGGGGCTTTGGACCACCCACTATCAGCTTGACCTCTGGAGGGGCTGGAAGCCAAGCATATCTACTGGTAGTCTCCTATATCTATTTGAATGAGCCCCAGTGAAAACCCTGAACATCAAAACTCAGGTGGGCTTCCCTAGCTGGCATTTTTCTGCACGTATTGGCACACATCATTACCAGGAGGAGTTAGCACTATCCACAGCAACATCAGGAGTGGACAACCTGAAGCCTGGCACTTGGAACTCCCCTGGACTCTGTCCCATGTGCCCCTTCTCTTAGCCAATATTAATCTCTATTCTTCCCCTTTTCTGTAAAAGACAAATTCTGAGATGTCCTCATTTAATCATGAAGGACTAGAGGACAGAAAGGAGGAGATATAAGAGAAGTTAGAACATTGACAGTTGTGGGCTAAACCAACAAAACACTGCATGTTCCTGAATGTATGTCACAACCTTGGCTTATAACCCCAGGCAGTTGACCACCAGGTTCCACTAAGTGTTCAGGGCTTACCAACAAATCTTCCAGATTGGTAACCCCAACCTATCCAGAAGCTACAAGTAATTCCTTTATAGGGACTATCCTCCTCTTTTTTTTTTTGGAACCAGGGATTGAACTCAGGGACACTTGGCCACTGAGCCACATCCCCAGCCCTATTTTGTATTTTATTTAGAGACAGGGTCTCACTGAGTTGCTTAGGGCCTCGCTAAGTTGCTGAGGGTGGCTTTGAACTTGCGATCCTCCTGACTCAGCCTCCCAAATCACTTGGATTACAGGCGTGCGCCACCGCGCCCGGCAGGAACTATCCTCTTATCCCAAACTTTTCCTGCTTCCCATTATCCTACCCCTCTCTCTTATCTACAGTCAGTATAAGCTCAATATAAACAACTAACACTTTTCTTTCTGAAATTTTTGTTATAAAATTGCATTGGGCTCTTTGTTCCCCAAACATATTTCCAACTGCTCTCTTGCCTTGCTGCTGTTGGTTTCAGAACTTGTCCCCAGACCTGATCCTTTCTGGCCAGCATCTGTAACAGCTCAATAGACCCTTCTATTTCAGAAGAACTTGACATAACAGCTATAATAAATCAAAACTGCAAGTACTACAGCTTTTCAATGAGCTCCATGAATCTTGTGGGAACTCTCAGAGACTTCTGAGACCTCTAAGCTCCAGTTGGAGTAAATGGTGGGGAAGATCGCATCCATTGGAGCAAATCAGGGACACTCACTGTTTCACTGAATTTTTGAGTGGCACTTTATAAACATGTGCCCCTACTACTCCAGCAAGAACTCCTTACCACTCCAAAGAAGGGGAATCAGGCTTGGCAAGTCTTTTGGCCTCAAAGGAAAGAAGGGGTTGCGAGCACTTCCTTAAGCACTTTAAACTTGTCATGTGAGAAAGAAACAGGAATTGGTGTTGGTCGAGCTGGAGGATTACATAAAGCCCAACTGGTGGCACGTATAGAGTGCTATTTCTGCTTCTTGTAAGCACAAACTCAGTGACAACCAGAGCCCTCTAAGATGCTGACTCAAAGATAATTGAGTTCTTTGTCACTAGAGAGCTTGATGTAGAGGTTGGTGACCTCTTGTACTGAGTGACAGGGTAAGAAATGACCCGTAAGCTGCATTTCAGGCTGACAGGCTGTGCCTAGGATATAAGAGAATGTAACAAGATGTCAATAATCAATGCTGAGTCAACATACAGATAGATTATTCTTTCTCTAGGTTTCAATTTTTTTAAAAAATTAGAAAACAAATGAAAAGGAAAAAATAACATTTTTGGAAAACACAGAATGACTGAAAATCTTCAATCATTCTAGAAAGAAGCAAAAATACTTAATATATTAGGATTAGAGTCAAGGATAATAAGTATTCTGTTTTATGAAAATAGGTAATAGTTCTTGCATTTTTTCATTACTAGTATTTAGTAATTTTGTGTTGTGATTGCTATGGACTAAATTATACACTATTTTCCCCCACAAATTCATATGTCACAGCTCTAATTCCCAGTGTGAATATTTTTGGAGATAGGGCCTTTAGGAGGTAGTTAATATTAAATGATAGCCGGGCGCGGTGGTGCACGCCTGTAATCCCAGCACTTGGGAGGCTGAGGCGGAGGATCACGAGTTCAAAGCCAGCCTCAGCAACTTAGCGAGGCCCTAAGCAACCCAGTGAGACCCTGTCTCTAAATAAATTCAAAATAGGACTGGGGGTGTGGCTCAGTGGTGGAGTGCCACTGGGTTCAACCCCGGTACCAAAAAAAATAATAATAATAATTAAATGATGTTAGAAGGGTGGTACCCTAATTTGATAGGAGTGGTGGCCTTATGAGGGGGAGGAGGTGGTGGAGGGAGAGAGATTTTGATGGATCTTACTCTTTGCCATGTGAGGACAGAGCAAGGTGGCAGCCACCTGCAAGCAAGGAAGAGAGGCCTCACAGAAACCACTGCCAGACTTTGCTTCTGACTTTCCAGCTTCTAGAACTGTGAGAAAATAAATCTCTATGGTTCAAGTTACCCCAATATGGTATTTTATTATTAAACCCTGGTAGACTAAACTCATACTCTTTTAGCAATTTACTGACTTATTTCCTATCTGAGTAATATTACTCACATACAATAAGGTATACACATATACCTTAGTATATTTACAGAGGCAAAGTAGTAACAGTGGCATTTATGAACATAATTTTCAATTGCACTACCCTGCAAGCACTCAGGGCAGTGAGGAATGGTGATACCAGTTATCGCAGTGTTAGCTCAAAAGCCTATTGTCTTAGGAGGAACAGAAAATCAAGGGACTTGCAGACAACAAACTACCATATGAAATAAAAACCACCAGGTTTGTGACCATTGATGAAACCATGATTGGGATTGCTGTAAACTAGCTTCTGTGTGCATATTAATATCTGAGCAGATAGGGTTGGAATCTCATTATAGTGAAAATCCTATCAGTTCAGGATTTTAAACAAGATAGATGGCATCGGAGAAAATGAAATGATTTTCTGGCTGTCTCCCAAAGCAGCACCATCTACTGGATCCCTCAAAATGCAAGTCCTTCAATCCCAACAGAACTGAGCTGGAAGCACCAGACTCCTCTAGTTGCTCTTTTCCGGACCCTAACATCCCTCTTCTTGCTTCCTGACATTGGCAGGCACTTCCTTCCTGTGCTCATAAATAAAGACAATCTATTTATATTTCGGTTTCCATTATGTTTCCTAAAGATTTGTTGCCTGTATATAATGTATGTTAGGAGAATGAGTGCAAAGATCTATTGGACTGGATTTTTTTTTAGGTTTTGTTGTTTGTTTGATGCTAGTGATTGAAACCAGGGATACTCAACCACTGAGTCACATCCCCAGCCCTTTTTATTTTTTATCTTGAGACAGGGTCTTTCTTGCTAAGTTCCTTAGAGCCTCACTAAATTGCTGGGGCTGGTTTTGAACTTGCAATCCTCCAGCCTCAAACCCCCCCACCCCCAGCAGCTGAGATTATAGGCATGCACCACCACCCTGGGATATTGGGCTTTTTTAATAAGAAAGGCAATGGGTTTGTTGTTGTTGTTGTTTTGTACTAGAAATTGAAGCCAGGGACATTTTTACCATTGAACTACATCCCCATCCCCCTCCTCCTTTATTTATTTATTTATTTATTTATTTATTTATTTATTTTTGAGATAGATTCTCACTAAGTTTCCAAGGTAGATTTGAACTTGTGGTCTTCCTATCTCAGCCTCTCAAATCCCTGGTATCAATAATAGGTTAGATCCACCAGGCCTGTTTATTTTTGTTTTTGTTTTCCTTGGGCTGAATCTTGAACCTAAGTTCTTACACATGCTAGGCAAGTGCTCTACTGCTGAGCTAGATCCCCAACCCCAAATGCTAGTCTTTCATTTTTCAGAATAGTGTATAGTGATCCTTAATTAAGCTCAGTACTTTCCCCCAAAAGTGTGTGTGTGTGTGTGTGTGTGTGTATAACTTGCCTAATTTCTTCTGTCTGTATCTAACCCACTGACCAGACCTCTAGACTCCAAATCTTCCTTCTTCCTTGTGTCTCACACTCACTTCTGCCTAGCTCCCAAAATTAATCCTGCCCAGAGTCAGAGGATGTTTAACAATCTCCACACTTAATTCTGAATTTCTGTTTCAGCGGTTGCCTCTACCCCAGTTCTAGCAGATGAAGTTCTGTCTTATCTCTGAGCCCACATCCCAGAGCTCAATCTCCAGTCCCCATAGTGAACTTTGCCTCTTTAACTTTGCCTCTTCCCCCTAATGCCTGTACCCCTTTCTTGACTTTCAACCCAGATTCTCCATTTTCTGGGGCACTCATGGGGACAATTATCAGGAAAAAGATCTGAATTTAAAAACGTTTCAGGTTCACTGGGAGATGGTTAAAGAGTAAAATTGGGGAGGATGTCCAATAGCATAGCACATCTGGGCAACCAACTCCTCAGATGGAGATCAAAGGGTAGGAGCTTCATTAGGGTGTTTCTTTGCAATCAGCACCCATGGAAGGGCAGGGAGGGAGCAGGATGGAGCAGAGCATAGTTCAACTTCAATGCAGTCTCAAACAAAGCCTCAGTTGATCCTGTGAGGAGTTCTAAAAACTGGATGAAACTTCAGAGATGACTTGACTTTGGACAAGGGGTCCCAAGCTTCATACCCTTTGTCTTTCAGCCACTGGCTGTGGGTTTCCCTTGGGGACTGTAATCTTGGACCAGGAAATCTCTTTTCAGATAAGACAATGCCCCAAGGGGACTAACCTGGAAGCCTGTCATGCAGCAGCGAGGAGAATAAGTCCTAAGAATCCTTAGTCTTTCCTAAATAAGAACAAGTTTTTCCTGAAGAGACATCTGGGCAGTGCATCCCAGCTTTCCCCAACCCCACACTTCTGCTAAGAAGACTTCCCTCTACTCTGCTTAGCACAGAACTTGTTTTTTTATCTCACTCCCAATCTGGAAGTTTCTCCAAACCCCAATCTTAAACATAAGAAGGATTAACCCCTGTCATGACTAGCAGCCCTAGGAGAAGCTAGACTTCAGTGCTGAGCAGCAGAGGAGTGCTGCGAAAGAACAAATGGAAGGAGGGCAGAGGCAGCACCAGGCAGTGAAGCAGCCGCCTCAGGCATCCCAGATAGGGCTGTGCAAGAGGCAGCGCCATGGAGAGAGCCAACTTGGAACAGGTAGAGATGGAGACCCCCCTGCCTCTGGGAAACACTATTCCAGGAGACAGCAGCCTGCTACACAAGCATCATAAGAACCAAGAATAACAAAAGAGAAAAGCAGACCAGTAAATATGTGAACCATCCTCCTAGCCCCAGAGGCTAAGGGTTTTCCCCAGTTCCCTTGAGAAAAAGGAAGAAAATTTCATAACTTCCTTTTTATACTTATGATTTGCTGTGACATACCCTTAGTGAGAAGAGGGAAAACTTCTACCAGAATCTCTTGCTTATTCCATATAATTCCTGGTACATGGGACATATGTCGCTCTCCTTACATCATGGGAAATCTGATAATTCCTTCAGTCACCTTTGTAGAGTCCAGAATGCCGGGCCTTTTACAGTATGATCATAGTTCTGGTCTGGAGAGCTCACTCACTAATTCTTTCTGTTATCTAGAGAAGACCTATTTTGTGGCTTCCCCATTACAGAAGAGCATGTTAACTGGACTCTCCTCCTGGAGTAGACTGCACAGAACACAAGGAGAGGATGAAGGGCCCAGGAATGAAATAACCATGAAGGATAATTTTTTAAAAATGAATTAAGTAATCAGAAAGTTCAACACTGGCGAGCACATACAGCTGTAAACAAGCTTGCCCTACATAAATGGATGAGAAAACAATCCAAATGTTTGACCTTTTGGGGTTATCCTATATATATAGGAAAACATTAATAAATAATAAATTATTTATTTTAACTCTTTAAAATATGTGTTTTCGGGACTGTGGGTGTTGTTTAGTGGTAGACTGTGGGCTTAGCACACACAAGGCCTTGGATTCAATCTTCAGTGCCAAAAAGTGAAAAAAAAAAAGGGGGGGGGGTATTATGTGCCAGGTACTATGTGCCTAGGTCCCAGGGAGAGATTAGGGAACAAAAAACCCAAATGACTGTCACCATGGAGCTTGCAGTGTGATGGAGGGGAAAAGGTGATAAATTGAAAAGAGGAATTTCAAGTATGTTGATGGAGATGATTACAACAGAGAAAAACAAAGCAGGAAAGTGGGAACACTGAGGGAGAAGTAGGGTCAGTGTCAAATAGAAGGTGACCCTAGAGCAAACACTTGCAGGAGCTAAGGGACTGAGACATTCAGGTCAAAGAGGAGTGTTCTTGCAGAAGGGACATGATGCAGAGACCGGAAGGAGCACACCTGTGTGTTGAGAGAAGCAAAAGGAGCAGAAAAACTGGAGAGGAAGAGTGTGAAAAATGTGAGGAGCTCTGAGAGGCAACCAGGTGGGGAGCGTGGATCAGAAGCTCAGGGAGCTCTTCAGGGGACTCCAGCTTACAGCCAGGCTCACAGCAGCTGCTCTGCAGCCCTGCTGCCCAGAGGGTGGCCATGGACCTGAGCATAGGCATAGAGGCACACTGGTTAGAAATGCAGAGCCCTGCCTCTGAATTGCAAATGGGACTTGGACAAGATCCTCAGGTGATTATATTAAAATTTTAAAAGCACTGGTTTGGAAACTGGCAGACCAACTAGGACTAGGTTCCCTTTTAGAGAGACATAGGAAACCATTGGAGGGTTTGAGCAGAGACATATCAATGAGAGTACAAAGAAAGAAGATATAATATGTCAACCAAGAGATGGAGGGAGAAGATCCCTTAAGTGTTCAGGAAAAGGAAACTCCATACATCACCCTGCTTATTAGACTATTTTGAGTATCAGAGATTCATTGGGCTGAGTCTACAGTGCTTAGAAAAACTTCGCTTGCTTTCAAAGCCTTCAAGGGAGTAGTTTGTGTGTGTGTGTGTGTGTGTGTGTGTGTGTGAAATTTCTTTAACTGTGGTAAAATACCCATAACACAAAGCTTGCAATTTTAAAGTGCACAATTCAGTGACATTAAGTACATTAACATTGTGGTGTAACCATCATCACTACCATTTTCCCAGAACATTTTCACTTCTCCAAACAGATTCTGTCCCCATTAAACAATATTCCCCATCCCCCAAATTCCAGTAGCCACTGCACTACTTTTGTCTCAATGAATTTGTCTATTCCAGGCACCCTGTTGTCAGTGGAATGAGTCATTTGTGTTATTTTCTGTCTGACTTATTCCACTTATCATAGGAGGTAGTGTTTTAGGGAGACTTTTCAGGTTTAATCTACCTTCCCTCACTTTGCTGATGAAGATACTGAGGTTGAGTGCGAGGGAAGGACTTTCCACAAGTGCCACAGGTTGCCCTGGGCCCACACCAAGATAGACACAGCACTGTGGCTTTCACACCTTTCTGATTGCAACCCAGTACAAAATTATGTCCCTGGGCACACAGATATGCACAACAAAACTACAATTCCACAGAAAAACTTATGCTACTGTGTGTGATATGATCAACTTTTCTTTCCTATTTCGTTTTTTGTTTTTTTTTTTTGGAGCTGGGGATTGAACTCAGGGGTACTTGACCACTGAGCCACATCCCCAGCCCTATTTTGTATTTTATTTAGAGACAGGGTCTCACTGAGTTGCTTAGGGCCTTGCTAAGTTGCTGAGGCTGGCTTTGAACTCGTGATCTTCCTGCCTCAGCCTCCCAAGTGCTGGGATTACAGGCATGCGCCACCGCGCCCGGCTCCTATTTCATTTTTTATAATGCTGATTTATATCCTCTAAACTGATTTCATAAACCAGCAATTTGGAAAAACACTGTGGGAAAAGATACTTTAGAAAATGATGCCTTTGGGAGGCAGGTGTGGTAGCACATGTCTATAATCTCAGTGACTCCAGAAGCTGAAGCAAGAGGATCGCTGGTTGGAGGCCAGGCTGGGCACTTAAGTAAGGCCCTGTCTCAAAACAAAATAAAAGAGGCAAAGGGGCAGGGGATGTGACTCAGTGTTAGAAACACTCTGGGTTCAATCCCCAATAACACACACACACACACACACACACACACACACACACACAAGCAGAGAAAGAGAGAGAGAGAGAGAGAGAATTGAATCTTCAAGTTTGGCATGGTGGCACATGTCTGTAATCCCAGCTACTCAGGAGACTGAGGCAGGAGGATTGCAAGTTTGAGGTTAACCTCAGCAATTTAACAAGGTCCTAAGAAACTTAGAGAAACCCTGTCTCAACATACAATAATAAAAAAGATCAAAAGATCTGAGGACGTAGCTCAGTTGTAGTTTGCTAGGTTGTCTAGCATGCATAAGGCCCTGGGTTCAACCCAAATACCACACACACACACACACACACACACACACATATAAAGAAAAAAAGAAAGACAAAAAGGCAAAGAAAGGAAGGAAGGAAGGAAGGAAGGAAGGAAGGAAGGAAGGAAGGAAGGAAGAAAGAAAGAAAGAAAATGTACTTTCAACTGTGAAAGCGTAAAAAGACTATTGACATGCTCTTTTTATATGAGCATGGAAGTGCCTCTGCAATGACGACAGTACCTTCTATGTGAACTGTAAGGTATGTGGTCCCCAAAATGCAGTTCGACATTGTCTTCAAGATTTGATGAAAACATTCACACAAGGCACCCAGGGACTTAAACTAATATGAACACTTAAACACATCTTGATATGAAATATAGTAATAATAATAAACACTAGCCAGGTGCAGTGGTGTACACCTGTAATCCCAGCATCTTGGGAGGCTGAAGCAGGAGGATCACAAGTTCAAAGCCAGCCTCAGCAAATGAGCAAGGCCCTAAGCAACTTAGCTAGACTCTGTCTCAAAATAAAAAATGAAAAAAGGGTTGGGGATGTGGCTTAGAGATTAAGCACCCCTCGATTCAATGCCTGGTATCAAAAATAAATTAATAAATTAATAATAATAATTATTATTATAGTTAACACACAGTTATTTTTACTCTGTGTGTTACAACTCTGAGGAAGATACTATTATTTACCCCGATTTCACGGATGAGGAATCAGTAACAATACAGAATATAGGCAATATAAAATTTCAAGAATGTTATCATCAGCTTGGCAGGAGTACTCCCAGCTCTCTGACTGAAGTCCCAGCAGAGGCAAGACTTATAATGGCCCTAGCTGCTCCGACTCCTATGTCCCCAAGATGCTGGGGAAATCAGTCACCTACAAACACAGTTTGGCCTGAAAGAGGGATTGTTGCTCTCTCCTCAGGAAAGAGTACAAACAAGAGACCTGGCCAACCCATCTTGCCCTACCTTTTTCTTCTTTTTTCACCAATTGCATCCCTTTGAGGTTCTGCACAACCAGCTCCCAGATTCCTCTGGTCATTGCTTATTTAAGAGGGTCTCTTTTCAAAGTTATTGGGAAAGGGAAAGCAGAGAATGGACTGGCAGTGAAACTTTTTAGGAATCTGCTCCCCTTTATAAGATACTGTATCATAAAATCAAATACCATCAAACCCAAGTATGTTCGTTGGGTACTTTTTGCTCTTCACTTCTTATTGGGGGTGGGAGGGGGAGATCCTGTATGGGGGAAATGGCTTTGCTTTCTCCTTTATAACAATGGTATAATTCCAAATCTATAGACCATCACATAATTCTATTGGCTATTTTCCACCCTGCCAGGAGACAAAATAACTTTTGAAACTTCATTCTTCAGTTCTGGGAGTTGTTACAAACAAATTGGCACATGTGTTGAGACAAATTACGTGCTTTAAAATCTGTCACTAACATCAGTTTTGCATTTAAAAAAGCACTCAACAACTGTTACAGTGGTGTTTCTTTTGTTGGTGGTGGAAATAATGTGTGAGAAACTGTGCTAATTCAGAGGAATTTTCGAGTTTCATGACTACATGAAAAGTTAAGAATAGTTCAGTAGATAATGTTTGGAGGGGACAATTGTTGATAGACCTTTTCTTGTTGATTTATTGTATCTTGACAGACTGGTATGATTGAAATGAGTTCAACATTAGACGCTCTTAGTATTTTATATCTATATGTCATCATAATAGCAAAGTACACACAGATCACTTTATTGATGCCCTTTGGATTTTAAAAATGAGGATTGATATTCAGATGACTACCATTTCATTATTGCCTGCCCAGCTCTGTCAAATTAAAAAATAGCTAAATAAATATTCCCATTTTATACCATGATAGTCATCAAAATGTTGCAGTTGATCATAGAATATTAAAAAGAAGTAATTTTTGTAAGTGAGTTATAACATGGCATGAACCTCCAAGGAAAAGTTAATACTTTCATGGAGTTCTCCGAGCCTGATTTGCCACACCTCAGCATTAAAAGTATCACTCATGGTTGTGGCTCAGTAGTAGAGCGCTCGCCTTGCATGTGTGAGGCCCTGGGTTCAATCTTCAGCACCACATAAAAATAAAATAAAGGTATTGAGTCCACCTACAAAGAAAAATATTTTTTTAAAAAAGTATCACTTTTCTTCAACAAAGTACTTTAGCTTGTAAGCATCAGAAATCTACTTAAACTAGTGACCTCCTGTTCTTTGTAATTATCTCATTCTAACAAAATTTTGCATTTGCTTGGATACCTGTCTCTGCCATTGGGCTGTAAGAGACTTGTCATTTTTGCTCACTAATCTATATCTAGTCTCAAGACAGTACCTGGCACATAGTAAGTAGTCACTAAAATGTATACACAGTTGTCCCTCAGGATTCTGGGGTATTGGTTCTAGGATTCCCTCAAAATCTGCTGATGTTCAAGTCCCCTATATAAAATGGCATAGTATTTGCACATACCTTGTTTATGTGTTTCCATATTCTTTAAATCATCTCTAGGTTACTTAAAATAGCTAATACAATGTAAATGCTATGTAAATTGTTATTATACTGTATTGTTGAAGGAAAATGATAAAAAGTCTGTACATGTTTAATACAAATGTAATTATTTTTATATAATTATGTAATTATTTTTTACAGTACTAAGAATTGACCCCAGGGTTGTTCTACCACTGAGCTACATCCCCAGCCACGTCTAATTTTTAGTTTGAGACAGGATCCCACTAAAGCTGCTGAGGCTAGCCTCCAACTTGTGATTCTTCTGCCTCAGCCTCCAGAATTGCTGGGATTATAGGTGTGTGTCCTCATGCCCTGTGAATGCAATATTCTTAAATTTTTTTGACCTATGATTGATTGAACCCATGGTTGTGGAGCCCTGATACATGAAAGGCTGACTGTGTGGATATAATATGGCTATATACACACACACATAAGCACATACATTTTAAGTGAGTACATTCTCATATATTCCATGAGACTACAGGTGAGTATATTCTCAATATTCTCTCTATGTGCACAATAACTTACAGAATCAAAAGTGTAAAAACACAATACCCTATTTTATTTAAATATTTAATATTTCATTGTTCCTAGTTATATTAATAGATATGACTGTTCATTAGCCCTGACTGCTGAAGAATTGATCAGTTATTTCAGATCATCCATAAAAAAATACTCTTTCAGCACATAAAATCTCTCCCCATTGTCCTCAAGAGATAGAACTTCATAGCATACTTTTTTTTGGTTTGAAAAATGTAACTTCAAAAATGCTTTCAAGGAGTTAAGATCATCAGTGAGAAATTCATGGAGATTTCTTGGAAATGTTATGAGCCAGGTCCTAGAAAACTGTCTCTAAGGCAATCAGTATAAAAGTCATTTTCCATTACCACGAGGCTCTGAAAGTCTGGTATCTATTTTATCTGAACCAACCCCCTATTTTAGACTGCTATCTTGAAATGCCATTCTGGGCTGAGTGGATCTATTGCAGTATATATGAAATAGAATCAAGAGCCCATGGCTGCATTTGCAGTAGTTACTGGAATGAGGGATTACAGGTACTCAGACAGAGTACATTCAACATTATGATTTAGTAAAGTGACTGAAAGAGAAACAGGTTTTCTTTTAGTTTTATAATAATGTTTTCTTAGAAAACTAACATATGTACATTGTTGAAAATTGGAAAATGCAAAAAAATACAAGGAAGAGAATAAAAATTGCTGGTAATCCTACCACCAAAAGAAAAATCACCATTATTAGTTTATTTGCTTTCAGATTTTTGCATTGTGAAATTACTGAAATTTGATTATTTTGACTTATAAAGTGTCAATTTCATATGGTTTACCCAAACATATATAAATAATATCGTCTATATTATTTTATGTACTGAAGAGCATATTAAACAGATTGCTTTACAGTTAGTTTTTTTTCATTGAACATTATAATGTAAATATTTGCTCATAATATAAAACCTTTTGATCATTATTATGAATGACTATTATGTTCCAATGTAATGATGTACCAAATTTTGCCTGATGATTTCTCTAATACTGGGCATATCAGTTGTTTCCAATTTGTTACCATTACAAATAATACTCTGATAAACTGGGAGGGTGGTGCACACCTGTAATCTCAGTGAGTCGGTAGGCTGAGGCAGGAGGATCATGAATTTGAAGCCAGCATGGATAACTTAGAGAGATCCTGTCTCAAAGTGAAAAGTAGAAAGGGCTGGGGATGTGACTCAGTGAGGCCCTAGGTTCAATCCCCAGCACTACAAAAAAAAAAAAAAAAAAAAAAAAAAAAAACAAGTGATTTCATAACCATTAAAATTTCTTGTTGATATGGAAGAAAGGAACACAATGAGGAAGCACAAGCTGACAAAGAATTTGTAGATCATCTAATGGAATTGTGTGTGGCTAGGTCAGGTCAGAGTGGGGTATAGATGCTGATTAGGGAGTGAGAACCAAGCAGGTCCTACAGTCAAGAGCAGGCAGTGGAAAGATGGTGGAATGAGACAAACATCATTACTCTGTGTACACGTATGATTACGCTAATGGTGTGACTCTACATCGTGTACAACCAGAGAAATGAAAAGTTGTGCTCCATTTGTGTACAATGAATCAAAATGCATTCTGCTGTCATGTACAACTAATTAGAACAAGTGATAAAATTTTAAAAAAGAGCAAGCAGAGTCACACTGAGAATCAACCTCAAGCAGACTGGCAGTGCTAGGAGAGGACTGTCCCAGGGGGAGGGGCGTGCTGGTGTTGAGAGCTGGGACAAAATCAAGTCTTAGTTTTCTCAGTAATCTACAACTATTATTGAGACTCTACTACGTGCCAGGTACTGTTGTTGGCCTAGGGGAATCTGTAGGAAACAAAAAGGCCAACATTCCACCCTTTGAAGGGTTTTATTCTAGTGGGAGGACATAGACAATAAACTATTAATATAATACATATGTAAGTGATGTTATGTACTAGAAGGTGGTTACGTGCTTTGCAAAAACAAGAGCTGACTAATGGGGATGGCAAGTGTGGGTGACAAAGGGGAGGTTTACAATGTCACATGGAGTTAGTAAGGGTAGGCCTTCCTCAAAAAGTGACATTGGAGTCAGGACTTGAGGGAGGTAAGGGAGAGGGTATTCTAGGCAGAAAACCTACAAATGTGAAGGTCCCAAGATGGAAGTATGTCTGTTTTTTAGGAAAAACAGGGAAGCTAGAGCAGAGTGAGGGAAGGAGAAGGGGTTAGGAAATTAAGGGCAGGGAGATAAATAGGAGGCAGTTGGTAGAGAGCCCAAGAGGCCATTGTAATGGTGAATATCGACAGACCAGAATCTCAAAATATGTTCTACAATTGTGTGTTAATGTGTATCCTGCAAGAGGGCATTCCTTGACCCATGACCAGGCTATTCACATGGAATGTAGGTAATGTGCTCCTGAATTCTGCCACTTAGTCACCCCTGGAGGTCCTTTTTCCCCTGTGATGGGCAAAGGGATTTGAGGGAATAAGCAGGATGTGAAAGGGATGCTCAGGTCCTTCCTGGGTGTTTGCTTTGGAGGATTTGGAACAGTATTGTAAGACTCTGGATCCTGGGTTCAGGCCTCATGGTCCTATTCCTTCTACCCTTTCAAGGATGTAACTGAGGCCCCCTTCCATTCTTTGAGGGGTGGGGGAGTGTGACTCTCCTGCAGACCCCAACACAGAAGACTTTCAAAGGAGGGAAGGGCTGATTACCCAAAACATAACCAAAACCGAATCTGTGGTAGCCTTTCCCCTCAGAGGAGTCACTGAATGATCACAAAAGCACTCACAATAAGGAAGGGGTGGGTGGGATTAAGGGCTGTGATTAGTCAGGACCTCTGTGAGTAAATGTCTGGTTTCAAAATTCTCCAGCTTTGGAGGCAAAAGCAAAAGCATTTATTTACATTTTAAGATCTGGAGGACCAAAATATGCTTTTAAGAGTTGTTTAGGCTTTATTATTTTAAAACCTTCATCTCAAACTTCTTATTTTTAAACAGCTACTCTCTTTATGAAAACCCAAAGCTTCCTTTATTTACATTTCTGGAATGTTGAAACATTAAAATAGGTATTTAGAACTGTCATTGTGTACCTGCTTTCAATTCATGGGAATATACATGTGATGTATAATAAAGTATAACTCTAACTAGTTCAAGAAAATATCAGAAAACTCTGCCAGGAGGTCAAAGTCAAATGAATCAGAGAAACCTACCTAGAAATAAGCCACTTATTTTGATCCCCAACGCTAGGGATCAAATCCAGGGCCTCCACACCTGCCAGTCAAATGTTCTACCACTGGGCTATATCCCCACCCAGAATTAAGCCATTTTGAGGAGCTGCTCTTTCTGTTTTCACATCAGTCACCTGAACAGCTACCTGTGCTGCTGTGACCAATTGACTTGAGACCCTAAGCCCCAGAGTCTCCCTTCCAGATGAAACTCCAGATTGTACCAGGTCCTTCAGGCACAATGCCCACTGTCCTGACCACATCCTGTGTTCAGCAGCTACAGAGAGACAAGCCTGCAGTCACCTGAATGCTCTTCTAATAGGCTCCCCTGTTGAAGACCAAAGATTCCCCCTGGAACATGATTTCCTCAGTCTTCTCTTCTCATGCTTTTAATTGCTGAAACTAAAAATGCTAGGCCTTTGATTTGTTTCCACCATGATCATGCATAGCCAATAAATCAGCTAATGCCAGCAGCTCCATTTCCGAAAGATGCTATGACTGTCCTCCTCCTTCTCTACTATTCCATGCTGTTTCAGTCCTTACCACATCTGACCTGTTGCTATCATAGCTCCTAAATGGTCTCCAGGCCATTTAGGAGTGTATTTGTGCTTCTAAAAGCACTCAAAATGGTTTTAAAAGCCATTTTAAAAACCATTTTCATGCCTCGGTGTGAAATCCTCTGCATCTTTCATTGCACCAAAATAAAACCCAAATTCCTTTCCTTCGTCTAGGAGACTGTGACTTGATAAGGCTCTTATCCACTTTTTTCACTTCATCTTCACCCCTGGCTGCTAAACTCCAGTCACTAAATCTTCTGTTGTTTCCTGAACCCACTCAATTTGCTCCAGTCTTGGTATTAGGTATCTCCTTTCCCTGGAACCCTCCCAGCACCCCTCATCCTCTCAGGGCTAGCCCCTTATCATTCAGATCTCAGTTTGAATATCTCTCCTCACAGAGGCTTTCTCTGATCCCTCAATCTAAAGTAGCCACCATCAATCAGTCTCCATTCTTTTTCAACTCGCAAGAGGATACTCTTCCGACTTATAATTACTATTTCTGTTTGCACAGCTGTCTCCCACCCATGCCCAGTGTGTGAATTCCATGGGAGCAGGAATTTTGACCGTATAATTTTCAACTACAACCCCAGCATCTGAACTTGTGCTTTGCAAGTAAAGGGCACACCATAAATATTTAGTGAATGAATACAGGTTTCTCCTGGAAGGACTGTTTTCTATCTAAGAGTCTGGCATGTGTTGGTTATTTTTCTCTCCAGCCCATATCTCTGCACAGCTCGTCTCTTCCTGGCCACTCACCTGGTATATCTACAGGCTCCATCATCTCCAAGGAGCCTGTTACAGGAGGGGACTGGAAGAACCAGCACCTGTAGTCCAAGCCTCTCAAATCTCATGCCCTGCTGCATCCATTGTCTTTTCACTTATTACAAAAGTTTACACTTATAGGTTCTTCCAAGAGTATATCTAGGTCTTTAGTGATGCAGTTTTTATACAATAGAGGGGAAAAAGCATTTTTTCTTTCTCACTAAGAAACTTAAATGTATCACCAAAATGACTAGAAACAGTCAATGCTATTTATTTATTTATTTATTTATTTATTTATATGTGGTGCTGAGGATCAAACCCAGGACCTCACACATGCTAGGCAAGTACTCTACCACTAAACCACAACCCCAGCCCAGTCAATGCTATTTTAAACATGGAAAATTTAAATCCAAGGCCAAATAATATAATCAAGCTACCTAACAGAACCTTGGGCTTCAGAACAATTAACAGATGAAGTGAGGTTCTAAACCCTCAACTATAAGGGTTGGGGATATAGCTCAGTGGGTAGAGTGTCTGCCTCACAAACACAAGGCCCTGGGTTTAGATCCCCAGTTACTCAAAAAAACAAATAAATAAAACCTCAACTATAAACAGAGGCTACTTCTATATTATAGGCACTATTTTACAGGAGCATTTTGTTATTGATATATCCCCCTCACTTTCTTTAGATTATTAGTAATTCAGTACCTTTTTGATATAATAATAATACAATTTATTGTAAAATATTTGGAAATTATAGATGCAGTTAAGATTCATCTGGGTTATAGCTAAGCATTAAAATACTGCTAATGAACATGTGGTATGAGACAATACTGCCCCCTGCAGGTTCTTTATGTGCTGCAGGTGGATGGGTCACCCAAGTGCTGGAGAATGTCCCACACCTTGGTGAAGGCTTATAGACTCTAAGGCCTGTTCTTTGGTTTCAGGGGGAGTTGGGAGTCCTGTGAGTGGAACTTGGTCCTGCTCCACAGAGGGCTTCATTCGGGAACAGAGCTTCCGGAGCTGTTTCGAGTTCCTCCAGTAGGCTGAGAAGGAGGAGAGACAGCTCCTGAAAGAAAACATCATAGGTGAGGCTTTGATCTGCAGTTAGAGGCAGCAGTGTTAGGTCATCCCTGCCCAACCACACCTCACCTTGTTGTTCCTCACCTTGTTCTGTAAAAGATTGAAGGAAAGGTGATACCAGGACCACCAGAGAAGCGGGGGCGGGGGGGCTCTTCTGGTGAGCAGAGTGAAAAAGAGCATCAGAGGTCAGTGGTTCTGAAGCGACTTCTAGAAACACAAGCAGCACTTTGGGAACAGCACAGTACAATGGCCAACAGAGGGGCAGGGAGAGGGACCCTCAGATGTGATCATAGGAAGCTTTGGGTTTATAAGATTTGTGACTCTCTTCTTTCAAGGAAAAAACTAGGAACGGGGCAGTCTGGACAAGACTAGACATTTACAATAATAGAGGTAGTGGGGCCTCGGAGCACTGTTTATGGAACTACTGTAAGTTTGATGTTGCTATTGATTCCTTGGTGACAGCTGGAGATACTTTACACAGCACAGTAGAAGAAAGAAAAGCCTACCTATAATCTACCATCGCAAAACAACCACTTTTTATCATTTTGACATATTTCCTTACAATCTTCATATGTATGTTTTATACTATATATGCAATTTCATTTCCTTTCTCATTTAATAAGCACTTCTTGATATTAAAAAGACCTTTAAATCTGGAAAAGAGTTAGACATATTTTTTAAATAAACACCATATGACTCAGAAATCATTTTTGCATATTTACCCCAGTGAAATGAATATTTTTTTTGCACAGATTCTTGAACATGAATGTTTACAGCAACTCTGTACATTATTAAATGTTGGAAACAACCCAAATGTTCTTTAGTGGGTGAAAGAATAAACAATGGTGCATCCATACAATACTACTCAGCAATAAAATGGAGTGGATTATCTATAAATGCAATAGCATGGATGAATCTCAAAGGCACTAGGTTAAGAGAAGCCATCTTAAAAGATTACATACTGATGATTCCATTTACATGACATTCCTGAACAGGCAAAAACGTAGGTATGGAAAACAGAACAATAGTTATCGGGACTTAGGGGTAGGGTGTGACTACCAAGGTGTAGCATGGGGAAGTATTTTGGGTGATAGAACTGTTTTATTTTTATATTCTTGGTGGATATGTAGAATCTATAGAAGCACTAAAATTTATAGAACTGTATACACAAAATATTTTTACTGTATTTAATTTAAAAATAAAATTTTAAAAATAGGCTTAAGATGCCCCTAAGGCATAATTTAAAATAACTTTTTAGGATTGGAGATGAAGCCCAGTGATAGAGGGTTCACCCAGAATGCAAAAGGCTCTCGCTTTGATCCACAGCACTGCAAATAATAATCATAACTTTTTATTTTTTATTTTTATTTATTTATTTTTGTGAGTGGCGCTGGGGATTGAACCCAGGGCCTTGTGAATGCAAGACAAGCACTCTACCAACTGAGCTATATCCCCAGCCCAAATATAACTTTTTAAATAAATGTTCCAGCAAGGGACTCATCCCATAATTTACTCATACCTTCCCCCTGATGCTGGACTGTTGGATCGCTCATAACTGTACAAATAAAGCTGTATTGAAAACTTTTGGGGGCATAAATATATTCACATTTATGATTTCATAGTAAGGGCTGAATCCCCAAAGTGGGATTACTGAGATGATGGGTCTGAATATTTTTAGAGCTTTTGACATCTGCCGCTAAATTGCTTTCCATTCAGGGTTATGACAACTGCCCATTCCAGTAGCAGTGTCTGAGGTTAAGTGGTTTGGGTATTTTTAAGAATGTGCAATTAGAAGAGATATTCAGGGTTGGTTGGGAAATCATCAGAGGGAAGAAAGAGAAGCAGAGGTGGAGGGTATCTAGGCCAGGAGCAAAACTAGAGCTTCAGACCTGAGGATTATCTGCCTCAAGTTTTTGCATCTTTCTACTAACTCCAACTTTGGTCCTTACCTTTTCTTTTAGAATTGATTTTTATTTTTTATTTCTTCTTCCCTCTTTCTTTTGTCCCTAATGCAAGAACAAAACTACACTACTAAAATAGCAAGGCTAGTGTATGGAATTCACCGTAAAATCTTTTCAAAACCATCAGTCATGTGAAAGACACTCTCATGAATTGGGGTTGTGGCTCAGTGATAGAGCACTTGCCTAGCATGTGTGAGGCACTGGATTCTATTCTCAGTACCGCATATTAATAAATGAATAAGAATAAAGGTCTATCAACATCTAAAAGAATATTTTGAAAAAAAAAAAAAAAAAGACACTCTGATAGCCACTGAGCATGATGGCAAAGACCCATAAGCACTGTCTCAGCCCTTGGGGAACTTACAATGCAATAGGCAGAGATAAAGTTGATATTACTTCTCTGCTCAACACCTTTATCCCCCAACGTACTATTGATGAAAATGGAAACAATAACATCAATAGGTGCTGCTTAGGTGCTTGAAGAATGAGCTACCATTCCAAATTCAATTAAAAGTTGCATCCAAATTCTATCCAAATGAAATTAATCAAGGAACAGTTTACATAAGATGTGAAATGAAACCATGCCTTGCAGGATGGGTGTATCCAATTAAATGCATGAAAGGTAGGGAAATGGTGAGTGCTCGGGAGAGAGCCTTTGCTAAGGAAAACAGAACTGTGACTTTCCCCTGGATGACCTTGTATGAAAATAAACAAACAGCATTTGAAAATTTGTCTGTGATGAATGGAAGCTGACTCAACAGCCCATTTCTATGCATTGACTTGCTGGGGGAAATGGAATGGCCTATTCCCCAAAGCAGTGTTCCTCTTGCAGAGATAGAGATATCATGTATAATAAATTGGGAAAACTTGTGAAATGAAACATCTGTTCTGCCTGCTTAAGCACCGAGGCACTCTCAAGATATGAATTTCCACTCCACATTGTAGGTGATGCAATGATGAGCTGAGAATGAGTTTGGAAGGTTCATCTCTTTTGAATAAAATGGTTCATCATGTCTCCCTAACTTTTATAATAATGATTTTGGAACATTTTAGATAGAAGATTGAAAGAGGAGAGAAGAATGAAGACAGAACTGATGAAGAATCAATAAGAGTTGATACAGCTTGAGAAATGGATTTTAATGTGTAGTCGACAATGCTGTCAGCTAATTTAAGCCAATAAACAAAGCCGTTATACTGTATGTATGGTGCTTATTTTTGCTACAAATTTATGTAGAATGAAAGGTACATTGTGAAATGCAAATTTCTTCTATATTTAGGATCTGAGCAACTGCATAGATGTTTGAGAAAACAAAATGTGGATATTCTTTTACTGACTGTTTTTAGGACAGAATGCTACTTTTTCCTCTCTGAAATAAACACTTGATTCTTTCTGGATGGTCTCCATTTACCCTACTAGTGGCAGCCATGTATCACTTTCCAATGTGCTTTTGGTTTTCAATCTAGACTTGTTTCCCCATTTACTCAACTTGATAATATACACTCCCAACTCATTGGTTCCCCCAGGTGGCCAGGTATGAAATGTGTTGAGATCAGTTTTAGGTACAGATTTTTTTTCCTTACTGTAATATTGTATAATATTGGTGCTAATGGTACATCTTACAGATTTCAATACTCCTTTCAAAGTATTATCTTATTTGAACTTTCCCAGAACTTGGAGATAGACTGCAAATATTTTTACCCACCATTCCCAGGGGGAAATTAAGGGTCTAAAAATTATTTTCCTGAGGTTATTCAAAGAACTAAGACTATTTCTCCTGCTGTTACTTTGTTTTTTTGATTATATTATATATTCCACACTTGCATATAATCAGGTAGATTTTTTTCCTGAAAAACTCTCAGAAGATATGTTCCCTAGTCCCAAACCTTTTAGACCTTGTGTAATTTCTGCTTAAACCTCTCCCATTTCTTTTTCTTGGCAGGCATGTGGAATCTGCAGTGTGGAGAAGGCTTGTGAGGTTGAAGATGGGCAGTACTTGCCCAAAGTCCCTTCCTGCAGTGGCTCAGAGGATGGCACTGGTGTGTGCCACACACCAGCAACCATTGCATCAAGAAGTGAACCTTAAGTGGGAAGAGGCATGGAACCCAAGTACAACAATGTGAGTAGTGAGTGACCTTATGGAGTCCCACATGGCAAAAGAAAATAGCAAGAATCATAACCCAGGTCCAGGGTGGACTGGTCCAACCACGTGTGCAGTGGTTAGAAGGGAGATTTTAGCCAGCAGTGGATCAGAGTGGGCCATGTCAGCAAGGTCAGTGCTGGAGCCAAGTGGCCATTAGATCAATAGAGAAACACTGATGCCCATGTCCCAGGTAGAGGGATGGAAGAGTACGCACATGAGGGCTCAGTCATTTCACCTGATCCTGGTCCTGCTCCCACCTGACTCTTAGGATTCTCGGAGAAGAGAGGAGAGGCATGTGTGTGGGATAGAAGGGAGCAGAAAGGAAAAAAACAGAGGCGGAGCTTACATAAAAAGCATATTCAATGAGGAATTGCCAGAGAGAAAAGAACTAGACCTTCCCTTTCCTTGACATAATTTCAAATAATCACCATTATTAAAGACCATTTTTCTCCTTGGAGATGTTGAGGGGGAAGAAAGGTCAGTTCAATACCTGAGTCTACACTCATGGATAATATATGATGCTCCCTTGAGACACTAGCTATGTGGTTGGAGGTTTGTTGAGGTCTTGCATTAGGTAGGGTGGTCTCTAATGAGGAAATGAGCTTTGGTTCAAATTGGTAAGGTGAACTGATGCAGTTCCTCAAAGCTAATGAGGCCTGGGTGATGCTTTAATGTGCCTGAGAATCACCTGCAGATTTGGATTCAGTGGGTTTGAAATGAAGCTTAAGATTTTGCATTTCTAAGAAATTTTGGTAATGCCATGATGCTAGTTCATAGACTACGGAAGCGGTGAGGATTCAGCTCTTCAGATTATGTTGTGTAAGTGCTTTTGCACTCTGATGTTTTTCCTCTGAACCTCTAGAAACATTTTTACTTAATATTTTACATGTCAATTATTCTTTAGGTTTGTGGTTTTAACAACTGTAAATTTTTAGTTACTTTAACATGTAGAAATTTATTTGATCATACACCTTTTGTTTGAAAAAAGGTTTTTTTTTTTTTTTGGTATTAGAGGTCGAACCCAGGAGTGCTTAACCACTGCTCCACATCGACAGTCCTTTTGTATTTTTTTATTTTGAGACAGGGTCTCTTAGGTCCTCATTAAGTTGCTGAGGCCAACTTTAAATTTACAATCCTCCTGCCTCAACCTCCCAAGTTGCTGGGATTACAGGTGTGTGCCCCCATTCCTGGCTGAAATCTTAAATGCTTCCTGCCTTTAGCTATCACAAATTATGCTACCATAAGCATCCCTATTCATATATCTTTGTTCTCTCTGTACCTAAATTGCATCTCACCAGGACTAGGAAGCTTAAGAAGAGAAAGGCATATTTAAAAAATTGAAAATATAAAAACAAATACTGACTGAGCCTATAATGTCCACATACAAGGCATTGGATGATAGGAATTATGGAATACATAGAGAAGAGTTTTCCTTTCACTTTTGCTATAAGGTGTACTTACTAACTGGGCCATAAAATCTAAAGTTTGAATGTGACTAGGCTTTCTCCATAAAAAGTATTGTAATTAGGGATTGTGTTCCAAGATTCATAATGAACTTTATGAAGGGAAAAATGCAAGTCATACAATAATACTAAACATTAAAATTATAGGCTATCTCCTAAGCAATTGAATAAATTTGCCATACACGTTGAATATAAAAACTACCAAATCATAACTTCACACAAAAACTAATAAACTGCATCAAACATGAAATAATTAATAAGTCTGCTTCTCTGTTTACTATGTCCTTAGATCCTGGCTCTAATTAAGGTGACATCAACCCAAACAGTATCTTTGAATAAAAAGGCACTTTCTTGCCAGGCGTGGTGGCGCATGCCTGTAATCCAAGCGACTTGGGAGGCTGAGTCAGGAGGATCGCGAGTTCAAAGCCAGCCTCAGCAACTTAGTGAGGCCCTTAGCAACTCAGTGAGACCCTGTCTCTAAATAAAATACAAAATAGGGCTGGGGATGTGGCTCAGTGGCCGAGTGTCTCTGAGTTCAATCCCTGGTTCCAAAAAAAAAAAAAGGCACTTTCTTCAAGATATTCCTTCCATTGGACTGAAACTTATGTATATTGATTTTGTTTCAGCAAGACACCCCACTCCCATCCATTAGAAAATTGTAGCAATAAAAGTGCAATGACAAAATGTCTACAACATGAGTGTTACTTCCTCAGATGTGAGCCTGTGCAGTGAAGTGCATTGGCTTCACATCTCAGTAGACATTTGTAGGATGAATGGTGTATTCCATAGTACTGTGAGGCTGTAATCTGCTAGTTTCCTGTTTTCCCATTCAACAGGAAGCTCAAGAACATACAAGATAATTAAAAAAAAAGAAGGCTAATGGGAATATCTAGCACTTCTCAAATTTTAATGAACATATATATGATCACTTCAAAATCTTGTTAAAATGTGGATTCTAATTCAGAAGTAAGGCAGATGATCCTGCATTGTGTTTGTTTGTTTTGGGTTCTGGGGATTGAATGCAGGATCTCTAGTGTGTCAAGCATGCACTCCACCACTGACCTATG
>JAJEJO010000557.1:562132-576870 GCA_020662805.1 Glaucomys volans | reverse complement strand
TGCAGGATCTCTAGTGTGTCAAGCATGCACTCCACCACTGACCTATGTCTCCAGTCAGATTCTGCATCTCTAACAGACTCCAAGGTAATAAAGATAATGCTGGGCCACAGGCCTAGTTTTGTTTGTTTCTTTGGTTGAAACAGTTACTCCTAGTTTGTTGAAACTGATTCAGTATTTTCTTTTAATTTCTGTGTTGAATCTTAGGAGGGAAAGGAATTTCCAGATGCTTCTAATGTACAGCCAAGGCTAAGAACCAATGGTGTAGTGAAAAGTCATGAGTTCAATGCATCAGAAAGTAGGCACTGTCTCTAAAAGGCATTCCACAAATGAAAAATTAAATAATGTAATTTTAAAATCTTTTAAAAAAGGAATTGTTAAGCAGACACATTTAGTTTATCACAAATGAATGATATAGTTGGGCATGGTGATGCACTCCTGTAATCCAAGTGAGTCACAAAACTGGGGCAGGAGGATTTCAAGTTTGAGGTCAGCCTGAGCGATTTGATGAGGCCCTGTCTCAAAAATTAAAAAGAACTGAAGATGTAGGATGTAGATCAGTGGCATAGAATCCCTGGGATCTATCGCCAGTACAGGGCGGGTGTGGGGGAAGCCAAAAAATGAATGATACACATTCCTAAGTGTCTAAGGAGTTTAAAGGCAGGAAAGAGCTTCATGGGTGGGGATACTTGAAGAATGGAAGAATGCCTGCCCAGAGTTCCAGGTGTGGCATTAGCATAGGTGGTGGCGGCACTGAGCGTCTAACCTAAGGACAGCTTTTCTACTCCTCTGGAATTGTCTCTGTATGAATTTGAGAGTCTCCATGACTTTCTTATTTATACCTTTGGCCAGATGACAGTAGTTTGCAACTCAAATCAGTCCACATGCATGCAGGTTGTTACAATCTTGCCATTTCCCACTTAAATAATCACAGGACTATATTTTATTTCTGATTTATTGATTATATTACTAGAAACTTTATAATTCTCATTTTAGAAGTTTAAAGGCCATAGCCATTTTCTTACTTTAAACTGGTAAAGTCAGCTTTGGGTGTGTTAAAGAATGTGTGGATGACACATTCCTCCTCTGCCTGGAATAACTTTCCTCCTCACTCTTGCTCTCTTCCCTCATTCACCCTCTGTTTCATCATGGGCCTTCTTGGTCTAGTTTTTGGCAAAGATAGTGGTATTTTAAAGCAAACTCAAATTCTCTTTGGGGAAGTCAGTACCTCCAATGTGTGTGGTAGTTATAAAGATATGTCCAGAGATTTTATGGTTTTTTGATTTCTGCAGCCCTGGGAATTGAACCCAGCACCTTGTGCATGCTTGGTAAGTACTCTCTCACTGAAGCAATAGTCCCCAGCCCTTTATTTTGAGATAGAGTCTTGCTAAATTGCCAAAGCTGGCCTCAAACTTGAAATTCTTCTGCTTCAGCCTCCTGAGTAAGTATGGTTACAGGTGTGCACCACCTATGCACAGAAATACCTAGCTTAGAAATTCTTTGACGTTTCTCTCCAAAAGAGATGGTGCTTATTCATCAATAAAAGATGTGAAAAGAGGGAGAAAAAAAGAGAGAGATATGAAGCTTTTCTCCTTTCCTTAGTTTGGGCTGGACTTAGTGATTTATTTCCAACTGGTAGATCTCACAAAAGTGATGGATATGATATTAGGTTATTAAAAGACTGACACTTTCTTGGGGATACCGGCTCACTTTCGGACAAAATATTTTTTCCACATTTTTATTGGTGCATTATGTTTGTACATATTGATGGGATTTGCTGTTACTTTTCATACATGCACACAATATAACAATATAATTTGGCCAATATCACTTCCCAGCACTTCCCATCCTGTGGGTGTTTCTTCCTCTGATCTCCCTTTGATTTTCATGAAGTCTACCCTACCTGTCTTGTCCTTTCTCCTCTCCAGCTTCTGCATATGAGAGAAAACATATGTCCCTTGACCTTCTGAGTTTGACTTATTTCGTTTAACATAACAGTCTCTAGTTCCATTCATTTTCCTGCAAATGACATCATTTCATTTTTCTTTATGGCTGAATAAAACGCCATTGGGTATGTATACCACATTTTCTGTATTCATTCATCCATTGACCGGACACCTAGGCTGGTTCTGCAATTTGGCTATTGTGAATTGTGTTGCAATAAACATGAATATGCATGCATCACTGTAATATGATGACTGATTCTTCAGGATAAATACCAAGAAGCTGGATCATATGGTGGTTCCATGCCCAGTCTTTTGAGGAAACACCATACTGATTTCCATAGTGGTTGTACTAATTTACAAACCTACCAACAGTGTAAAAGTGACCAGTAAGGGTTTAGTCTCATTCTTTTTTTTTTTTGCAGTGCTGGGGATTGAACCCAGAGCTATATCCCCAGTCCTTAGTTTCATTCTTTTACATATGGATAACCATTTTTCCGGCACTATTTGTTGAAAAGGCTGTCTTTTCTCCAATGTATTTTTTGACACCTTTGTCAAGTACTAGGTTCTACTTTAAAATAAATCAACACAATATTTTTTTCTAATTTATCTAATTTTAAAAATCCCAACAAGCATTGTCCATAATATTGAAATCTATTGTTTGCCTTTATTTTTCCATTCTTCAGATGGAGCTATAAAGTCAAATACTGATTATATAAACAGTGTGTTAATAAATGTTTTGAGAAGTTCTGTTACCTCAGGTAAACTCAAAGTAAAATATTAACATAAGATGGCAATTCAAATAAATAGGGAAAATATGCATTATTTAAATGGTACATGGACACTTGGTTAACTATTGGGGAAAAAAGTTAGATGCTTACTTTACAAATTAAATTCCAGATTTATCAAATATTTATATATAACCAAATTGAAGATAGGTCTTTAAGCTGGGGGTGTAGCTCAGTGGTAGAGTTCTTGCCTAGCATATGGGAGGCCCTGGGTTCAATCCCCAGACCCATCCCCAGAAAAGCAGCAAAGAAATAACAAGAAGATAGTTCCTTAAAATTAGATAAAATAAGTCAATCTTAAAATAACCATGAAAATATAATTGGATGTTTGCTATATTGTAGGACTGGAAGAAGTCTTGCTTTTTACAAACTTAAAATTTTAATTCATAAAAAAGGGATATGAATTGCAGGGTATAGTGGCACAGGCCCATAATCCCAGGTAGTCCAGGAGGCTGAGGCAGGATGACTGCAAGTTTGAGACTAGCCTGGACAATTTAGCAAGACCCTATCTCAAAGGAAAATATGAGGGGGCAGCTCAGTGGTTGTGTACCCTGGGGTTCCATCTCCAGTAACTGCAAAAAGAAAAAGAAAGGAGAGAGAGAGAAAGAGATGAATTTACACAAAATTAAAAACTTTGCATACAAATTAAAATCAGTATAGTAACATGGAAAAAGGAAACAAATATACTGTACATGACAGACAATATGTTTATATTCTACATATGAAAATAGTTACAAGCTGGGTGAGGTGGCACATGCAGGTTATCCCAGTGACTGGGAAGGCTGAGGCAGGAGAATCATAAGTTTAAGGCCAGTCTCAGCACCTTAGTGAGACCCTGTGTCAAAAAATAAAAAGGGCCGGGCTCATTGGCCTACACCTGTAATCCCAGCAGTTTGGGAGTCTGAGGCAGGAGGATCCAAGTTCAAAGCCAGTCTCAGCAATTTAGTAAAGCCCTAAGCAACTTAGCAAGACCCTGTCTTAATTTAAAAAGTGAAAAATGGCTGTAGATGTTGCTCAGTGGTTAAGCACCCCTGGGCTCAATCCCTGCTACCATACAAATAAAATTAGAAAATAAAAATTAATAAATAAAAGGACTGGGGATGTAGCTCATTGGTAAAGTACCCCTAGGTTCAATCCCCAGTATCAAAAAGAAAAAACAAAAACTTAGATTTTCTATCAAATTAATTCTCCAGTGGAAAAATGGCAAAGAATTTCAAAAGGCAATTCACAAAAGAAATACAAATAATCATTAAACTTATGAAAAGATTCAATCTTCTCTTAAAAGAAAAAAGAGGGCTTGGAGTTGTGGCTCAGTGCTTGCCTGGCACATGTGAGGCACTAGGTTCGATCCTCAGCACCACATACAAAATAAAATAAATAAAATAAAAGTTATTTTATCCATCTACAACTAAAAAAATATTTTTTAAAAAATTAAAAGAAAAAAGAATCTTTAGGGACTCTCCATTCTAACAGATTGTGACTAAAAGCTTCAGCTTTAGTTGGGATATTTTTGCATAGATTTGCTCTTGAAGTGATCTTCCAGTGCAAAATATTTTAATTCCTAATATAAAGTTTTTAAAAAATCACTTTAATTTCACTTACCATATTTCTTATATGAAAATCTATGTAAGTTTTTCTTTTCTTTTTCGTACTGGTGATAGAACTTGAGGCCTCACACATGCTACTTTATGTGTTCTATCACTGAGCTACTTTCCATCCCATTTAAAAATTTTTATTGTTGAAATAAAAATTTCAACAATAGGGTCTTACTAGGTTGCCCAAGCTGACCTCAAACTTGCAGTCCTCCTGCCCCAGCCTCCCAAGTAGCATGTGTCACTATGCTTCGTTCAAAAATCTGATTTTTTTTCATATTTTTTTTAGTTGTAGATGGGCACAATATCTTTATTTATTTTTTTATGTGGTGCTGAGGATCGAACCCTGCCACAGCCACAACCCCAGCCCCCCAAAATCTAGACCTTTTTAATTTTATCAGGATCAATTTTATTAGACCAATTTTATTAGGATCTTTTGGTTGTATATACCAGAATCCCAACTCAAACACATCTAAGGAAAAAAAAAATCAGCAGATGTCTACCCCTTAACCTCACTGTGTTTTGAAATTCTCAATTGGCTCTCTTGGAAATTTAAGGACAAATTGACCTCATTCTTCTCCCCTGCTGGGTAGAGAAAGTTAACTTCTGATACTTAGAAGTAGAACTGCTTAAGTAGAATAGAACTAGAGGGCCAGCATGTTCTCCAGAGACTTCCTGGTAATTTAAACTTCTAGTTCCAAAAAATCCTAGAATATATTCCAGCCTATTACTTGAACCTCTAGTTACATGTCCCTGAAGCACCTGAGACTAGCAATCAGGTATCTAGAATGGCTTATAGCTGTCAAACCTCCAGGCGGTAGGGAATTGTGGCACTTATATTTTTGTTTACCCAGCCCTCTCACCTGTCATCCTTTTAAGTCCCATTGGACAATCACCACCTCACTGTCCTTGTGGTCCAGTCAAGCCAGTCAATCACAGCAACTTCACCACCATGCCCTTGCATAAGGATTGTGTCTCAAGTAGGTCAGTTAGTGTGTTCCCTGAATGTGGAGGGCAGATTAATCAATGTCAGGGGAGATGTACTCTTCTTCCTGGAGTAGATAAAGTCGAGATGAATAGTTGGGCTATTGATGGTGAAAGAAAAGTTGTTTGCTCAGGAAAAGAAACAGGGAGACAGAGGTAGAGATGATGAGGGCAACAGAGACCTCTATAAAGAGTAGTTCTGGAGTTTGTTCTACCTCCAACATTCCCAGATATGCAAACCAAAAATGGACAGTTTTTCTGTCATTTAAAATCAAATGACTCAAAGCCAGACATGGTGGCACATGCCTATAATCTCAGAGACCCAGGGGGCTGAGGTAGGAGGATATCAAGTTTGAAACCAGCTTTAACAACTTAGTGAGACCCTGTGTTCAAATAAAAAATAAGGAGAACTGAGAATGTAGCTCAATGGCAAAGCATCCCTGGGTCCAATTCCCATATACACAAAATCAAATGGCCCTAACTTATAGATATTTCTCACAGAGCAGCTCCCACAGGCCTCAGGAGCACAACCAATCTTACTTTCTCAGTTACTAGCTCCGACTCTTTTGGAAGTGTATGAGTATGTGAGAGGGGTATTTAAGATTGTCAAATGATTCACTAACACATCATCCAGATCTTATCATTACACATTGTATATGTGCATTGAAATACAATGTTAGCCAGACATGGTGGTGCATGCCTATAATCCCAGCAACTTGGGAGGTTGAGGTAGGAGGATCACAAATTCAAAGCCAGCCATAGAAACTTAGTGAAGCCCTAAGCAACTTAGCAAGACCCTGTTTCAAAACAAAATATGAAAAGGGCTGGGGATGTGGCTCAGTGGTTAAGTACCCCTGGGTTCAATCCCTGGTATAAATAAATAAACAAAAAAACAAACAAACCACATGTTCCATGAGTATGTACAATTTTTATGTGTCAATTTAAAAATGATTTCAATCGCAATAATCTATTTTTTTCAAAGATTCATCTTTCAATTTCAAAGATGTATTTGAAACACACACACACACTCACACACTTCATATCTGTTGGGTCTATTGATCCATGGATTCCCCTAACACTAAACTTTTCTTTCAATTCTGGCACATGTACTTAATACAGAACCAGTTTCAGTAAACTTAGAGCAGCAGATCCTTTGCTTAAAAATATTTTGTCCACAAATTATCACTGTTTGCAGATGATATGATCCTGTATCTAGAAGACTATAAAAACTCCACCAAAAGACTGTTAAAGCTGGGCTGCAATTGTGGCTCAGAGATGGAATGCTTGCCTCACATGTGTGAGACACTGGGTTCAGTTCTCAGCACTGCATATAAATAAATGAATAAAATAAAGGTCCACCCACAACTAAAAAAATTTTTTAAAAACACTGTTAAAGTTAATAAATTCAGCAAAGTAGTAGGTTACAAAATTCACAAACAAAAATCAATAGCTTTTCTATATACCAACAATGAATCTGCTGAAAAAGAAAGCAGGAAAACAATTCCATTCACAACAGCCTCAAAACAAAAATAAACAACAAACAAACCAGGAATAATTCTAACCAAGGAAGTGAAGAATAGACAAAGCTATTTTAAGCCAAAAAAAAAAAAAAATCAATGCTAGAGGCATCACAATACTTGACTTCAAATTATGCTGCAGAGCTATAGAAACAAAAACTGCATGGTATTGGCATAAAATAGACACATAGACCAATGGTACAGAATAGAAGACACATAGACACACCCGACAGATACAGTCATCTGATCCTCAACAAAGGTGCCAAAAACGTACATTGGAGAAAAGACAGCCTTTTTAACAAAACCTGGCTATCCGTATGTAAAAGAATGAAACTAAACCCTTCCTTCTCACCCTGTACAAAAATCAACTCAAAACTGATCAAAGACCTAGGAATCAGCACTGAAACTATGCAACTCCTAGAAGAAAGTAAGGTCAACACTCCACCTTATAGGCACAGGCAACAACTTTCTCAATAGGACCTCTAGAACTCAGGAAATAATACCAAGTTAATAAATAGGATGACATCAAATTAAAAAGCTTCTGCACAGCAAAGGAAACAATTAGGAATGTTAAGAGAAAAGCTACAGAATGGGAGAAAATCTTTGCTAGCTACTCTTCTGACAGAGGGTTAATATCTAGAATATGTAAAGAGCTTAGAAAACTTTACACCAAAAAAAATCAAATACCCCAATCAATCAATACACAAATGAATTGAACAGATACTTCTCAAAAGAAGAATCACAAATGGTCAACAAATATGTGAAAAAATATTCAACATCACTAGCAATTAATGGAAATGCAAATCAAAACTACACTGAGATTTCATCTCACATCAGTCAGAATGGCAGTCATCAAGAATATAAATAATAAATGCTGGAGAAAAAAATGTGGAGAAAAAGGAACACTTTTACACTGTTGGTGGATTTGTAAATTATACAACCACTATGGAAATCAGTATGGTGTTTCCTCCAAAGACTAGGCATGGAACCACCATATGATCCAGCTTCTTGGTATTTATCCTGAAGAATCAGTCATCATATTACAGTGATGCATGCATATTCATGTTTATTGCAGCACAATTCACAATAGCCAAATTGCAGAATCAGCCTAGGTGTCCAATTAATGGATGAATGAATAAAAAAAATGTGGTATACATACCCAATGGCGTTTTACTCGGTCATAAAGAAAAATGAAATGATGTCATTTGCAGGAAAATGAATGGAACTAGAGACTGCTATGTTAAGTGAAATAAATCAAACTCAGAAGGTCAAGGGACATATATTTTCTCTCAGCTGGAGAGGAGAAAGGACAAGACAGGAGGGTAGACTTCATGAAAATCAAAAGGAGACCTGAAGAGGAAGGGGACCAAGTGGGAGTGGGAGTGGGAGTAGAAGTTGAGGAGGGAGTGGGAAGTAAAAACAAAAATATTTCTGAAAAAAATAAATAAAATGGAAACTAGCAATTTTTTTATCTTCATTTGACGACTTTATTTCACTTGGCATTTTTTTCTCTGCCACCTAAAGACTTTCTAGCAGATTTAACATCTGACATTGGAAATCCTTAGACCTGAGAAAGGAACTGCTGACAGGAGGTATTTCTATGAATAGATAATACGATTGATGAAAGGGGGGATTGTGCATTAAAGATTTGAGGATGGATCTATTCCTTAAGATTTTAACCTCCATTTGCAAAGCCCTTGACTGGAATGCTGGGTGAGATTGTATCCTCCCTACTTCACACACACAAAAATATGTTTTAGTCAGACTGTATCTCAGAAGGTGACCTCATTTGTAAATAGGATCATTGCAGTTATAATTAGTTAAATTAAGATGAGGCCATACTGCTGTAGGGTAGCTCCTGATCCAATGTAATTGGTGTCTCATAGGAACACAGCCATGTGAGAACAGATGCACAAGGACACCATGCAACCATTCAGGCAGAGTTTGGAGTTATGCAGCTGCACATAGAAGGAACAATTCTGTATGTCACAGATTGCTGACAAACCCCCAGAAACCAAGAAGATAGGAACGATTCCCCTACAAGTTTCAGAGGGAACATGGGTCTGCTGACACCTTGATTTAGGAAGCCTAGCCGCTCAGTTTGTGCTGCTCTGTTATAGCAGTCCTGGGAAACAAATATAGGCCCCCAGAATTTAATAGTCTCATGGTTTCTGACTCCAAAAATGCCCCAAAACATCTTTTGTCTGAATTTGGCCAAATTTTGAACACTTTTAGGAGACGATAACTTCTTCTCCTTCTATTTTTACAAGTAAAGCTGTTCCTGTTTTAGAGTAACAAATTTGAAATGACAATTCATTACACAGTTACAATCTGCTAGACATTCATGTAAAGTTCCATTGTAATATAGTCATTTTGTATTGGCCGTATGACAAGACTGTGGCCTGATTATCTTAGGTTATCGTGATGTCCCTTGCTTGTTGCTATGGATTGACTTGTGCTCCCCCAACCCCACCAAATTCATATGTCGAAATCCTAATTCCCAATGTGATTCTATTTGGAGATAATATCTTCAGGAGGAAATTAAGATTGAAGAAATTATAAGAGCAGGGCCTTAATTCTTTAGTTCTATGATCTTATAAGAAGAAGAGGGGAGAGAGAGAGCTCTCTCCATGACATGCACCAAGGAAAGGCCACATATGATGTTTTGTTAAGGTAATCTGAGATGAACAATCATAGGTTCAGTGCTCAAAGGGTTAAATACACATATTTTTTGGGAAATGGCTATGTGATTTTCCCTCAGTGAATGTTTCCTTCCCTACCAGACGACCTCCAAATCTGGAGTGCTGAAGGATCAAAGTCATTGCTATAGATACTCCCTTTTCCCTGGGTCTTCTATCTCAATTGGCCCATGACTTTAAATACCATGTGCTATTGTTTGAATATGTTCCCTCCAAAATTCACATTAAACTTAATCAGCAAAACAACAGTACTAAGAAGGGGGGGCCTTTAAAAGATGATTAGACAATGAAGGTTCTGTCCTTATGGATGGGATTAGTGCCTTAGTAAAGAGCTAGGGAGGGGCTGGGGTTGTGGCTCAGTGGTAGAACACGTGCCTAGCATGTGTGAGGCACTGGGTTCTATTCTCAGCACAGCATATAAATAAATAAAATAAAGGTCCATTAACAACTAAAAAAAAAAAAAAAAAAAAAGAAGGAAAGAAAAAGAGCGAGCTCGGGAGACCTACCTGGGCTATTTTTGTCCTCTATCTACTACCAAGTGAGGATGCCACAAGAAGAAGATACCATCAGCAGAACTGGACTTTGCCAGACATCAAATCCGCTGGTTCCTTGATCCTGGACTTCCCAGCCTCTAGAATTGTGAGAAATAAATTTCTATTATTTATAAATTACCCAGCGTGTGGTATTTTGTTGTAGTAGCGTGAACTCAGACTCCTTGTATATACTGACGACACATGAATCTAGTCCTTATCTCTTTCCTCAGCTACAGGCTGATGTTTTGTTAACTGCCTTTTTGACTCCTTCACTTGGATAAATAAAATAGGCATCTCAAACATTAAAGACTCTAAATGACTCGATTGAACTGTTGTTCTTTCTGGCCAGATATGCCTCATCCATGCTGACCCTCCACCCCAAAAGTCATCCTTGATTTCTTTTTCCTATCCAATCCACCAGCAAGTGTTTTGAGTTCTATTTACAAATTAAATATTATCCTTCTGTCAGTTCTGCTGTCATCACCCTGTACCATCATTTTTGCCATAGTCTCCTAAATGATCTCCCTGTCTCGAATCTTGCTGTCATATAAACAGAATTACCTTTTAAAAATATCATTTTAATTTTACTAAAAAAAATATGCAGAGTTTAAGCAGGCAAAAAGTCAAACAAATGGTATCGCCAAAAGGTATATGTATACCTTTTGAGCATGGAACCTGTGTTTTATTCATCTCAGATTACCATAACAAAACTCTGTGTGTGGCCTTGCCTTGTGCATGTCATGGAGAGAGCTTGCTCTGCTTCTTCTTATAAGGTCATAGAACTACAGAAAATATCTTTCAGAGAAACCATTTACAATACTTTAGCTTAAAGTACCTTTTTGCTTATTTTTGTTTAGGTTTATTAAGGAAAAATTTACATGGAGTAAAATTAGACCCTTTTTAAAAAGATATACAGTTCAGTGACCTTTACAAACATATAGTCATATAACCACTAGAATCAAGATACAAAATATTTCCTTTACCACAAAGTTACATTTCAAAGTATGAACAGAATCATGTCAACTCTGGGCAAAATGTCTTCAGTGATTTTTCTTCTGCATTAGAATAAAATCTGGACTCCTTGTCAGGATCCTTGAGGTCCTACAAATCTCAGTTCTTTACACAAATTTGGATCATTTGAAATTACCAAAATATGACCATATTTGACTTACAAAAATGACAATTTCATGTGGTTCATGTTATTTATGAATGATTTGTCAAGGAATGCATGAGAGCTGGGGCTGTAGAGACTCTCAGTGGTAGAACACTTGCCTGTCACATAAAAAAAAAAAAATTGAATAAAGGTATTGTGTCCATCTACAACAAAAAAAGTTTAAAAAAATTTTTGGGAGGCTGAGACAGGAGGATAGGGAGTTCAACGCTCGACTCAGCAATGGTGAGGTGCTAAGCAACTCAGTGAGACCCTGTCTCTAAATAAAATACAAAATAGGGCTGGGAATGTGGCTCAGTGGTCAAGTGCCCCAGTATCAAAAAAAAAAAAAAAAAGAATGGTTGAACTGAAATTCTGATTTACTACCACCAGGGGGCAATAGACAAGTATACATTTGTGTGTACCACCAGGAGGCAGTAGATGACTACGTTTGGCCGTGTATTTTCTTTGAATCGACTATCTACTGTGTTCTACATAAACAGACACACACACACAAATGTCACACAATTTCTTCTCCAACACATGAAATCTTGAACAATAGCTTCCTTCACAGTGGTAAATGTCTTCACCATATCTATTTTTTTTTTTATTATTTAAATAAGATCATGTGTCGGGAATGGTGGCACATGTCTGTAATTCCAGTAAGTAGGAGGTTGAGGCAGGAGGATTGTAAGTTTGAGGCCAGTCTCAGGAACTTACCAAGGCTCTAAGTAACTTAGCAAGACTTGTCTCAAAATAAAAAATTTAAAAAAAAAAGATTGAGTATATAACTCAGTGGTAAGTTACCTCTGGGTTCAATCCCCGTACTAAAAAAGAAAAACAAAAAACAAAAAACAAAAAAAAAACCAAAAAGTAAAAGTCAAATGCAATAGTCAGGATCCCAATATAATAACAATGGTAAATATTCTCAGAGAAAATAAAATTAAAGACCTTTTATTCTATCAAACTCAGATCCACATGAAAGTGTAAGCACAATCATTTAAAAAAAAATTTACCCTAAAACTCAGAGTTTCAGAAAGTTCAATGTTGAGCAGCAATATGGGGACATCAGTTCTTAAATTTTAAAGTTTTGGAACAAGTAGTTTCTAGGCTCTGAGTAAAGCGAAATAGTGTCTCCCAGTATAAAGTAACGATAAATTCCCTACTATATGCAGCATGGAGCTAAAAAGGGAGAGAGATAACATGTGGGAGGAAACCAGGTTAAACTAGTTTTTCATGTAACACCAAGTACAGTGGCACTCCTATTGTAATCTGAAAAACAGACCATTGCTAATAATAATTGATATAGCTTTTAATTTCATATATTCTCTCTTTTCATACAGAGCTTGAAAGTCACAAAAAGTACATTCATTTCCTAATATCTAATAATAATTTGTTAGAAAAATCCGATGTTTTCTTATATTCTGTCCTGCTCCAGCAATATATTTTCTAAACTAGATAAATTATCTGAATGGAGAGTTCAGGGGCAAATGTCACACTTTTCTTCATTCAGCTAATTTATTTCTGTTTTAGATTAGAATAGATTGATTTTCCTATTTGGCTAATAAACCACATGATAGCAAGATACCTTTAATATTTTTATATTAAGAAAAGATGCCTTTGGCATTTTAAAGAATTGGGAAGCTATTTGAGATAAATCATTGTGTGCCTGAAGATTAATTTATTCATACAAAATGTTCAATAACCAGAAAAAACTGATTTAAATAAAACTATTTCACAATTAAATTATTATTATTTTGGTTATGGACAGTGATTTTTCTACGAAGTAAAGTTCTTGGCTACATGAAGACTGACTAAAATAATGGTGAACAAAAATTGATTAGGTATAACCAGCTAAGGAAGCAGCATCTCTGGTTTTATAGATACGGTGACTTGAAGCTGTATTCAAGTGCTTGTAAAGAAGGCTTGCAATTGGAATATTAGTTGTGCTCCTGAGTCTCAGAAATATTTCCAGCTCCTTTGTCCTGAATTTCTTGTCTAATACCACCTTTTTTGAAGAAAAATAATCATGTAGTGAATCTATACAGAAAACATTCTTTTTTAATCTCGAAAGTTCACATGCCATCCATTTCTGTTAAACCCAGAAACTACAGAAGAAGCTAGAGACAATAAAATCTATAAGGAAATCAATAGCAACATATTCAGGATGGTGTTAGTTTCCCCTCACTCACAGTTTTTATTGATGCATTGTAGTTGTACACATAGTGGAATCTGTTATTACATATTCAAACGTGCACACAATATAACAATATAATTTAGCCATTATCACTCCCCTGCTCTTCCCTCCCAGTGGTTCTCTACTAGTGATTTATATTCCCATCCCTTTTTATTTTGAAACAGGGTCTTCCTAAGTTACTCAGGCTGTCTTCAAACTTCCAATCCTCCTGACAGCCTCTGGAGTAGCTGGGATTACAGATATGCACTACCACGTCAAGCAAAAAGCTATTTTGAATGTGAAAAGTATTTTCTTACAGTTATCTCAGGTAGGAAACTCTCACTGAGCTCCTAGCTGACCAGCATCCATTGCCCACTCTGAGTGACTTTCTTACCACTTTTCCTTTGTCTCAGAATGATGGCCTTACAGCACTTAAATCCTACTTATCTTTCACAGTTGGGAATTTGTTTATTCGAAGACAGTAGCACATATCTACACATTCTTTCAAATCCCTTTCTTTCTATACCTCTCTTCTAAGGCTTGCCTGGTCATGTGCCTCCTTAGAAGATTCTAATGCATAGTATGGATTAGGAATCTCTTAGTTAAAAGAACCCAGAGACTGCAAGAAGAAGGGTACAAAGTGAGCAAGTGGCTTTGAGAGATTAAAGGAGCCACATCTCTTGTGGGCTTGGGGGACTGGTTGAAGAGAAGGTAGGATCCGTCTATGTTCCCCCAAGTCCTTATGAACTTTGTATGGTTTGGAAGATATGATTAAAACTTCAGTTAAAGAACCATGGATTCTTCTGAGTCATTTATGTCTGGCAGAGATAACATGGTTTGAGATAGAACCACCTCTCCCTTTCACTTTTAAGTATATAGTACTGAGGTTACATTATTTTCCAAGGTTGTTGGGGTGTTTTTTTGTTTGTTTGTTTTGTTTTATTTTGTTTTTTTGATACTAGGGATTGAACCCAGGGGCACTTTACTGAGCCACATCCCCAGCCCTTTTTATTTTTTATTTTGAGACAGGGTCTCACTTAATTGCTCAGGGCCTCACAAAATTGCTCAGGCTGGCTTTGAACTTGTGATCCTCCTGTCTCAGCTTCCTGAGTTGCTGGGTTTACAGGCCTGAGCCAACATGCCCAGTGTCAGGTTGTTCTTAACAAGGAAATAGAAAAGTTCAGAATAGATTAACTTTCTCTGTCACCCAATATGCATTGTTTGTCACCTGCAAAATTATTTTCAGTTTGAGCTGACATCTGAAGACTGTCTGGTTTTTTGGTGCTAAATGTCTGTTGTAACCGGCCTCACATAAACTTACATTTGAGTGTTTACATTGGAAAGTTTACATGTAGGCTT
>JAJEJO010000557.1:537419-561732 GCA_020662805.1 Glaucomys volans | reverse complement strand
AGAAAGAAAGAAAGAAAGAAAGAAAGAAAGAAAGAAAGGAAAAAGAGAGGAGACCTGGAAGTTGAAATTTTAAGGATCCCCAGAAAACTAACTTTTTTTATTTTTTTCACTCCAACAGTGTGAAATGATGATGCTATGTCCCTTATTAGTCATTTAATTCCCCTCAGTCCTAGTGTGAATATCACCTCAATGAATATCAGCTTTAGTTCAATTTATCACATTAGCCAGTTAGCTAGCAGAACCCTGGAAGGACTGCAAACACCAATAAGTTCAAAGAAGTGAAAAGAAAAATTTAGGTTTGGGATACCACTTTGGGCTGGTGAGACTGACAGTGGAAGACTCTAGATTTAAGCAAGGCCCCTGGGGTTGAGTATTTGTGTGAGCCAAAGAAAGGGAACATTGAAAAAGGAACAAAGAAATCTGAGTGCCTGTTTTGGTTGCTTTATACTCTTTAATCCAGAGTCTACTTGAACATGATGTAGCTTGCTCAACTAAAAGAAAAACATTAACAGGATTGGATGAAGTCTCAAGTTCTATTCCCTTGAGGCTCATATTAAATCTGAATTTGTTCCAGGAAGGGTGCTAGTTACTCATTTTGGATTAGTCTTTGAATTGTTCTTTGTGAATCATATATTGCACTGCAAACTTGGCTAATGGGTACAAAGAGGATTATACTGTCTTTCCTTCTGACAGACATGGGTACATTTTGGTTAGTCAATCAGAGCATTCAAATATTCAAACAATCTCTGTGCTAGGGAGAAAGTTTTAAGGTTAAACAATACTAAGGACCAATCTTTTAGATCTAACTCAATGGGAGAATAGACTCTTGGTGTTGAAGTAAAACCATTAAATGCCTAAAATTCCATGTATTAAAAATCTATCCTTTTAAAAAATATATACAGTAAGTTTTAGCTTTCTTAAGCCCACACTTCTCTAATCAAATGGTTTTGGGAATGTATCTTACCATACTGTTAGAAAGATGAGAGGAAAATGTTCTTCTCTGCACAACAGCAGACATTCTCTCATATCATAGAGACTGCTCTGATAAAGTACATTAAGTACAGAAAATTCAGGACATTTGCAAAATGATCATTCTTATTCTCTTATTGAACATGACAATTTAGAAAAACACATAATCCTATTCTAATCTTCTGTTTTCTGTTTAGCAGAAAATTTTTAAGACAACGGAGCTTCTGTATATTTTGCTATATCTTGTGAAAAAACCTTATAATTACTAGAAGCCTATAATTATGATTGGCAGACTTACATAATAATTTCTTGTTCCAGTAATATTATTTAAATTTGCCTTGCTTTTCCAAAAAGTATAAATGCTTGCACATTTAGTGAAGAACTTCATTCTGCCCTATCCCTTTAGGTATAAAAGAATAACAAACCCATGATTCTGTTGCATTCCTTAAACAATGAGTTTCAGAGTCTTTGTCTCATTTAAATTCATACTGTTAAGTGCTTTGATGGGGTGAAGCTAAGAATCATAGGGCAAATGGCAGTTCCTTTTGAGGTTGGGGATCTCAGAAAGCTTCGTACAGGAGATGATTTTTAAGCCACTGTGATGAAGCAGTAAAGTTTACAAAAGCAAAGAGATGGAGAGTTAGAAGAGACCATATTTGACATAAAGAATTTTAATGCATTGAACACGGAAAGTATCATGTTTAAAGAACGGTGCCTGCTTCAATGTGGTAAGGAGTGGGAGTTGGCTCTGAATGATCCTGGAAAAATAATTAGTCAGATAGAATGCCATATTAAGCACTTAGAGACTTAAAATAAACGCAGTTAAAATAAAAGCAAGTGATAAGTTTAGCATTAAGGTATTCCATATTACTCAACCATCAAGTGTTGGTGAGTAAGAGAATCACATGATTAGCTATTTGTTTAAAAATAGCAGCAGGATGGAGGATATATTGAAAAGGGGAAGACCTGGACACAGAAATACCAGATAGGAAGCTACCTAAATAGTCTCCATGAAAGATGACAAGGGCAGTGGCAATGGAAGGGTAAAGAGATCAGATTCAGAAAATAAAGAAGTATGAGAAGGAGAAGGAAGAAGGTGGATAAAACTATAGGTTACTAAAGGGGTTGTAGGGGCTGGGGTTGTGGCTCAGTGGTGGAACTCTTGCATAGCACATGTGAGGTACTGGGTTCAATCCTCAGCACCACATATAAATAAGTAAATAAAATAAAGGTGTTGTGTCCATCTACAACTAAAAAAACAAAAGGAAAAAAAAGTGGTGTAGATTTCTCTCTTCTGAAATGTATACTTATATGTACTATTTACCTATAGGTTGTTTTGGAAATGAAAGATTGGGGAATGAATTAAATGATCATTTGAAGCTTTCCTTAACTCTATTTCTGTGATTAAAAACCCAGGATCATAAATGTATCTTATTTTAAAGGGAGTCATCAATGACAAAATATCCCATATTCTTTATCTTCTCTGTAAGACTCTCCCCCCATTTCAACTCTGGAGGATTCTAACATGCTTGCCCTGGAATGCCCATCTCCCTCCAAAGTGCCTTCCAACTGAAACCACTTCTTTACACACACAGAATAAGTTTTGGTCTTACAAAGATTTGACCATCTACATTGTAAGATGCTTCAATAACTCCTTCATTTGTTCTTCCTGAGTCACAGGCTCTCATTCTCTGACACAGTTCTCTTTAATTTTGACTTTGCTATTTTTTCTTTGCCTTTAAGTTTCCCTCATTTTTATGGCACATGTTTTGGTAATCATACTCATGAAGGATAAATTATGAAAATAAATGATACAAAGCAAGTCATTAATGTGTTAGATCCTCTGGGATAAAGGATGGCACGTAATTTAGAGTTCCAATTTGACCAAAGGGACTCAGCCAAATGATAAGTTTAGCATTAAGGTATTCCATATTACTCAACCATAAAGAATAAAACTATGGCATTTGCTGGTAAATGGGTGGAGTTGGAGAATATCACGCTAAGTGAACTAAGTCAAGCCCAAAATACTAAAAGCCGAGCGAATGTTTTCTCTGATCAGCGGATGCTGATACATAATGGGGGGGGGGGTTATAGGGGGGGGATAGAAAAAAATGGAGGAAGTATGGATGGGGTAGAGGAAAATGGGGAGGGGGAGGGGGAAAGAAAAATAGTAGACTGAGACAGACAGTATTACCCTATGTATATGTAAGATTATATGAATGGTGTGAATCTACGTTGTGAAAAGAAAAGGATATATTCCCTTCTGTATAATGATATCAAAATGGGTTGTACTGTCATGTATAATTAAAAAGAACCAATAAAAAAAGGTATTCCAAATTATTATATATATTCAGATTTAACTGAATATATAGAAAAATTATGATCAGGGGCTGGGATTGTGGCTCAGTGGTAGAGCACTTGCCTAGCACTGATGATGCACTAGGCTCAATCTCAGCACCACATAAAAATAAATAAATAAAATAAAGGTATTAGGTCTATCTAAAACTAAAAATATTTTTAGAAAAAGTTATGATCATGTGTTGGGAGTGGTGACTGAATTATGGGTTGTGAAATGGTCCTGTGACAGAGGTGATGCCCCTCTGGGAATACACCATGTGAGGGCACCAACTGAGATGGCCCAATTGAATGGTGATGTCCCAAAGGAGGTTCTGTGCTAGTCACAGAACCATTCAGTTCTTGACCTAGGCCTCAGACACCAGCTCCTAGGGATAGAGAATTTTGAACATAGCAAGATAACTTACAATGTTCCACCAGTGCTGTAACCTTTAAGCCTGTCCACTTAATAGAAACTTTGGTCAAGGGGCTTCCTGGGTGCCACAGGAAGTGCCCAGTATTGCAACAATAAAACAGTTACAAGAATGTTTCTAGCCCTGTAACTTTCTAATGCACAAAGTACAATGCCTCTGTAGTCTTTAACTTCCTGATTATGAGACCCCTATATAAAAAAACTTGCTGGACCTGCTCTGTGTCACTGTTTCTCCATCAGGGTGCAGTGTTCCACCTGACCTCAGCTTGTGTGTGTTGTCTTATACTTGTGTGTATGTTGTCTTTAATCCCCTATCTCCCCTTGCCAGTTTCTCAGGTTTGGCTGTGCAGGTCACTGCAATCGTGGAATATGTATCAGTCAAGTCAATTGATAAATTACCTTTATCTGCAGTCAACCATATCATATCATTTTCCATAAGAAGAATTTTTTAAATATATATATTTAAAATGTCGATAGACTTTTATTTTATTCAATTATTTATATATGGTGCAGAGAATCAAACCCAGTGCCTCACACATGCTAAGCAAGCACTCTACCACTGAGCCACAATACCAACCCCCATGAGATGAATTTTAATGTAATGCAGGGTGGCTTTATTCTCTGAGTTATCTGTAATACTTCTTGTTATCAGAGCCAAAGATCTCATCAGCATTTTCATTTTTATTATAAATTCCAAACCATTGATAAAAGTTAAAAAGTAAATGCCAGCTTATGAAAGAAAGGGGAGAAGTGTAAAACATTGTTACCTATTGGAATCATCCAAGAGAAAGTAATACTCTCTGTAATGATAAGACTGAATTGGGCATTTTGAATACACATTGTTGAGATAAACAATATGTTTGGTCCTGGAATCTGAGAGTACATGATACAAAATGATTATTTAGTACTAAATGTTCTTCTTCAAGGAGATTTTGAAACAAACATATTTTTTACTTAAATTTTAGTTAAATGGATTTTACTGAATATCATTTATGCAAACATTTACTAGTGTAAGGCAGATACTATGTTAGGTGTAGGAGATACAGAGGTGAACAGTGTGGAAAATCTCCTGTGTTCAGAGGAGAAGAGATACATTAGATATATAATTGATTTAATTACTTATTCATTGACAAATATTTATTGAGGTTCTATCATGTGTCAGGCATTAGTCTAAGCACTGAGAATGAAGCAATGCCTGAAACTTAAAATCCCTGCCTTCAGGGAGCTTAACTTCTAATTGTGTTAAGTGCTATAGAAGAAAATGAAGGCTGCTATGGGAACCCATTCAACATATGCTCTAAGCTGGTCTAATGATCTGCTCAAATGCCTCCAAGACAGGGCTGCTGTGTTTTCTTCAGGGTGAGTTCAAGCTGTATTAGACTGGAAAGCCTGAAGTTAGTAGGGCAAAACTTTATGGCTGAAGATCATGTGCTATGAATAAACACCAGCCTGATGAGGTGCACTTGGTCACTTAACGGTGTCTCTGACACATATCTGGACCAGGCTATATGCAAGAATATGCCAGCATTGTATGTACGTAGGTGTGACTAGATTTAGAGAGACTTTCTACTTCCAGGGCATCTGATAGGACTCTCACTAGACTTACCATCTGCAGCCTCTGAGGAGGCTTTTAGGACAAGGAAGCTATACATCTGGGTCTATTTTGGGAAATGTTGCTATGTGGTTTTTTAAAAATATTTGTAGTTGTAGATGGACACAATATGTTTATTTTGTTTATTTTTATGTGGTGCTAAGGATTGAACTCAGTGCCTCTTATGTGCTAAGAAAGTGCTCCACCAATTGAACTCAGGGGCATTTGATCACAGAGCCCCAATCCCAGCCCTATTTTGTATTTTTTTAGAGATTTAGAGACAGGGTTTCAATGAGTTGCTTAGTGCCTTGCTAAGTTGCCGAGGTTGGCTTTGAACTCATGATCCTCCTGTCTCAGCCTCCTGAGTCGCTGCTGCCTATGTCTTGATTGTACTGACTTTCTTGTGTGTTCTTCAGATAAGTAGACACAAGTCCCTCCTCATCTATGCCTGATATATATATATATATTTTTTTTTAGAGAAAGAAAAAGAAGTTTTATTGCTTTGCTAGCAAAGAAGAAACACAGGGACTTCTGTCCCAGAGGCTGTGATTCTGCTCATAACAGGGTACAGGGGACTTTAAGAGGTGATTCAAGTGAAATAAGCCAATCCCAAAAAACCAAAGGCCGAATGATCTCTCTTGTAAGTGGTTGATGACACATAGCGGAGGTGGGGGGAGGTACGGGAAGAATGGAGAAGGGATGGATTGTGCAGAGGAAAATGAGGGGTAGGGAGGGGGCGGGGAAGGAAAGATAATAGAATGAGACAAACATCTTTACCCTATGTGTTCATATTAGGCAAATTATATGATTCTACTTTGTGTACAACCAGAAAAATGATAGTTGTACTCCATTTGTGTACAATGAACTAAAATTAAAAAAAAAAAAAAAAAGAGGTGATTCAAAAGCTACATTCCAAGCCGGGCGTGGTGGTGCACGCCTGTAATCCAAGCGACTGGGAGGCTGAGGCAGGAGGATCATGAGTTCAAAGCCAGCCTCAGCAACTTAGCGAGGCCCTAAGCAACTCAGGGAGACTCTGTCTCTAAATAAAATACGAAATAGGGCTAGGGATGTGGCTTAGTGGCTGAGTGTCCCTGAGTTCAATCCCTGGTTCCAAAAAAAAAAAAGAAAACAAACAAACAAACAAACAAAAGCTACATTCCATGTGTTCTCTGTTGGGAGTTGTAATTCACTTGTTAATTTGGAAGACAGTCATTTCTGAGATCTTCTGGTGCCATCCCCAAGTCTAAAGTACTTCGTTCTTGGGGTGGGTGTGTGCTCAAAGACAGATAACTCTGCCTAGGATGGGGAAAAAAGGCCAGCCTGTTTCCCCAAAGATTAAGGATGGGGAGGGAGAGAAGAGAAAGAAACTTGCCCCTTTAAAAAATAAGTTACGGTGGCTAAGCAGCAAAGGCTATATTCAAAGCATCAAGTGGACCACTGTTACACTTCCCCACTGTCAATGTCTATATTCCATTTCTATGGGAAATGGGCTATGACATTGTCAAGTTGCTTCCTACTGAGAGAAGGCAAAGTTGGGGGAAGTGCCCTGAAGTCCTTATTCTCTTTCAGATGCGGCATGCATAGTAAGGGTATTCGGCCTCAGGGCAGTCCAGAGGAACAAGACAGCAAAGCATTATTATTTTATAAACAATTAACACAAAAGAAATTAGTATTTCATTCAGTCTCTGAAAACCATGAAGACAGTAACTCAGAATCATACCAGTGAAAAACAGATCAAGTTTATCTATATAGAGAAGGTTAGAAAGATTTGTCAGTCTCTGAGACCATTTGCCTGAACTTTCTATCTAAACCTACTATTAAAATTAGTCATTTTAGTGGTTGTACAGCTTAAGGTAGATGCACTAACAAATGATACATTATCTAGCTTTTACATACTATTTTAAGGTGATCATAGAAATTATGAGAGAACTTTTTAAAAACTTTCTAATTTAGGCATTTCATCCTTTGGCCATACACCATAGGGATCATGAAACAGAAACATCTCTAGCCATGGCTCACCAGAAAACATGAACAGACTTAAATCTGCATGAAATATATGGTTGCCTTAGTGTGAGGGAAACTGGAGAAGGCTACTTTAAGCCAAAAATGTTCCTACCTGTCTTAGTTCATTTGGGTTACTATAACAAAATATCATAGAATGGGTGACTTATAAATAACAGAAACTTATTTCTCACAGTTCTGGAGACTGAGAAGTCCAACATCAAGGCAGAAGCATATTTGGTGTGTGCTATGCCCCACATCCACACAGCACTTTATTCTCACTCTAGACTTACATGGTAGAAGGTGCCAAGTGTCTTTCTTAAGCCTCTTCTATAAGGGCACTAATCCCATTCATTAAGGCAGTGTTTCCAGAACCTACTAATAATTATCTACTAATGGCCCTAGTTTCTAAAACCATCCTCTGAGGTTAGGAATTTAGAATATGAATTTGGGGGAGAGTAAACATTCAGACCACAGTAATTCTCATTCAGGATCTAAACTTAGTATGTGGTAGATATTTTAGTTCGTGTTTCCCAAACTAACAAGGACTGTGAGTAGAAATTTTACTTACAGGTAATTCTAGGAATCAGAATTGAGATAGTGGAAGGAAGAAATAGAAAAGAAATAAAAGCCTCTCAAAGAATATTTTATTGAGCAGGTCACCACTGTGTGTAACCAGAGGTCAATCGCAACAGGGTTTCTTCCATCAACTGTGTAGAAATGCCCAGGACAAACCACCAAAGGCCAGGAAGGTTGAGACATTTATTTACGGAGTCTTATCTCCCATTGGTGGTCAGTTGCCTCCAGAGGTGTCAACTCCCCCATACCTCAGAGCTGAGACTGCACCTGTGAGAGTCTTTTCAAGTTTTAGAGCAAGCCTTAAGGCAGAAAAGTAAGAAAACTCAAGGTGTGGTCTTAAGGTGGGAGTGTCCATTTGCATGGAATTGTCCTCCCTGTTCTGCTCAAATCTGATGATGAGGAATGTGGCATGAGGCATCAAAAGCATCTGGTGCTGTGAAATAGGATCCCTGTTTCTATTTTCTGAGGTCTAAGCACACTGACTCTTTAATTGGACACAGAACATGAAATGTCCTGTGTAACTGATGGGGCATTTGATGGTATGTTTCAAATGGAGAAAAAGAATGACATTTTAGCATAGTGATGTATAGAAAATGTGCTAAGAAGACCAGTTGGATGGTGTGAATGTTTTGATTGTCTTGTAGGTGATCTTAGAGGAAGCTTACCCTTGAGAAAACTGGGACAAAGCGCTGATAAATTTTATAACGGTGAGGAACTTATTGAGCATTTACTCTGCCAGGCATTGTTCTGAAGTCTATATCTTAGTGCATGCATGGGGGCATCTGTGCTGAGAATATCCTTTTCTAAGGGTAGCTTTGTATCTGGTCAAGCTTGGGGAGAGATCATATGACTATTTGAGGCAGAACGGCAATTAGCTGAATTGAGTTGATCCCAGAGACTCAGAGGGAGAACACATTCTGCTTCCTGCCTGCAGTCCTGGGAGAGGTGGTATAATCTCACTAATGCTGCCTCACAGAACTTATCTCGGAGAAATGTCAGAACAGTCTGCTCTTATCACACCTCATATGAGAGCTTGCAAACCAATTTGCTTCTAGATCCAAAGGGGATCGATGGCTCTAGTGTTAAATATGTTCATTTAAGAGGACATAACAATATGAAATGTGGCTATCAACTAAATAAAGCAGGGACTCATACTGATAGAAATTATAGAAACAGAAGTCTTTAATCGCAAAGTAATGAAAACTCTTAGGTAGAGAGAATTAGAAAGCATAAAACAATTCCAAAAACTTAAAACATGATTTCAAAATTCAGCAAAAAACCTAAGAAAAAACATTATAGGATAAAATTATTATCCTCCGGATCAACAAAGGAAATATTTAACAACACAGGCTAAATACAAAGAAATATAAACAATAAATGAAAAGTTAACAGAAGTGAAGGATAGATTCAGGAGACCTTATGGCATGAAACTTCAGAAAAAGAGAAGGATAGATAAAGATCTTTGATTATAAGAGACAATAAAATTTCTTTTCTGAACTGAAGAAAAACTAGTTTCTAAATGAAAGTGATCCCTGTGAGCCAGAGGCTACAGCCTGTGATATTTCTGGATTCCAAAGATAAGAAGTATATTTTAAAAGCTTTTCAGTGGAAATAATAAATTATTATAGATTTGCTTCAAAGTCTCTATGAGTGGAGAGTGTTCTCTGTTAATGTTTGTACTGGCAACTCTACACAGTAACAGTAAAAATATAAGAATTGGCATCAGAGACTTTCCAGAAGAACATGGAGAAAAATTAAAATTGGTACAGAAGGAAGCCCATCGACAACTTATAATTAGCATGAGTAGGGAACTTGTGGCTACATTATTAAACAAGAAAATCACATTAGCCTAAGACTTCCAAGCTACAAGATGGCACAACAATGCTTATAAGCATTTGAGAGAAGAGATCTATGATCCAAGAATCCTAAGTGAAATTCAGAATATCATTTATATGCAAGAGCATATGAAAAAATTTGAATATTCAAGTATTCATAAATATATCTTCCATGTACTGTTATAGGAAACTAATGTCAGAAACATAAAGAACTTACATATTAAAATTGAAAAGGACGACTTGAAAATGAAAGAGGAGAGATGAATCTTACAGAAGATATGAGAACTGAAGCTATCTACTTAAAGCCTCACAGCTTGACTTTACCATTCCAAGAAAGTTTTGCCCCAAAAGGTAATGTAGTTTTATTATTATTTCTGATTTTAGGAACTTCCTGAAAATCTATGTCTGAACAAAAGAACACAATTCATGTAGTCTTCATTAGAATAAACAGCCCCCTTTAAGAACAATTGATCACTCAAATGGGTTTTTTCAAATCACTATCCATCAAGGGTGGTTCCCCAGGCCCAACAATCTTAACTTTTACCCAGTTCTATAGTTTGTTCAATCCAAATCAGAACCCCATATTGCACACTGAAAAATGCATCTTGAAACCAGACTCTCTAAACCTCACACTTAATCTGCCCTTGACTCCCTATTCTGAGATATTACTAAGAGCCTGTGAAGATAGCAGTCTGCTACTACAGTGAGCAATAAATAAACTTGGCTTTGTTTAATTAGGTTATTTTGGTGAGCATTTGGAAGATTCAACAATTGGCAAAGGTTACAACTATAAATCCAAAGCAATTAAATGATTCATAAAATTTTTAAAAAATTGCTTATGCTAGGGACAGTGTTGCACACCTGTAATCCCAGCAACTTGGGAGGCTGAGGCAGGAGGATCACAAGTTTGAGGCCAGCCTCAGCAATTTGGTGAGACCTTTCCTCAAAATAAGAAATAAAAAAGGTGGGGATATAGTTCAGTGGTAAGCACTGGGTTCAATCCCCAGTATCCAACCCCCACCCCGCCCCTGCAAAACTTGCATAGAAACAAATACCTTAACAGACAAATGAAAAACTGGTAGAAAGTATTTTCAACATATATTACAGAAAGATGCCTAATATTTTTAATACATAAAGAGCTCTTCAAAATTGAGAGATAAAGCTGGGTGTGGTGCTGCATGCCTATAATCCCAGTGGCTCAGGAGGCTGAGGCAGGGGGATCACAAATTCAAAGCCAGCCTCATCAAAAGCGAGGTGCTAAGCAACTCAGTGAGACCCTCTCTCTAAATAAAAAATAAAAAATAGGGCTGGAGATGGGGCTCAGCAGTCGAATGCCCCTGAGTTCAGTCCTCGGTAAACCCCGCCCCCCCAATTGAGAGATAAGGGAAAAATACTCCATAGAAAAATGGGTAAAAGGACAGATACTCCACATACCCACACATGGGCATACACATATGTAAAAATGTTTTCAACAAATCTAAAAAGAAAAAAAAGTAGGTTAGTAGTTAACTGGAACTAGAAGAAGAAACAGTGATTACAAGTGGGCACAAAAGATCTTTTGGAGTATTAGAAATGTTTTAAAAGTGGATTATGGTGATAGCTGCACAATTCTGCAGGATATTAAGGATCACTGAATTTTGCAAATAAATGGGTGAATTTTAGGGTATTTCAAGTTATAACTGAATAAGGCTATTTAAAAAATGAACCTTAAATAGATACATATAGCTGGGCGTGGTGGCACATGCCTGTAATCCCAACTACTCAGGGAGGCTGAGGCCAAAGGATTGTTAGTTCAAGGCCAGTGTGGACAATTCAGCAAGCCCCTGACTCAAAATAAAAATAAAAATGACTTGGGATGTGTTTAGTGATAGAGAGTCCTGGGTTCAATCCCTAGTACTGCAAAAATTAATTAATTAATTAACTTAAAATATATATAAGTTTCAAACACACTTATAATTAGAAAAATGCAAATTAAAATGACACTGATATACTATATCTTACCTTTCATATTGGTGAAAAGTAAAACAAAACTTATGTAATAATAAATTAAAATATGACTAACACATTTTGTTGGCAAGACTGTGCGAAACAGTCACTTTTATAATTGCTATTGAGAACACAAATTGGTATAACTTTTCTGGAGGGAAATTTCCCTCCCTTTCTGGAGGGAAAGTTGACAAAACTACATCTGCACTTAACTTTTAACCCAGTAATCCCACTTCTAGAATTACTATGAAATTGACACAGGTGCATTAAAATAGGTTGAAAATCATAACCTAGAGTTTACAAATATTATTACATTAATATTAATTAACATTATAATTTAATTCTATTACTCATAGATATATATACCATATTTGAGTTTTATAGATGTTCTACATCTGGCATGATTGGACAAAATTGGGTTTTAAGTGACTTGGAAAACTGCACACAAATATTGTACTTTGCTTAGTAAACTGTTTTTCATAGGGTCTGGGTAATAATTCAGAAAATACTTCATGTACATAAAAGATTAAGATTGGCCGGGCGCGTTGGTGCACGCCTGTAATCCTAGTGGCTCAGGAGGCTGAGACAGGAGGATCTCGAGTTCAAAGTCAGTCTCAGCATTTTAGCGAGGCCCTAAGCAACTCAGTGAGACCCTGTCTCTAAATAAAATACAAAATAGGGCTGGGGATGTGGCTCAGTGGTGGAGTGCCCTGGGTTCAATCCCCAGTACCAAAAAAAAAAAAAAAAAAAAAATAGAAGATTAAGATTAAGTAGTTAAGTAATTTATTGTAGATAATGAGAGCCAGTTTTCGCTCAGAGTTAAAACAGGGAAATGAAGTACAAACCCTGAATTGAAATCAGAGCAGAAATATCCACATGAACTCATGGATATGTATGTAGTGGCATACCAGTCAAAATGAGAACCACTAGCTACCGGGTCTTGGTTTTCAATACCATCTTCAACAAAAGGAACCAGGCAGTGTATCATGGACAAATGACTAATTCCAGGAAGACTGAGGCAGAGAGAATGCAAGGTGAACTTATGATATCTTATGGTACTAAATGGTAAAGAAATGTTTATAAAAGGATGGGGGCTATGTCTTAACAACATGGGAGCTAACTTAAAGGGAGCTTCCAGTGCCTGCATTGGGACAATCTGAACTAAATAAATCATAGTAACAAGATATATAATTCACTGAGTCTATGAGTTCAAACTGACAAATGTAAATAAGTGAATGAATAAATACATGGGGGGAAAGGGACAGCTCTTATGTAGGATAGAATTTCAGTTAATACGGTGGCGCACGCCTGTAATCCCAGCGACTCAGGAGGCTGAGGCAGGAGGATCGAAAGTTCAAAGCCAGTCTCAGCAACTTAACGAGACCCTAAGCAACTCAGTGAGACCCTGTCTCTAAATAAAATAAAAATAGGCCTGGGCATGTGGCTCAGTGGTCAAGTGCCCCTGAGTTCAATTCCCGGTTCCAAAAAAAAGAATTTCAATTAATAAATATAGAGAAAATAATGCAAATTTCAAAATTACCATTAAGAAAAAAACATAATATTTGTGGCAATCAAAATTCGTCTATGGAGGCTAAACTAATAAGCAAGAGTGTAAAGAGAAACAGAGTATTTGTGTAGTTGTAAGGTATCTCCCCACAAAGTACTCATGAATTACAGTAATTTTTTATATCCTTTTAAGAAATCTTTACTTAACTCAAGGGTCCCAAGTGTCTCTCCTATATTTTTTGAGAAATTGTATACTTCTTGCTTTTCTATTTAGTTCTATAATGTCTTTAGAGTTTACTTTTGTAGATAGTGTGTAGTGAGAAAAATGATGTCTTTCCCAAAGATAACCATGCCTCAACCCCTAGAACTTGTAAAATATGTTTCTTTACATAGAAAAAGGAATTTTTCAGATATGATTAAGGGTAAAGACTTGACATGGGGTAAATTATCCTGAATTATTTTGGTTGGCCAATCTAATTACATGAATTCTTAAAAGCAGAGGACCCCTAGCATAGAGTATCTCTTATCCAGGTTATACCTTGTACCTGCTAAAACTGCACAGCTCAGCTGGCCCTTCATGGCTGCAGCTACAGGGAAAAGATTGATGGGTAAGGGGAGAGGATCCTGGGAAGTGCACTACCCTGAATTTTCTCACTATCATTCCCTTGCTTTTCTTTTTATTTTACAAATTTACTTATTCCCACAATAAAATAGAATTCTTTTGTTTATTTTAATTTTTAAATAAATAGCATTATATTGTTAAAAAAAAAAAAGCAGGGGACACTTCTTGTCTGCAGGCAGAGAGAGATGTGACATTTGAAGAAAGGTCAGAGAGATATAACCTTTTAACTTTAAAGAGGGAGGAAGGAGACACTGAGCCAAGGAATGTAGGAAGCCTCTAGACACTAAATGTCCAATACTTAAAGTTTGGAGCAACTTAACTTTTCATTAGCTCATACTATACCTCATAATATTTGTGTAGTGCTTAAGAGTTTTAAGTCCGTAGGAAGGTAGTAATATAGACATTGCCCTCCGACCAATTTGCAAAAAGTTTGAAGAACACTTGCAAATAATCAAAGCAGGTCTGGTTTGATTCAAAAGAATTTAGAAAGGAAAAAAAATGATAGAAAATATTTAACACATTCTTTTTATGATTTATTTTCTTATGTATACTTTGTTCTATTATTATTTTTTTTTTACAATGAAAGCAAGGTGTATCATTACAACAGGCAAGCAAAAATAACAGGATATCATTATCCTACCTATCTACAGGTCATAGAACTTAACACCTTGGTGCTGTTTCTTTCCTCAACACATTATCTCCCTCTGAACATGACCCTCTCTTATCCTAAATAGACTTGTCATTCCTATCATGGAAAATTTTATGTTACTAGTTTCAAAGTTCCAAAGTCTGAGGGAGGAAAGGAAAAGTTGAAGCCTCCAGAAAGAGCACAGAGGCAAGATGACTGAAATGAAACTCTCATCTCCCCCACAAAAGGAGCCACTCAGTAAATGGTTGTTGAAATAAATGAATGAAGAGGGGTCAGTAAATGAAATTGGTTTAATATGCCTATTTAGTGCTCAATTCCTCATAAAGATGTTATTCCCATGTTCAGGATAAAGATTCAAAACAGTATTTTCAGCTCCTGACATTGGCTAATATGGGCATATATTTTTCGTCTGCCTGGTATCTTTCCTTTCTGACAAGCTGCTTCTACTCTGCTGTACTGACATTATCTGAAAAAGCCACTCTGAGATGACTAGCCCCTTATCAATGTATACTTTCCTCCCCTCCTCTGTCCTACAACATCTAATATTTTGTTTAGCCCTGCATACTCCAGTTATTGCTACTGTCAAGAAGAGATACCTTATCACTGGGATTTGGTCTGAGGGCAGAAAATCAACTGCAGTCACCATTTAAGTGCAAACATTAAGAATCAAAAAGGCCTTCCATCCTTCCTTCCTGCCTTCCTTCCTTCCTGCCTGCCTGCCTTTTACCATAACCTTTTCTGCTTGACTTTTTTGGGGTAAGTGACTTAGACCTGGTTAGTTGGGACCCCCTGGAATCAGAGCTCTGGCTGAGGACACAGGCAAGCCTCATTAGCCACATGGCTCACTGACCCTGACAGGGAGAAGAAAGGGACAATCCCAGGCAGCTCCTGCAACTACCTTTGTTCCTGAATTTCTTTTTCTTTTTTCTCTTTTCCTACCTATGGCCCATTCCCCTTCCACTTTGGACCCCCATTGGCTGCTTTTTACCATCAGTGGATGAAACAGATAAACTCTTGGACTCTATGGGTCCTGAAGTGACTGTTCTTGACAGTGCAGGCTGCCTCACCCTTTGTTTTCCTTGTTGTTCGTGAGGTCCCTTGAGCCATTTTGGGATTTTGGAACCACTTTGGGCTTCTACCACTTTTTCTGAAAGGGAAGTTTTCATTCTGCAAGGCTGTGATGCTAGTTAGCTCTTTCTTTTTTAATACTAGCTATCCCTTATCGGTTCCCATTTCCCCACCCCCCCTCCCCGTCTCTGCTAACCTCTAATCTATTTTCTGTCTTCATGAATTTGCCTCTTCTAGATCTTTCTTTCTTTTTTGTACCAGGGATTGAACCCAGGGGCACTTAACCACTGAGCCACAGCTCCAGCTCTTTTTATATTTTTTATTTAGAGACAGGGTCTTGCTAAGTTGCTGAGGTGAACATTGAATTTGCAATTCACCTGCCTCAGTCTCCTGAGCCACTGGGATTACAGGCGTGCACCACCACACCTGGCTTACACTAGGTATTTCTTTTTTCTTTTTTGAGTACAACTTTTCATTTCTCTGGTTGTACACGATGTAATGTAGGGAATCAAAACTTATAAACTACAGGTGTTCTTGCAAACAAGACACCTTGTGGTCCTTGGTGGGATCTACCTGCAAACAGGATTTTCTACCAAGAGAGAAATCAGGAGTTTTGACTACAGGTGCTCTTACAAAGAAGGGACTTTGTAGTCCTTGGTGGGAATTGCCTGCAAACAGGATTTTCTGCCAAGAGATCAGAAACAGATAGAGAGAACATTGCTTGCAAACAAGAATGTTTCTCTGGCCCTGAGAAAGGACAGAGCTCAAAATGTTTGAGTCTAGGTTAGATTAAGAAACAGTTCAAGGAGTGGTTATCTGGCTGTTGCGCATTGGCCCTAGCCGTTGCTGTTGGTGATTTGCCTGCTTTGCCTGGGAATTCATTGCTGTTGGCTTTTTGCCTTCTTTGTCTGTAGGGGTATAAAAGGCTAAAATCATATGTAACAGAAAAGAATAATAGGATGATCATGGAGAATAATGGAGAATAAAAGAATCATTTCATGCTGACCTGTGTCGGAGTTCCCTTCCCTCTCCTCCATTCTTCTCCCTTCCCATTACCTCCCTACAGAGTAACACAATTCGTGCAATCATGCGTACATAAGATAAAGATGTCCATCTCATTCCACCATCTCTCCCACCCCTTTTCCCCTTTCTTCCCCTTATTTCCCTCTGCGCAATCCAAAGTTCCTCCATTCTTCTCTTAGCACTCACCCGTGTTATGTATTAGCATCCACTTCTCAGAGAAAACATTTGACCTTTGTTTTTTTGGAATTGGCTTATCTCGCTTGGCATGATATTCTCCATCTCCATCCATTTACCTGCAAATGCCATAATTTAATTCTTCTTTAAGACTGAGTAATATTCCATTGTGTATATATGCCATATTTTCTTTATGCATTCATCTATTGAAGGACACCTAGATTGGTTCCACAATTTAGCTATTGTGAATTGAGTTAAATGGGTTGAACATTTTTTCATATATTTGTTGATCAATTGTATACCTTCTGTGACATGTCTGTCCACTTCCTTAGCCCATTTACTGATTGGGTTATTTGTTTTTTTTAGTGTTAAATCCTGGAGATTAGTGCTCTATTTGAAGTGTGTGTGGTAAAGATTTTCTCCCATTCTGTAGGTTCTTTTCACATTATTGACTGTTTCCTTTGCTGAGAAGAAGCGTTTTAGTTTGAATCCATCCCATTTATTGATTTTTAATTTTACTTTTTGTGTTTAGGAATCTTGTTAAGGAGGTCAGGTCCTAAGCCCACATGAAGAAGATTTGGGCCTACTTTTTCTTTTATTGGGCACAGGGTCTCTGATCCTAGTGTCTAAGTCTTTGATCCACTTTGAGTTGATTTTTGTGCAGGGTGAGAGAGATTTTTTTTTAATTTTTAATTTTTTTAGGTGTTGGTGGGCCTTTATTTTATTCATTTATTTTTATGTGGTGCTGAGAATTGAACCCAGTGCCTCACATATGCCAGGCAAGTGCTCTACCACTGAGCCACAATCCCAGTCCTAGAGGTTTAATTTCATTTTGTTACATATGGAGTTCCAGTTTCCCCAGCACCATTTGTTGAAGAGGCTATCTTTTCTCCAATGTATGTTTTTTGGCACCTTTGTCTAGTATGAGATAACTGTATTTATGTGGGTTTGTCTTTGTGTCTTCTACTCTGTACCATTGGTCTACATGTCTATTTTGGTGCCAATACCATGCCATTTTTGGTACTATTGCTCTGGTAGTATAAAGTCTGGTATTGTGAGGCCTTCTGCTTTGCTCTTCTTGCTAAGGACTGCTTTGGCTATTCTGGGTCTCTTATCTTTCCGAATGAATTTCATGATTACTTTTTCTAGTTCTATGAAGAATGTCATTGGGATTTTAACAGGCATTGCATTAAATCTGTATAACACTTTTGGTAGTATGGCCTTTTTCACAATATTAATTCTGCCTATCCAAGAACATGGGAGATCTTTCCATTTTCTAAAGTTAACTTCAATTTCTTTCTTTAGTGTTCTGTAGTTTTCATTATAGAGGTCTTTCACCTCTTTTGTTAGGTTGATTCCCAAGTTTTTTTTGGGGGGGGACTATTGTGAATGGGTTAGTTTTCCTAATTTCTTTTGCAGTGGATTCCCTGCTTATGTATAGAAATGCATTTGCAACTTGGTGCAACCACTATGGAAAGCTGTATGGAGATTCCTAAGAAAACTTGGAATGGAACCACCATTTGACCCAGCTATCCCATTCCTTGGCCTATATCCAAAGGACTTAAAATTCAGCATACTACAGTGACACAGCAACATCAATGTTTATAGCAGCTCAATTCACAATAACTAAACTATGGAACCAACCTAGATGTCCTTCAACAGATGAATGGATAAAGAAACTGTGGTACCAATACATAATAGAATATTACTCAGCCTTAAAGAAGAATAAAATTATGACATTTGTAGGCAAATAGATGGAGTTGGAGAATATCATGCTAAGTGAGATAAGCCAATCCCCAAAAACAAAGGCTGAATGTTTTCTCTGATAAGCCAATGCTAATCCACAGTGTGTGGGGGAGGGGGGTGGGGGAAGGAAGAATGAAAGAACTTTGGATTGGGCAGAGGGGAGTGGGGGAAGGGGTGGAATGGTGGGATGGGAAGGATGGTAGAATGAGACAGACATTAATATCCTATATACATGTATGATGACACAACCGATGTGATTCTGTACCATGTAGTCAGAATGAGAAGTTATGCTCCATTTGTGTACAACATGTCAAAATAGAGTGTACTGTCACGTATAACTAATTAAAACAAATCAAAAATAAATAAAAATAAAAAATTTAAAAAAGAACATCCTACAATGTCAGTAGGTGTTACAGTGTAGATTTCTACAGAAAGTAAAAAACAAGTTTAAACAGTAAAGATGTGTATTATCTTACAGGAGGCCTATAGTAGCTATGCCCTACGTTTAATTCACTAACTCATGAGCACCATCAAGGACTCAGGATCTTTCTTTCTGCCATGTTATCACACTGTGCTGGGTGACTTTCAAGTTAGCTCCTTTCTGGTACCAAGATGGCTGCAGGATACCTAGTTATTATTATTTTTTTTAATTTTTTTTTTGGAACCAGGGATTGAACTCACGGACACTCGGCCACTGAGCCACATCCCCAGCCCTATTTTGTATTTTATTTAGAGACAGGGTCTCACTGAGTTGCTTAGGGCCTCGCTAAGTTGCTGAGGCTGGCTTTGAACTCGTGATCCTCCTGACTCAGCCTTCCAAATCGCTTGGATAACAGGTGTGCGCCACCACACCCGGCTGAGACCTAGTTATTATATCTGGACAAGATAATGTTCAGGGAAGTTTTCTCTTCCTTGTGCATATTGCTTTCTCTGAAGAACGATTTAAAGATTACATTCAAATTTATTTGCATCTTTGTGATGTCAATCTCTTCTTTCCAAATCATTAAGAACATTTATTAAAAATATCTATGTAAAATAATTTATTTCAACAAAATTCATGGGGAAGTTGTTGAGTGATTTGGAGATTTTTAGGGTTGGGGAGGACAGATGCATAGGCTGGGAGAAGGTATGAAGCTGATAAAGTGTAAGTCCAGGAGCAGAAATTTGGAATCAGCACTTTCTGGCCTTTCAGGTTTTATTTTTTAACCTCCTTATTTCTAAATTATTTGTAATCTTTAACTTGCCTTGACCTGTATAAACAGAAGAATGAGAAATTATACTCCATTATATATGATGTATCAATGTGCATTCTATCTTGTATAAATTTTTTAAATTTGATTTCATATTCTAAAACATTTAATCAATAACTATTGTACTACCTTTAACGTATCAATTTTAAGCATTTTATTCACTGAATACTATCCCCTTTCCTTCTAGATTATTTTCTGTGCCAACCTCAATATTTCTTCAACTGAATAGAATCTCCAGCCCAAGACACTATTGTTTTGACTGCTCATTGTCCCATTATTTCTCTTTCTTTGAACCAAAAAACAACTTTCCCAGAAACTCCCTAGTAGACTGTTCCTCATATTTCATTGGTGGAAATATGGATTTCCGTCTCAGAAGGAAATAGAGTGGCCTTCCTGAGAGATAAATACCTACACATTGTTTCCAAATAGAAAAGAATGTTGGTGATTACGCAGTAGTACATGCAAATTTATCCTTTTAGCCATATGTGGAAGTGACATCTCTTTTTTTTTTTTGTGCTAGGGGTTGAACCCAGGGCCTTGTGCATGCAAGGTAAGCACTCTACCAACTGAGCTATATCCCCAGCCCTCTTTTTTAAAACATTGTTCATTTGTCAGTAATCTGGTACGTAAGAGGAAAAGAAACACAAGGATGGCTGTTTCCATTGCTCACATTCTAGAACTGGTGTTACTAAATAATTTTTGGATGACTTTATTTTTATTTTATTTTATTTTTTTTGGTGCTGGGGATTGAACCCAGGGGCACTACACCACTGAGCCACGTCCCCAGCCCTATTTTGTATTTTATTTAGAGACAGGGTCTCACTGAGTTGCTTAGGGCCTCGCGAAGTTGCTGAAGCTGGTTTTGAACTTGCGATTCTCCTGCCTCAGCCTCCCAAGTGCTGGGATTACAGGTGTGCACCACTGCGCCTGGCTGTTGGATGACTTTAGATAACACATCTACATTCTCTTCATCTCTATTTCTATATCCACAGCGTGATACACTGTTCTGCAACATCATGAGATAGCTGAGAAGATATAATTAGATAATTATACTGCATACAAGCAAAACAATATTTCCATATTTTAGCCTCCCACACTACCTGTTTATTTTCATTTGCTCATTATATATACACCCATTTAATAAATAATTCACACACCCTTTCAATAAATAATTCTGAGAGGATATTTAATATAAGATGGGGTATGAATATTTTCACCATGGCCCGAGTCTAAGGTATTAACCAATAAATTATTGAATTGGATATGCTTTATCTCTTAGAGTACAGAATTGGGCAGGGTACTATAGGAAAGTCAGGAAAGATGAAGTGGGGTAATCAATGTGACTTGTGGAATCGTTGTTTGCTCCATTGGAGTGTGAGCTGTACTGTTTACTAAAGCAGCTGCAACCAAGTGCGTTAGTTCACAGGTGCCTACATTGCTTTTCTGGCTCAGGTATTGTTTGGGTTTTAATACTTAGTGATATGTATAGACAAAGCAACTTCATCTAAGAAAGATGTGTTTAAGCTACAACAAAACTGAGCAAAAACTGAAAGAAGACTGGTTCATGCATGGACTATTGAGGCAACTGAAATTGATGGGCTAAGTAAAAAACTGCCTTCCTGCTGAAGAATTTTCAAAAAGTCAGATCTGTTGTTCTGAAGGTTCTCTGTTCTTGGAATGATAAGGAGATGTTATTGATTTTAAAGTCAGTTAACCACTTGTCCTAGAGATCCTATGGCTTAAAGAGATGTTTTTCAGTTTTAGAAAACTAACACTTCAGAGAAAAAGATGCTAAAACCAACTGTGACCAAGTATGACTCTTGAAAAACACAAAAGGAATTTTTTTAAACTAGGGTTTAGAAATTCATTATTTGTCTTTGTGATGGGATAAAAATAATTTTGGATCAAGGGGACTTCTGCAGGAAATTATATTTTAGGCAACAATGTTAAGTTGTGCAGGAAAATCACTTCAGAACATGACTGGAAAATGTATAGTTAACAGTTTCTCTCTATTAAATACAAGTAGCAAAGCATATGAAAACTATTAGTAACTTAAACCTACCATAAATTTACATGCAGTTTCTCCAACAGTTCTTTGGATTATTTAGAATCAACTTTTTTTTTTTTGGTATTTTGTTTTTTTTTTTTTTTGGTACTGGGGATCAATCCCTGGGGCATTTAAGCACTGAGCCACATTCCCAACCCTTTTTAAATATTTTATTTAGAGAGAGCGTCTTGCTGAGTTGCTTAGTGCCTTGCTAAATTGCCGAGGTAGGCTCTGAACTTGAAATCCTCCTGCCTCAGCCTCCCAAACTGCTGGGATTACAGGCCTGTCTGACCACACCTGGTTAGAATCAATTTTTGATGGGAAGGAACATCAGTGCCTGAGGATGGGTCAGGATATCAGAAGAGAAGTTTTACCAATGCAAAAATAACTCCTTTGGCAGGGCATAAATGGAGAATGTGAAACAGCAGACCTCCTCCATGGCTGTGTGGAGGTCAGTGAAATTCTCTACATCAACTGAATTTAATTTTAAGCAATTCAATTTAGCTTTGATATGCTGGGAAGCAATGTAGTGGTTAACTATGAGCAATAGTGTGGTTACTTTTGAACAAAGGTGTCCTACAGTCCCCTGGTTTTGTGACCTAAGCAATCTCCACATTCAAGCAAGGTTGAAGGAATTACTATTGAAGCATGATCACTCCAGCACCATACAAACATATGGATCCTTTTCTGTTGGTTTCTGCAACAAAAAAGCAAATAAGCACTAAATCAACAACTGGTAAATGCAGAAAGAGTAATGATGCAACAGGAGGACAGTCAGATAGTAGAGCTACAACTTTTTTGGCATAGGTACAAAATAAGTTGCCTAATGTAGTTGTGAGATAATAGTTATCTATGAAAACCCCTACCATTTGTCAGTTTACTTAAGGGAGAAATAATAATAAGAAACTTTAAAATTCTGCTTCATAAAACTGATATTTACCTGGGGCAAGAGACTAACCAAAATTCCTATGTGAACTGTTTCATTCAATTCTTTAATAATCCCATGGCATGAGTGTTATTATCCTCACTTTATAGACTTAAAAAAAGGGAGGCAAAAAGAATTTAACTTGCTTAAGATTTCACAGATGGTAAATGATGAAACTGGAATTTGAAAACCAGAAAATCTAATTTCAGAGATGTGGATCTTAAGCAATATTTCAGAAGATTACAAAGAGGGCCTAGACTTTTCCCTTTATTATTTCCTCAACAGAAAGCCATTTTCTTTAATTTTAAAATTATAGTAAATGACTTTAACTATTCTTTAGTATAGTGGATTTTTTGGAAAAATTATACTTGAGAGATATTGTAATAATGTAAAATACTGAGTTAAACTTTTTTTCTTTTCCACTCTGAAACCCAACAGCTAATGTTCACTTCTAAATTGCACAACTGGCAATTCAAGCCTTCCAATCTCAGTTGGATCCTGCAAACTGACCATTCAACTTTTTTACTTGTTTTCCCCATTCTTCTTAGTTACAAGACCTTTCCCATTACTTTCTCATTTTTCAGTTGCAAAACCAAGTTATTTCCATATTCCAGGACTTAACTCCTATTTCTCCATCTCTCTATACACTCTTGCCTGCAATTTCACAGAGGAAACTGAGGCCATCATGAACTCCCTCCTGCCATACCTACAAATTTATCCACATATTCACCCATCCTTTTAGTGTTTCCCAAGGAGATAAGTTCTCCTCTTCTTCTAGTCCAAATATCTATGCTCTTGGCTCTCTCTTCTCTCAGCTTTTCTAGGAACTTGAATCATTAATTTTCTATTCTGTCTCTTGTGTTGTGGTACATTGTTGTGGTGCCTACAACCTCTTATGAGGGAGAGTAATTCACCCATAATCTCTGTAAAGTGAAGCCATGTTTTGTACCATGCAAACTCCACCTGCTTGGACTAGATGAGCACCTTTTCAAAAGGCAGTTAATTTACAAATTAACAAGAGAATTAAGACACAGCTTGACAGGAAAAGATAATCAGGGCTCCTCACTTTCTTGGGGGGGTAGGGTGAGGTGGTACTGGGGACTGAACCCTGGGCACTTTACCACTGAGCTACATCCTGACCATTTTTATTTCTTTTTTTTGAGACAGAGTCTTGCTAAATTTCTGAGGCTGGCCTTAAATTTGCAGTCCTCCTGCTTCAGCGTCCTGAGTAACTGGGTTTACAGGTGTGTATCACCACATCTAGTTTAGCACTTCTCATCTTATTAAAACTTTTCAAAGGCTCACCACTGTAAGGTTTAAAGATCTTTTATAAAGTGAAATGAGTGAATTTTTATTATTAGAAAAGTTAATCTTTGTGAAGTCATTTATTTAGTGTTCAGTGGAAGTAAGTTCATACCACATATTTAATTGCTGAAGAACTAAGCATTTTAGTCCAGGAATAACAAACCAAATATTATTAATGATAAAAAATACAAAATAGGGCTGGGGATGTGGTTCAGTGGCCGAGTGTCCCTGAGTTCAATCCCTAGTTCAAAAAAAAAAAAAAAAAAAAAA
>JAJEJO010000557.1:518652-537019 GCA_020662805.1 Glaucomys volans | reverse complement strand
AGGTCATCATTATTAAGCATCTACATTAAACAAAATATAATGAAATGTATTTAGCACAAGTGCTTGTGGAATGAACTTAGAAACACCAGGTGCCACTGCCTATAAAGAGTAAAGGTTAGGCAATCTATAAGAAAGAGATGGATGTTCACTAAATACTAAATTGAGAAAAGTTCTGTGAAAGTATCACTGGCCATGAATATTGGGGCATTGACAGTATACAAAACAGCATATCAAAAAGCACACTCATTGTTCTAAAGATTTTTTTTAACAGAATGCCTTAAAATTTTCAGCATTCAAATTGGAATCTACATTTTATACCATTTTCTTCCTCCTTAACATTTGAGGGACACCTTTCTGAAACCAATAAGTAGATGGTGACTAGCTTACCAAGAGCAATGTAGTAGTATCTTTGAAAACTACATTTATGAAAACATGATACAAATTTTCTTGAGTTTGTACCACCATGTGACTTAATACTTATTCTTTTCCCAATTGACATAATACTGAGGTTCAGTATATATTGATCAAATTTATGATTTGGGGGTAAAAGCTTCTGAACAGCTGCTGATTTGAATATGTAACCACATGAGAAGTGACTATGGATGTGGAGTGGTGGGAAACAGCATATTTGCTTCACTCAGCAGATGAGCTCATACTTAATAACGGAGTTATCTATTAACGGAGTTATCTGTTGTGCCGTGACTCAATGCACCCAAATTATCATTATTGCTGTCTCTACTCTCTGCTTTCGGGATAAAAAAAAAATGCAGAATTTAGGGGGTGCTGTGTTCGATCTGCTAGTTTAGGTCAAAACAGTAGGGAAGATTCAGGACTTAAATTTCTGAAGAACTAAGTAAACCCCTTTCTAAGTTCTCTGTTCTATCCAACTTGTTTTCGAACTTGAAAGGGAGAAAAGCTTTGGTCTTCAAGGGGCGATCTGCAGCAAGGATCAGATATTTGCATAATCAAGTGGATCTGATTCGCCTGCTTCAGAATTGAAAAACACAGTAGAACGGGATAGGGACGGTAAGACAAGAGTCACCCATTAAATGATGTCCTATTTTGACAGCACAGGAGACTAAGGCTTGGTCTGGCTTCATTCGTTTCATCGAAAACCAAAAAGCCTTTGAAGTCAGTCCGCGAGCCACGGGCTGAAAGGAAACTCGCCCACGCCCCGGGTCAGCCCACGCCAGCTCCACCTAAGCCGCAGGTGCCCCAACCTCCCCGCGACGGCTCCACCTGCGCCACAGGCCAGCGTTCCTCCGCTTCTCTCAGTGAGCGAACCACTCTATCAGCCGCCACAGCCCAGCAGCCCAGGCCGGAAGCGCCCTCCGGTCCCGCCCCGCCCACCGGAGCCGGAAATCGGGGGGCCACCAGCGGGTGCTTTGCCTTTCGCGGGCCGCGGGGCACGATGATTTGCGGTCCCTGCCGCCTCCTCAGGGCCTCGGTAGCGCCCACCGCGGCCCTGGCTGCCGCCTTGTTTTCGTCGCTCGCGAGCTGCTCTCTGCTGGAGCCGAAGGACCCGGTGGCCTCGGCGCTCAGCCCCTACTTCGGCACCAAGACTCGCTACGAAGATGTCAACCCCGGACTGCTGTCGGACCCCGAGGCGCCGCAGCGGGACCCAGAGCTGCTGGAGGGGACCTGCACCCCGGTGCAGCTGGTCGCCCTCATCCGTCATGGCACCCGCTACCCCACAGCCAAGCAGATCCGCAAGCTGAGGCAGCTGCACGGGCTGCTTCAAGCCCGCGGGTCCAGGGATAACAGGATCGGCAGTGCCAGCGGTCGCGGCCTGGGCGCCGCGCTGGCCGACTGGCCGCTGTGGTATGCGGACTGGATGGATGGGCAACTAGTGGAGAAGGGACAGCAGGACATGCGACAGCTGGCGCTGCGTCTGGCCTCGCTCTTTCCAGCTCTCTTCAGCCGCGAGAACTACAGCCGCCTGCGACTGATCACCAGCTCCAAGCACCGCTGCGTGGATAGCGGCGCCGCCTTCCTTCGGGGACTGTGGGAGCACTACCATCCTGGGTTGTCACCGCCCGACGTCGCAGGTGACAGATGCTCTTCCGAAACTCCCTTCCTCTCCCAGACCCTGGATTTTCCCACCCGCAGCCTCGCCTCACATCCCTAACCTCTGTCCGTTCAGGCTGTGCCACAACAGGATGTTGTGGACTTGGTTATCCTTTCATGCATGCATGCATTCATTTATTCATTAATCAGATATGAATTTTAGCACCTTTTAGGTGCCAAACGCTGAGATAGACTCTGGGATCCAGCAGGAAAGGAGATGATCTCTCCCAGAATTTCTGGTCTTCCATTCCCAAATTGAATTAACCACTTTTGAGTGTCAATCTCTTCCTTCTTACCTCTCTGGCAGTTAGTTTTAAGGTTGAAAACACTCTTTAAAAATGAAATCTAGAACCTTCTTTCTCAAGTATTGTTTCTGATACAAGTTGGGTTTTTTTACTCTTCACTTTTTTCAGGTGTCTGGTCTAGACTTACACCTGGTTTAGGAAGCTGCTTACAAGCCTTACTTATGCCCTGCTTTTTCCTTTTTTTTGTTCTTGTATTTACTATTATCGAGTTCCTTCATTGTAGTTGTGGTCCATTGTCAAAGACAGTACCTTACCAATTAATTCCATACTTTTTTAAAATTTGAGAGATCATCTAGTGGGATCCTTTTATTTCTCAGGCAGAGAAATTGAGCCCAAGATTGTCCTCTAAGTTGAGGACTATTCAGGCCTGGAATTCAGGTGTTCTGTTTTTCCAGAATGATACTTTTCCTCTCAAAATGTTTTTATAGTCAGAATTAATAATTTTAGAAACATAATTTCTATAATTAATAATAGAAATTATAGAAATTATAATTAATAATTATAGAAATTATAGAAAACACTTAATGCTTCATATACACCAGACATGTCTCACATTTATTTTACTTAATCCTCAACTCTTCAGAGAAGTACTACCGCTGTGCCGCCTTAGCCCAAGGGCCCTTAACCAGTAGCCACATCCCCAGCTCTTTTTTCCTTTTTTTGTTTTGGGATAAAGTCTGGCTAAGCTGCTGATGCTAACTTTGATTTTGTGATCCTCCTGCCTTCCCAGTCTCAGGGGTTACAGGCATGGGCCCCAGCACCTGCTTTTTTAAGCCTTACACTATATTGCTTCCCTTTGTCTTATAATATCTGATGAAAATAAAAACACATAACGTTTTTGTGCCAGAGAGATGAACAATTGTTAATAGCTGCTTCTGGGTTTTAAGAATAGGAGAGACTTCATTTAGCTTCAAAGCTCAAGTTTAAAAAAAAAAAAAAAAGACTGTTTTATCATTTCTTCCATAGCAGTTTAGCCATCTGCAAATGATTGTTCCAGTATCTGTGAATCATGTTATTGCTTTGTGGGTAACAGTAAATTGACTTGTTTTTAATTACTTGTTGAGTTGTGCTTTTAAATTATAATGATTTTCCCCATTAGTTTGGGGTGAAGTTTCCCTATACATTGCTTAAATTAGCTGGATTTTAATATAGTATAGCACATACTGGACCTCCCGGAAAGAGTGAGTTATGGTCCTCAGATTGCATTGTGAGGATTGTTATTTGCCTCAGAGGGCAAAACCAGGGATCAAAATAGTTCAGGATAAACCCACCTCTCACCATGTTCAGTCTCAGAGATTAAATCCTTTGCATAGCTACTTCATTATGCTCCACAGACAATTGTTTTGCCTGTTGTGTAAATCTGGGCTTTTGAGGGAGACAACTGAATTAGATTTTGCGTTTTTATAGAAATAGAACAATGCATTTGTTTCTGTTTAAAGAGCAGCAGTAATTAGATAATAACAAGGATGAACCATCCAGATCCACATGAGAAATTGGATTTTGAGGGCACAGAAAAAGATGAAAAAAGTTGTCTTATTTTCTTAGTGAAGTTTTTTTTTTTTTTTGGTAGTGGGAGCTGAACCGAAGGGCACTCTATTTCCACTGAGCAACATCCATCTCTAGCCTTTTTTATTTTATTTTGAGAGAGGATCTCCCTAAGATGCCAAAGCTGGCCTCAAACTTGTGATCCTCCTCCCTCAGCCTTCTGAGTCACTAGGATTACAGGTATATACTACCATGCCTGGCTCAGGAACATATTTTCTTTTAAAAACATTTTTTTGTAGTTGAGGTTGGACAGAATGCCTTTATTTTATTTGTTTATTTTTGTGTGGTGCTAAGAATCAAACCCAGTACCTCACACATGCTAGGCAAGTGCTCTGCCCCAGTCCATGAAGATATTTTCTTAAGAACTATAATCCAGTTGACAAAGTGGGAAAAATTATCTATTTCAGGGAATATACCTTCACATATATGTATATTTTTGCATATGTATTTAAAACAATAGTATAACTATTCAAATTTCGTATGTTTTGTGTACAGTAATAATACTTGGTGTTCTTTTCATGGTTAATTACTGGAGAAATGATAATTGAGATGTTTTGAATATAACTGAAAAACTTAAAAAGACACCCCAGTAGTTGAAGCATGGTTGTGAATGCTTTTCCAGTACATATTTGTTTTCAAGTTGGAGAAATAGCATACTAAGCTTTATATGGAGTTATCTGGGATCTTCAGTTAGAAGGTAAACCTAATCAGAAGCACCTAGCAAATGAAGCACAGTGGACTAGAAACATTAACATATTTTGTGCTGTTGTCAGTAGTTTTTTGTCCAAAGTAGAATCTTTTGTAAAGTAACTCAGGGTTAGGACAATTAATTGAGAAAATAAAATACTCTATTTAGATTTTGGACAAGTGGAGAAACACATCTAATCTGTTAAATTCTCTCTCACCTTGTACCTAGAGACTGCTAGTTTTTAGTTTGCTTTCTAAAGTATTCTGTGTCTGACAGAAACAGTACTTTCATAACACAATTTTGCACTTGCACTTATGATTTTCTTGCCTAATTTTTTTTTGATCTAAGAAAACATTCATTTTGGTTGCCTTTTTTAATTGTGTAGTATTGCTTCAACACATTTTATTTTAGATGTTAATTGTTTTTTAGTGTTTTCTAGCATATTCTTCCAAGTGGTCTTCCGATCTTCTGGTACTGAGGATTGAACTCCACCACTGAGCCACATCCCCAGCCCTATTTTGTATTTTATTTAGAGACAGGGTCTCACTGAGTTGCTTAGGGCCTCGCTAAGTTGCTGAGGCTGGTTTTGAACTCGCGATCCTCCTGCCTCAGCCTCCCAAGTGCTGGGATTACAGGCGTGTGCCACCACGCCTGTCTCTAGCATATTCTTATAAGAATTGCAGTCATTATAAATGGGTAATAATTTTGTACTTTGTCTTTCTTGATTAATATGTTGTTTCAGATATGCAGATTAATAGTTGTGTTCCTTTTTCACACTTGAATCAAAAGTTTTAGTAATTTAAAAATATCATTTATTGCTGCCGTGGTAGTGCACACCTGTAATCCCAGCCACTCTGGAGACTGAGGCAGGAGGATTGCAAGTTCAAAGCCAGCCTCAGTAACTTAGCAAGACACTGAGCAACTTAGTGAGACCCTGTCTCAAAAGGGTCAGGAGGTGGTAGGGGAAGTAAAGAGTAGACTGAGACAGACAGTATTACCCTATGTATAATATGTAAGATTACATGAATTGTGTGAATCTACATTGTGTGCAACCATAGAAATGAAAAGTTGTACCCAATTTGTGTACAAAAAAAAATGTGGAAAAATACTGTCATGTATAACTAAATATAAAAGATAGAAATAAAAAAAGGAAAAAAAAAAAAGGGACAGGGGATGTGGCTCACAGATTAAGCACCCCTGGGCTCAATCTGGTGCCTCCCCAATCATGTATGTCAATAATTTACATGTATGTAACTTTTTTTTTCTTTTAGATATGGAGTGTGGACCTCCAAGCATAAATGACAAACTAATGAGGTTCTTTGATCATTGTAACAAGTTCTTAACTGAAGTGGAACGGAATGCTACAGCTCTTTTTCATGTAGAAGCCTTCAAAACTGGACCAGAGATGCAAAGCATTTTAAAAAAAGTCGCAGCTGTTTTGCAAGTGCCGGTAAACAATTTAAATGCAGGTAATATATCTGCTGTCTTTCATTTGAACTGTGGTTTAAATAATTTTGAACCATGAAAATGAAAAAAATTAGGAAATTTAGTGTTATTCCTTTTAAAGGCCCACAATTGAATTTGCATTAAGAAACAGCTCATGCTTGCTATTGTTAGATTCATATTCTTCCAATTTTATGTAAATTAAGTTATAAGATTCTCTGTATTCTGAATTTTTGGTACCAGGGATTGAACCCAGGGGCACTTAACCACTGAGCCACATATCCAACCTTTTTAAAATTGTATATTTTGAGACAGGGTCTTGCTAAGTTGCTGCAATTGGCCTTGAACTCAGCAGTCCTCCTGCTTTAGCTTCCCAAATTGCTGGGATTACAGTCATGTGCCACCACGCCCAGCTTGTATTCTGAAATTTTTTGAGAGCCTTAACTCTGAGCATTACTTTTAAAACAAAAAATTTTCATTTCTGAATTCTCTTCATAAAGTTATTCAAAGAGAAACTCATAAATTCTTGAGATTTTTTTTTTTTTTTTTTTTGAACTGGGGATTGAACTCAGGGGCACTAGGCCACTGAGCCACATACCCAGCCCTATTTTGTGTTTTATTAAGAGACAGGATCTCATTGAGTTGCTTAGCGCCTTGCCCGTGCTGAGGCTGGCTTTGAACCCGCAATCCTCTTGCCTCAACCTTCTGGGCCGCTGGGATTACAGGCGTGTGCCACCACGCCCGGCAGTTCTTTAGTTTTTGAAACAGTTCAGAAGTACATGTATGAGAGTTTTAGAAAGTGAAAAGCAAAGTGGTATTTTTTTTTTTGAGGCTTTTATATGTAGAGATGCTGAGAAAATGAGTAGTCATATGTCTGTCATAAGATCTTTCAGTGTATGGGCTGACTGTAGTTTATCATCCAAACTAGAACACTTTTGAGAGTAAAGTGTCCTAATTAAGTGTTTGAGAACACTTATTAATTATGCTGGTAAAGCCAGTGGAAAACAGGGGACATGGTGACCTAAGCAATGGGAAATTTAAGAAAATAAAATTTTTTCCCTGTTTTCTAGAAATTTATAATCCGTAAAGCAGATATTGACAAAAATAATTTTTGTAAAAATAAATTTTTACATGTGTATGTGTATACATTTTTACACAAAGATTATAGATTTTATTATATTGTGAATCAGCTTCCAAAAGATTGGAAGTATGAGATGTGCAAGCGTGAATCTGTATTCAATTCTGTCAATTATGAAGACGATGCTCTTTAAGATATAAGGATCAAAAATGAAGATGCCTAGACTAGTATTTCAAATTGAGTTTTTTTCTTATTCTTCAAACCAGCTGTATGTTGGGGTCACCTGTAGAGCTTTAAAATTTTCTTACTTTATTGATAAATAATTCAAACATGTAGGTAAGAATAAAGGCTGATATAATAAATACTATATTCTCAAAATTTAGTTTTATCAAATTTTATGATTATGCTTCACTTAGTTGCTCTATATAGCACTCTACTAAGGACCTTTGGTTTCTCTCCTGTATCTCATTCTTTTTCTTTTCTCTCCAGAGACATTGTCATAAATCCATAATTTAATCATCTACCTGTGCCAGTATTTATGTTTCTGTACAGAACTAGGGTATTGTTTTGTAGATTTTTAAACTTTTAAGAGTGGTATCAAAGTGCATATGAGTCTGAAATTTGGTTATATGCAATTTTGTGTTTTTAAATGTAACTCTAATCCTTTCTATTTTTCTTTATTTATTTATAGTGCTGGGGATTGAGCACAGGGCCTTGCATATGCTAGGCAGATGTTCTACTACTGAACTGTAACTTTAGCCTAGTCCTACATTTTAAACTTATTTACAGAATTCCCCATGATATATTAGTCTCCAGCCATTATTCCATTAGTGGATATTTAGATTGTTGAAGAAGGTTTTTTAGAAAAACTACTTTTAGGACTAGGGATGTAGCTCAGTGGTAGAATGTTTGCTTATTCTGAGCAAGGCTGTGGGTTTAATTCACAGCTCTGTGTGTGGGCACAGGCACATTTAAGTACATTAAAAACTACTTTTAGTCTCTGAATGGGCAAGGATTATTTGTGTTTTACTGATGGAATAGCTAGAGCAACTTTTTTTGTGGGGGTGTACTAGGAAGTGAACCTGGGGTGCTTAACTAACACTGAGCCACATCTCAGCCCTTTTGAATTTTTATTTTGAGACAAGGTCTTGCTAAGTTGCTTAGGGCCTCATTGATTTGCTAAATTAAACTCTGATCTTCATGCCTCAGCCTTTCAAGTTCTTGGGATTATAGGTGTGTGCCACTGCACCTGGCAAGAGCAATTTATTTGGGAGGCAATGTAAGCATAGTAGTTGAAATAGTTGATTCTGGAATTGGACCATTTGTATTTGAATTTTAATCTAACTGTAAACTGTGATTTTTGGCAAGTTCCTTAATATCTCTATACCACAGTTTCCTTCTGTATAAAGTGGGTATAGGAATTATACTTGCCCCAGAGGATTATTGCAAGAATTATTTGAGATCAATTTATGTAAGACATTTAGCACAGTGCCTGTCACAGTAACTGCTTAATAAATATTTTTGCCATTTAAATACCGATTTTTTAACATAAAGGGATGGTCCTGTATGTACTATCTGTAATTTATTTTTACTTAACAGTACATCTGTTTGTATATATAGATCTGTCTCATTCCTTTATAAATTCTGTTATTTCATAGAATGTATTGATTTCTGGGTCAATGCTGGTTAAAACTTACTTAACCCATCAAATTTTACTGCTGTGAAAGAGATTGGAGCTAATACAGTCCAAATTCTTTTAATAGGACATCCTTTTCCTGTTGAAAATTTTCTTAGTTTTTAACTGTCAAGTGATAGTAGAGAGAGTATTCTTATGGTCTGTTTTTCACACTTGAGAGTTTATAAGAAAAATAATAATAGTGACATTGCTGGGTTAACAAGTATGAATATTTGACAAAATATACTTTCAAATTGTTCTCTGAAGGTATAGTAAAAATTTGTATCAACAGTATATAAGAATGCTCTACTCTCTCATCTAGCATTCAATATTATTAGTCATTTTAATTTGGGATATTTGATTAGTGAAAAATAATATCTAGCTTTAATTTACATTTATTTGATTATGTCTGAAAATGAACACCTTTTCATATGTTTATTAGCCATTTTGGAATTCTTTGAACAGTTTCTTCTTCATAACTTTGTTTTCTCCTCTTTTCTCTCCCTTGTTCTCTCCCTCCATTCTTGCCCTCTCTCCCTCCCTTCCTTTTTGGTACTGGGGATCAAACCCAGGGCTTGGCACTTGCTAGATGAACACTTTGCTACTGAGTTTTATCTCCAGCCCTATTGTCCATTTTCTATTGGGTATTTTTACATTTTTCTTGCTAGTCATAGATATCCTTTATGTATTAGGGATGTATTTACCATACCTTTTAATTCTATCTATCAAAGAATTAGTCTATTGCTTATTGTTGCTAGAATTGTCCCCTAATTTGTTGCTTATCTTTTAGGTTCTCTTTGTACCCTTGACTATATAAAAGTTGATGTCTTTTGTATAGCCATATCTGCCTCTTCATTATGGCTTCTGAGCATTGTATTTTGCTTGAGAATATTCTCTTAACCTCAAGATTATTTTCCTGTTTTCTTCTACTTATTTATACTTAAATCTCTTCTCCATCTGAAATATTTTTGATGTTCCAAAAGATTAACCAAGAAGTCAGAAGTAGCCATACTACATGAGTGAGCCTTAACTCATCAAGTAAGATCATCTTAACTTCTTTATTTTGTAGGTGGGCAGATTGAGATCCAGAGAGCTTCGAATGACTTTGCTCAGGATAATTCATGTTAGAATTAGATATATAATAACTTTAGTTTTCATCTCATATTTTTGTCTTTCTGTACTTCAAAGACTTTTGGTAAAAAAACAGATTTTTTTTGGTCATCTTCTTTCTGGTTAAAGAAAACACCATATGGACTGACTTTCATAGTTTCAAGTCTAAATGAGCCATGTCCTTTCATCAAACATATATAGTACTTAAAAGCCACTCTATTATATTAGGTATTGGGATTCTAAACCCTTCCCTTTACATGAACAGAAGTTTTGAATGACTTTTATGTATATTCCCACTGCAATTTATTTTTTTGTAACTATATACTGCCTCAAATTCTGTAAACTTAGAACTATTGCAGAAAACATGTAACATCAATTAAATTTTGTCCCATTTTTTCCCTTGGGAAAGAGGAAAGGCAGTATTTTAAAGAAAAATTGAAATAATAAAGGCAATTCCTACAGTTGACTTCTTTTTTTTCTATCTAGAATTAGATGCTACCTGCTTCTTGATTAGAAAGCAGCATTGTTTTTATTCCTACCGACAAAGGCTACCTTTTGTAGCCTAAGAACTCATTCCCTTGTCCCTTTTTCTGATACATACATGCATACATACACACACGTGTGTGTGCACACATATGAAAGTGTTGTAATCAATGATTTAGCAGTATGAAGATTCCAGATATCTTATTATGAAATTGCTTCAGCAGCTACATTTGAAAAGCAAATGCTGTGATAACAACCTTTCACTCCCTCTTTAGTGTGTAATTTTTCCTTGTCCTTCTATGGGCTCTTGTTTCACCTTTCTACTTTGCTCTTTCTTCCATAGCTATTGTCTGTAGTCCTCTCCTTTTATAACTTTTTTTATATGCTTTTTCCTAATAGTTATAAATTATTATATTGTTGCACACTCCTCAGTACTGAGAATTGAACCTAGGAGTGTTCTACCTCTGAACTATAGTACTAGCCCTTTATATTTTTTAAATTTTGAGACAGGGTTTTGCTAATTGCTAAGGCTGGCCTCGAACTTGGCCATTCTCCTGCCTCAGCCTGTGGAGTTGCTAGAATTATAGGCATGTGCCACTTTGTCCAGCACTATTGTATACCTTAAAAAATTGTCCAATAAATGTACTTCGTTATTCCTAATTTTTAAGTTGGAATCTAAAACCTGTATAGCTTTAGTTTCCCATTATCAGCCCTCTAAAATTAGCAAAATAAAGGTCTGTTTAAGATTGTAGGTTCTTGCAGCCTGGTGCAGTGGTGGGCGCCTGAAATCCCAGCAGCTCAGGAGGCTGAGGCAGGAGGCTGAGGCAGGAGGCTCGAGAGTTCAATGCCAGACTCAGCAAAAGCAAGAAGCTAAGCAACTCAGTGAGACCCTGTCTCTAAATAAAAATACAAAATAGGGCTGGGGATGTGGCTCAGTGCCACTGAGTTCAATCCTTGGTATCCCCTCTACCCTCCATCCCTGGCCCCCCAAAAAATAATAGGTCCGTGGGTTAACCTTTTTGTTGGGTTTGCCAGGCAAACATGCTCTCAGAAAATAGTTTTAAAAACTGAAAAAAGTTACAGAAAGTTTTAGTTTTATTGGACTAAAATGTACACCTCCTTGTGATTTCTTCCTGATAGTTGTTGTCCTTCCCTTTTAGATTGCACAGAGCAAGTATTAATTCTTTGATAACTAGGAAAAAGAAGTAAGCTCGTCTTCAAACCAAACATATCCAATTTCTTCAAATAGCATTCTACTGATAACTTAGCTTTTGAAAAATTGCAGAAACTAATAACTCATAAAATTTTGCCTGTTTCCCCCCTCCCCAGATTTAATTCAGGTAGCTTTCTTCACCTGTTCATTTGACCTGGCAATTAGAGGTGTCAAATCTCCTTGGTGTGATGTTTTTGACATTGATGATGCAAAGGTGAGTATTACTTTTGCAGTTTCTTTCATGGTTTCATGGGACTTTTTGTTTTGTTTCATTTTGTTTTTGTTACTTAAAGCAGCATTTCTGAAAATAAGCAAATTTAGGGAACAGAAACTTTCTTGTGGCTTATAATTATCCTTATAAATAGAGATTAATGTTCAAATAGCTTCCATCTACTTGTAAAAAACTCGGGAGAACATTTTTTTCATGATGATTTGATTTCTAGGGTTCCCCAGTTTAAAACCTACTCAACCCTTCATCAGATTTTACTGCTGGAAGGGTGTATAAGCCAAATTATTATTTTTAAGGAAGCCAGAGTTCAGAACAAGTGATTTTCCAAAGACCTAACTGTTTTTTTTTATAGAAGTTTTCTTGGGAAATTGAGTTCTGTGTTCCACCTGGTGGTGGCAGTCATTCACTTACAATTTCTATCTGCTTGCCTCATTTCCCTCTTTTCCTCTGACTAATTTTTTAAGGTTAGATTCAGATTAAACATTTTTAACAAGAATTCCACATAAGTGATATATCTTTCTTAGTGCATCATATCAGGATTGTCAGTTCGTTACATCTTTGATGATGATATGTTTGATTAAAGTGTAGCTTGACAGATTTTTCCATTGAAGAAATACCTTTTTTCCTCTGTAAATAAAAGGCTCATTTAAAGAATCATGACTTGAAATACATATATATTAAATTAATTGAGTTTTCTTTTTAATGCAAGAATAAAATTAATTTTTTATTTTAAAATATAAAGGTATCTTTTGGTTTAGGTATTTCCTATGATTCTTTTCTTTTTTAGTGTGTTAATATAAAATAATTTATCCCTGCTTAGGACTTGCACTGTGTAATAAATAGATTTACACACTAAAGTATTTACAGATGAAATAAAATGATGTTTGAGATCTGAAAATAATCCAGTGGTGGTAGCAGGAACACAGCTGAAACAGGATTGGTCAAATGTTGATTATTATTAAAGTTGAATGATGGGTACACATGGGTTTGTTGTACTACTATACTTTTTATATAAGTGTACTTATACTCCTGCTCCATTAATATGTTTTAAAATTAAAAACGAATGGGTACTTAATGAAATTCTGAGAATTACACAGATTATCTAGGACATTGTGAAATGCTGTACCATATTTAACAAATATTTCTTGAGTTCTTGTTCTATGCCAGATACTTAAAATACATTAAAATAGAATTATCTTCAAAGAATGGCAGAAAGTGTGAAATAAAGCCATTGTAAGACCATGGGTTATTTATAACAGAAGTATATAAAGGTATAGTGATGCATAAAAGGAAGTTGATTTAGTGGCAGTCAGGCAAATCTTTTTACATATATATATATATATACATATACATATATATACATATATATATATTTAAACAAATTTTTTAGAGACCATATCTTTATTTTATTTATTTTTATGTGGTGCTAGGTATTGAACCCAGTGCCTCACATGCTAGGCAAGCACTCTACCACTGAGCTATAACCCCAGCCCAAATCATTACAAAAGAAATGACACATGAACTAGATGTTTTTCTGGAGGGTAGCCTATTTTGCAATGTTATACATATCTTCTACTGTAATAAGTGTAACTAGGTTGTCTATCATTTCGAGGTCAATTTTGATGCCTAATATTTTCCTATAAAAGACATCCATGGCTGGGCATGGTGGTACACAGTGATACATGCCCATCCCAGGGACCTGGGAGGCTGAGGCAGGAGGGGTGCAAATCAGAGGCCATTCTGGGCAAGTTAGTGAGACCCGGTCCCCAAACAAAAAATAAAAAGGACTGGGGATGTAGCTTATTGGTAAAGTGCCCCAGGATCATTCCCCAGTGCTGGAAGAAAAAGAAAAGAAAGATAGGAAGAAAGGAAAAGAAAAGTCATCCATGTCATTCAGATTTGCAGAGTTATTTGCAAAGTTTGGCAAATTTATCTCTTAAAAATTTTTTAAAATTATTTTTAGTTGTTGATGAGCCTTTATTGAATTTGTTTATTTATATGTGGTGCTGAGAATCGAACCCAGGGCCTCACACATGTCAGGCAAGCGCTCTACCACTGAGCCACAGCCCCAGCCCCTCTCTTAAAATTTGAAAAACTCTTTTTCTGTTTGGACTTTTGACTCTACAGTTATGTGGCATATTCATATTTTTCTGGTTCAGTGTGGGTAACATACTTGGCTAGAAAAATCATCTATTTATATTTTGAGTTTTTTACATAAAGTTTTAATAGTGTGCATATGAAATTTTTCAAAATCTCTACCTATTTTTCATTTCTAGTACTATATTTGTTTTATTTCTGAATAGATTTAGTATTTATTTAATAACCTTTATTTTGAATATTTTTATTAAATTTTAAATCTTTTTAATTAAATGTTTATTTTAAATTTCACTCTACCACTGAGCTACATCCCCAGCCCCTCATATTTTGTATTTTAATATAAGGTCTTGCTAAGTTGCCAGGTTGGCCTGAAACTTGCTTCTTGAGTAGCTGGGGTTAGAGGTGGGCACCACTGGATCTGGCTTATTTTAAAATTTTTTTTTTTTTTTTTTTTACTTTATGTTTAGTGTGTCCCTTTTGCTAACTTCTAGAATTAATTGTCTCTTTAATATATTTTGTTTTTGGTATATGACACTGGCCTACCCCTGTTAAACTTATGACTTGCACTTAGTTTTTGTAGAAACTCTTACCATCTTAAAATTCTTGAAATTCTGATCCAGCCATGCACAGTGGCACATGCCTATAGTCCTCAATGACTGCAGAGGCTAAGACTGGAGGATTGCAAGTTTAAGGCCAGTCTGGGCAACTTAATGAGACCCTGTCTCAAAAAATAAAATAAAGTGCTGTGGTTCTGGCTCAGTGATAGAGCACTTGCCTAGCATGTGTGAGGCACTGGGTTTGATCCTCAGCACACATAAAAATATATAAATAATAAAGGTATCGTGTCCATCTACAATTAAAAAAATTTTTAAAAATAAAAGAATAAAAAAGGTTGGGGGTATAACACAGCGGTAGAATGCTTGCCTGGCATGTGTGAGACACTAGGTTCAATACACATACCCTCCATGTACCCAAAGTTAAGTTCTTAATCCCTGTTAATATCTTTCTATGTTATAATGAATATTCTTCTAGGTACGTCTTTTTTGTTTCTTTTGTATCTGTCTTTGCTATCATCTTAATATAATTTTAGAAGAAAGGGTCAGTAAATACATGTTCTTAATCCAGTCTCCTGAGTTGTCATGAATGATGGATTATTAGCTTTGAAGATTTACTAACTTGTTTTGACCCACAAGCCCTGACATTTCTCTGATTCAAATTTGTGATGCAACAGAAATTACTGTGTGTCATGTACCTTCAGAGCTCTTTTTTTTTTTAAATTAAAAAACATTTTTTTTGGTAGTTGTGTATAGACAGAATGCCTTTATTTCATTGGTTTATTTGTATGCAGTGCTAAGGATCAAACCCAGTGCCTCACACATGCTATGCAAGTGCTCTGCCACTGAGCTATAGCCCCAGCCCCAGGGTTAACTCTTAAATACATGAAATGGCATGTATAAAATCTGAATGTTTATATTCTGTATTTGGTGCAGAACAATGATATAACCTTTTCTGAGAAAATTATTATTAAATCAGGAAACCTCTAGTATTTACAAAAATGTATTAGAAATGGATTTTGAAATTTTTATTTTTAGGTACTAGAATATCTAAACGATCTGAAACAATATTGGAAAAGAGGATATGGATATACCATTAATAGTCGCTCCAGCTGCACCCTATTTCAGGATATCTTTCAGCACCTGGACAAAGCAGTTGAAGAGAAGCAAAGGTAAAAACTTTAAAATTTTGAAGTACATTCTGAGATTGCTATTAAACTTCTGGAAAATATTTTATAATTGACGATTTTTATAAAATGCTTGTTTTTCTTTTTTTCAAAATTTTAATGTAATGATTGATAACTGTTAAAATAATATATTCGTTTTGCTTGGAATCATACTGCTTATTGTCTTCTGTACTTGCTTCTTTCCTTCAACATTATATTTAAAATATTCAGTATAGTCTTGCATATTGCTGTAGTTCATTTTCACTGGAGTGCAATATTCAATATTGTGAATATGCTACAATTTATACCATCTACTCTTATCAGTGGGCATTAGTTTTTTTTTTATTATAAATAGTATAATCATGAAATTTCATTATGCATGTCTTCTTTTAAGAATGTGCAAAATATCTTTATTTTAAAAGAGAGTTTCTCATCAAAATGCCTTTATTAGCTGGGTGCAGTGGCACTCACCTTTAATCCCAGTGGCTAGGGAGGCTGAGGCAGGAGGATCACAGGTTCAAAGCCAGCCTCAGCAATTAAGCAAGACTGTATGCAAATTAGTGAGACCCTGTCTTCAAAATTCAAAAAGAAACAAAGAAAAAGAAAGAGAGAGAAGGGAGCTGGGGATGTGGCTCAGTGGTTAAGCACCCTGGTTCAGTTCCTGAAAACAAATAGGTAAATAAATAAAAGCCTGTTAACATTTATACTTTTTTTTTTTCTTGTCGGTACTAGACACCAAACCCAGAGCCTTTAGTGTACTAAGTAAGTGCTCTACCACTGAGCCACATCCCTGGCCCTTTTTAGTTTTGAGACGGGCTTACTCAGTCGGTTAGGCTGGCCTCTGACTTGTGATCCTCCTGCCTTTTCCAGAGTAGTTGTAATTGCAGGCGTGTGCCACTTCAACCAGCCCCAAATCATTTTTAAACAGTTTTTTAAAAATAATTATTCATGGGGTTGGAGTTGTATCTCAGTAGCAAAGCTTAACATGAGTGAGGCCCTTTTTTTTTTTCATGAACATTTGATAGATCTTTAAACCATTTTATTTGACAGACAAGCTTGCAGTTGGTAAATATATAAGCCTTTGCCAAATATTTTGATCATGCAATAAAAACTGAGACAGGAAAGACTGTAGGTGATGTATATCATTGTGTTTCCAGTACTTTTATTTATATAAATATATTTTATTTATGGATATGACACTAATTTATAGAATTTTCTTGGGTTTGATAGGAGTTAGGCAAGAAGCCCAGATTAATTTCTGCTACCAAAAATGTTTGCAAGGATTAAATGAACTTTTTTCCTGTTTGATTTTATGAATGGTTTATAACCCTTATCTTTATAGGATAGCAGATCTTTCCTGTTCATTGTTCATTGTTTGTCCCAGTGTTGAATGTGAGGCATGATAAAATTGTGTCAGGAGGTTTTTAAAATAACTTGTGTATGGCTTGTTTTAAAAGTTTATTTTAGATTTAAAACTTAAGTAAAAAAAAATTCTCAATGGTGTTTTAAAATAAATGAGTGTTTCTGTATACTAAAACTATAAAACATGACACAGAGAAATTAAAGATCACCTCCAATAGAGAAATACAGTACTTACAAATGGAAAGACCTAATTTGATAATTTATGGATTGAATGTAATTCCTATCAAAATACCAGTAAGTTTCTTAGGGAAATTGAGAAACTAATTTCAAAATTTATACAGAAATGTACAGGATGTAGAAGAGATAAAGCAAGTTTGAAAAGAAAGGGACTTATAATTCCTGATTTCAATATTAATTATAAAGCTGTAGTCATGTAGATCAATAAAGTCATATAATAGAATAAAGCTGTGAAATAAGCTCAGATATACATTTGGCCATCCATATCTTTGGATGCCCTATTTGTGAATTCAACTAACTGTGACTATAAAATTTCTGGGAGAGAAAATTACATCTGTACTGAATGTATATAGACCTTTTTCTTATTATTTCCCAAATAACACAGTATAATAACTATTTACATAGTATTCATATGCAACACTACACCATTATACATATGTAGGACTTGACCATTTATGGATACAGTATCCAAGGGGGATTGTGGAACCAGCCTCCCATGGATACTGAGATTGATTTTCTATAAAAGATACAAATCAAAGCAGTGGGGAAAAGAGTAAGTCTTTATAACAGATGGCGCTGGAACAATTGAATATACATATTAAAGGAAAGAAAAAATGATACACAGACCCCTATATAACCGTACGCACTAAAATGGGCCACAGATTTCAACATAAAATGTAGAACTGTAAAACTTTTGGAAGAAAATGTAGGAGCAGTGACCTAATTATAAGAGCTAAAACTTTAAAACTCTTAAAAGAAAAAATACATGACCTTGAATTAGGTAAGAATTTTTTAGATATAATGCCACGCATGATCCATTAACAAAGGTTGATAAAATGGACTTCAAAAATTTTTAAAAACCTTCACTTCAAAATGTAGTATTTGGAAAATAAGGCAGTTGTGGCCTTGGAAAAAATATCTGCAAGCCAAAAAAGTATACAAATAAGGATTTGAATCCAGAATATACAGAGAATTACAACTCAGTAATAAGAAAAATTACCCAGTTTTCAAAAAGCAGAAAAGAAGTCTGGAGGTATAGTCAGTGGTGAAGCATGTGCTTAGTATATACAAGACTCTTTGTTCAATCCCCATCACCAAAAAAAAAAAAAAAAAAA
>JAJEJO010000557.1:500700-516198 GCA_020662805.1 Glaucomys volans | reverse complement strand
TTTTTTTTTTTTTTTTTTTTTTTTTTTTTTTTTTTGGTGGTGCTGGGGATCAAACCCAGGGTCCTGTGCTTGCAGGGCAAGCATTCTACCAACTGGGCTATATCCCCAGCCCCTGACATGCCAAAGTTTTAATTAAATATAACCAGCTCTCTAAATTCAGGGTCCTTAACACTTTTTTTTTTTTGGGATTTTGACACTTTAACCATGCATACAGTGCTGGGATTAAACCGGTGAATATGCTATTTAAGCTAATTTGAGCAGCTATTACTTTTTGAGCAGCTGTGATTAGAAAAGCAGATTGAATATACTGAAAAAATGTGATCTCTGGATTTTTTCCTACTTTCCCTTCCCCCATTACCTCTATTAACATATTTTTATCTTTTTAGATTGAGGAAATTCAATAAGTCATTTCCTTTTTTCTCAAACTTTTTAACATGGTCTATAATTACTTGCCTCCCAAGACCTTCTATTTTGCCAGGAATATTCCCAGAAAGCTGCTGTTCCTGTCACTAAATAACTCTCAATGTTAATCCTTTTTCATTCTTTTTTTTTTTGGTACTGGGGATTGAACCCAGGGGCACTTAACCACTGAGCCACATTCCCAGCCCTTTTTTGTAGTTTATTTAGAGACAGTGTCTCACTGAGTTGCTGAGTGCCTCACTAATCTGCTGAGGCTGGCTTTGAACTCGAGATCTTTCTTCCTCATCCTCCCAAGTTGTTGGGATTATAGGTGTGTGCCTCTGGGCCTGGCTATTTTTGGTGTTATTAATTTGAGCTCTGGGGTGCTCCACCACTGAGCTACATTTCCAGCCCTTTAAAAAACATTTTTTTTGTTTTGGTTTGGGATAAAGTCTTGCTAAATTGACCAGATTGACCTTGAACTTGGAATTCTCCTGCTTCAGCCTTTAGCATGGCTAGGATTATAGGCATGAATGTGCCATCATACCCAGCCCTTTTTCTATCTTTTTATGGGCTCTGAAGTCTTTGCTATTTTCAGTTTCATAGTCGAATGAGGGTATTGGTTTTTTAGGTTGTATAGTTCCACATTTTAATGTAAGATGTCATCTTTGAAATCAGTATGTAACTACAATAAATGTATACCTATTTTGATCAATTATCCCTTTGTAAAAGGAGGGACTTGATATTTTAAGGTTTTTAGAAATACATACAGATTCTAGGTCATTTTGATAACTTTCTGAAGTCAAGGTTCCATGGAATCTAACCAGGTATACCAAGTATCTATTTTGCTAGTTGTCAGAAATACTGAAAGTAAGGTAAAAGTTTGTATGACCAACTTGGCTGTACTCTTAAATTCAGACTCAAAGGTCCAACTGCCTTTTGGATAAAAACTTTCACTGTCACTAAACTGTAGGTAAATAGGGTCTGGGACTTTTAATTCATTGTCTTGTCTTCAATCCCTAGAACAGTCCCTGGGGTATAGTTGGTACTCCCAATATTTAGTGATGGAATGGCTGCAGTCCTTTTTCTTCTGTGCTACCTATTTTAGTCAGTGCCATCATTATCCTCCCAGATATCCAAGCCACAAACCTGTATATCATTCTTTTTTTTTTTTTTTTTTTTTTTTGTACATCATTCTTAACTCCATCTCCCTTACCTTCTCTGTCTATTCACTGAGTTGTGTGGTTTTGTTTTTTGTTTTTTAACTTCTGGTTATATTGATTCCTTCTACTTTTCTCCATCTTGACTGCTGCCATCCCAATTTAGTCTAATATGTATTCTCTCTAGATTTGAGCAGCTAGCTCTTAAAGTCTTTGTTGATTTCAGTGTTATTTCCACTCTACTCCAGGACAGTCTTCTAAGAGGCAGTTTTGATTATAATCTGACTTCTACTTAGATGATTCATTGACTCCCCATTGATCTTCAGGGCGAGTGCTTACACGGTTTTATTATTACTTCTTTTTAAAATTTATTTTTGCCAGGAGCACATTTCAAAATAATTTTATTGAGAGATCAAGATCTACATAAATTACATATAAAAGACTGCATAAAACACATGTACACTTGAAAGAACAGTTAATTATAAAGTCAGCAGTTTTGTACACTCAACTGGATAGAGAAATAGAATGTTACCAGTACCTGAGTACATCTCCTAATACAAATTGCTAATGTATTCTTAAAGAATATCTAAAGAATATCTATAAGATATTAATGCCTTCGTATTAATGAAACCTTACTGTGTATGCTCTTTATATCATCATCTTTCACTCAGTGTTACATGTGTCTGTTAAGTTCATGTTATTTTGGATAGCCAAAGTTTGTTTAATCTCTTCATTATATTTTACTATTATTAATTTTTACACAATTACTTTTTCCTTTCATACTATTTTTAAATTTGTTGAGTTGTATCCAGATTTTTAAAAATCACTCTTAAATTTATTGTCATACCTTTCTTGCCATATTTTGAGAGTATACCTATTATGCATTGATCCTAAGAGCAGAACTAGGAGACAAATCTTATTCTAGTTATTATTTTTAAAATCCCTTTAGTTTTTTGTTTTGTTTTTTTTTTCTTTTTTTATTTGTTCTAATTAATTCTACATGACAGTAGAATGCATTTTGACCCATCATACATAAATGGAATATAATTTCTCATTCATATGGTTATACATGATGTAGAGTTACACAGGTTGTGTAATCCTAAATGCACATAGGGTAATAATGTCCGATTCTATTATACCTACCCCCATGCCCTTTCCCCTCACTTCACTTCTCTCTGTCTAGTCCAATATACCTCTATTCTTCTCCCCCCACTTATTTTGAATTAACATCCACATATCAGAGAAAACGTTTTTCCTCTTGTCTTTGGGATTGGTTGATTTCACTTAGCATAACATTCTCCAGTTCCATCCATTTACTGGCAAATACCATAATTTCATTCTTCTTTAAGGTGAAGTAATATTCCATTGTGTATGTATACCACATTTTCTTTATCCATTCATCTATTGAAGGGCACCCAGGTTGGTTCCATAATGTAGCTATTGTGAATTGAGCTGCTATAAATATTGATATGGCTGCATCACTGTAGTGTATTTAAGTCCTTTGGGTATAAACAAACCTAGGATTGGGATGACTGGGTCAAATGGTGGTTCCATTCCAAGTTTTCTTAGGAATCTCCATACTGCTTTCCATAGTGGTTGCACCAATTTGCAGTCCCACAAGCAGTATATGAGCGTACTTTTTCTCCACATCCTCGATAATATTTATTATTGCTTGTATTCTTGATGATTGCCATTCTGACTAAAGTGAGATGAAATCTCAGTGAAGTTTTGTAAAATTCCATTACTTTTTAATAACTACTATTGATCATAGGATAGGCTCTTACGAAGTAGTAAAAATTCCCTGGCATACGAGTGTTCTAGTTCATTCTGAATAAATATGTCAGAGATTCTATAGAAGGAATAGTTCCATTAACTAAGAGATTAGTAAATGATTTCATGATTCCATAATGAAAACTTAGTTTATTTCAATTCAGCAAGCATTTTGGGACATATATAATGTGTAGGGGTTAGTGCTAGGCACTGGGAATGATATATAAGCATGGATAAAGTTACATTCTGCTTTTTTTGTGGGAGTTACCAGGGATTGAACTCCGGGGCACTCGACCACTGTGCCACATCCCTAGCCCTGTTTTGTATTTTATTTAGAGACTGGGTCTTCCTGAGTCGCTTAGTGCCTCACTTTTGGTGAGGCTGGCTTTAAACTTTGATACTCCTGTCTTGGTGTCCTGAACCTCTGTGATTGCAGGTGTATGCCACTAAGCCCTGGACATTCTACTTTTAAGGTACTTTTTGTCTAATAAGGATGAGACTTAAAAAATGATTTAGACAAAATGATAAAGATGCTTAGGAAAAGGAGTAAATTCAGGGTCAGGGGAGTTGGAAAAGGGTAATATGTAAGATGTAAGGTAGGCCTTAATGAAGGGAATATAGTATAATGAAATTTGCATTCAAATTCAAATCCTTGTTCAATCTTTCTAAACCAAATTAAATTACAGTTGGTACTCTTCTTATAAGGCATTGAGAAGGTTGTGTACAATTATATATTTATGTGTGTGTGTCACACAAATATACATAAATATATGCATGTTTATTTTTTACAACTGTTTATGAATAAGCACTTAATAAATAGTTGCTTTTTAATTAATTATCAACACCACCATGATGATATTTTAGGTAGAATTTGGCTAGAGAAGAATGATGAGGACACTGTAACAAGGAAGAAAAATACCAAGCTAAGGCCTATGTGAAACTGAAAATAGAGCATTTGTGGGGTGTTAAGTAGATTAATTTGATGGTTTGTGTTGGACAGTATTGGGAAATAAGTCACACCAGGTAGAGGGTAGTGTCACCTTTGCCAAAAATAAAACAACAAAAATTTTTTTCCTATTTCTCCTTTAGTTATTTGTACTGATTTTAAAATAATTTATGTGCATTCTGAGATTAAGACTTAGGTATCTTGCTCCTTAATTAGAACATTGATAAGTAAAATCTACCCATTTGTTACTTTTTAAAAATGAACAAATCTATTGAAATAAATATAGACCATTTCCCATTTTATTTTTGAGTACTTACTATTTTCATGCTATTTTGCAGGCAATAGAAGTTATGCAAAAATGAATGTGTTTATTATCTCAAGTTTGGGAGATATTTACATAATAGCATTAAATAAATAAAAACTAAAGTGCCAAGGGAGGATTAATTTGAACTACGGGGTTCGGGAAAGGCTTATGGAACGAGGAATTTTTGAGAAAGTCCATCGAAGTTTTCTTTCACTACCTTAATGTGTCATCCGCTACTACTTGCTTTGATTTTTTTGTTTGTTTGTTTTTGTTTTTGTTTTTTTGGTACCAGGGATTGACCCAGGGTATTTAACCACTGAGCCACATCCCCAGTCCTTTTTATATTTTATTTAGAAACAGAGTCTTGCTAAGTTGCTTAGAGCCTTGCTGAGTCACTGAGGCTGCCTTTGAACTCGAGATCCTCCTACCCAGCCTTCAGAGCCATTGGAATTACAGGAGCATGCCGTGCCAGGCTTGATGTTTTTTTTGTGTGTTTTTTTGGTACCTGAAATTGAACCCAGATGTGCTTTGCCACTGAACCACATCCCCAGCCCTTTTTAATATTTTATTTAGAGACAGGGTCTCTAGAGATAGGGTCTCACTAAGTTGCTGAGGGCTTCGATAAGTTGCTGAGGCTAGCTTTGAACTTGTAATCTTTCTGCTTCAGCCTCTGGAGCTGCTTGGATTATGGGTGTGTGCCACCACATCTGACTGATGTATTTTTTTTGGGTTGGGGACAGCTTTATTGAGGTATAATTCAAGTGAAGTGAGCTATGAATATTTAAAGTGTACAGTTTGATGAGTTTTTACATATGTAAAATCATCATCATAATCAAAATATAAGCTATCACATCCACAAGTTAGAGCCCTCCTTCCTTCCTGGAATCAAATCTAGGGCCTCATGCATGCTAAACATGCATTCTACCACTGAGCACACCACCAGGCCCTGTGACTGTTTGTAATCTCCTTCCCACCCCCATTTTCTACACAGTTACTGATATGCTTTCTGTCACTGTAGATTAATTTGTATTTTCTAGAATTTTATGTAATGGAACCATATAGTATGTACAGTTTGGGGTTTGGCTTCTTTTACTCAGTGTAATGATTAGGAGATTCATGTATGTCATTGCATATATCAATAGCTCATTCCTTTTTCAGGCCGAATAGTATTCTGTTATGTGGATGTACCACAGTTTGGTTATCTGTTCACCTTTGATGGACATTTGGGTTGTTGGGACTATTACAAATAAAACATTCATGGTCTTTGTTTCACATATGCTTTTATTTGTCTTGGGTAAAACCTAGGGATGGAAAAGCTAAGTCATATGTAGGTTTTATTCTAACTATTTAGGAAACTACCAAACATTCCCCATCATTGTATGAGAGTTCCAGTTGTTCCACATTGTGGCCAGTACTTAATATGGTCTTTTAAATTTTAGTTGTTCTAATGGATGTGTAGTGGTGGCCTGTGATTTTAATTTGTGTTTCTTTTTCCATTTTTTTACTGAGGATTGAACCCTCAGGCCTCACACATGCTTTGAGCACTTTACCACTAAGTTACATCTCAAGCCCTAGTTTGCCTTTCCTAATAACTTTATTATTCCTTTAATAACTCTAGCTTAATAGCTAGTTAGTTAGCATCTTTTCACATGTTTATTTACTATCCATCTTATTTACTATCCACTGTGGTAAAATCTGTTCAAATCTCCTTTTTTTTGGTACCGGGGATTGAAGCCAGGGGTACTTAACTACTCAGCCATATCCCCAGCCCCTCTTTAAATATTTTATTTAGAGACAGGGTCTCACTAAGTTGTTCAGGGCCTTGCAAAATTGCTGAGTATGGCTTTGAACTTGAGATCTTCCTGCTTTAGCCTCCCGAGCTGCTGGGATACAGGCATGTGCCACCATGCCCATCTTCTTACTCATTTTTTAATTAGATTGTGTATTTTCTTTATTATTGCTATAGGAGTTCTTCATATGTATTCTAGATATGTCCTTTGTCAGATTTATACTTTAAAAATGTACTTTCCTTGTCTATGGTTTTCTTTTTTTCCTTAATAATATCTTTTGAGCCGGGCGAGGTGGCGCACGCCTGTAATCCAAGCGACTTGGGAGGCAGAGTCAGGAGGATCACGAGTTCACAGCCAGCCTCAGCAACTTAGCGAGGCCCTAAGCAACTCAGTGAGACCCTGTTTCTAAATAAAAAATACAGAATAGGACTGGGGATGTGGCTCAGTGGCCCAGTGTCCCTGAGTTCAATCCCTGGTTCCAAAAAAAAAATCTTTTGATGGGCCAATTTTGTCCTGTCATTGAGGCATTTCTTCCTCTTTGATATCTATGTATTTTGATGTTTTCCCAATTGGCTTGTGTGAACCCAAACTACTCCTTTTGCTTCTGTTAGCTTTGGGAATTTATTCACCCCCCCCCCCCCCCCCTCCATCCCCCCCCCAGATTTGCATTGTTTTCTCACATGCTTTTTCTGTCAATAGCAGCTGACATCTTGAGAAAACCCCATTGAACTGCAGACCTCTCTTTGCTAAAGCTTTCTGTTCGTTGGTACTCTGTCTTATGAGTTCTAGCCAATGTGGCCTGCCTAAGTTCTCACTCCCATCTCATGATTGCCTTCTTTTGGGTTCCTCTTTCCTGCACTACAGCCTGCAAACTCTAGGCAGTAAGCTGAGGCAATTGGTTGGGTTCACTTAATTGGCCTTCCTTCTCTCTTGCTTTGGCTATAGTTGAGTATTTAAAAACAGTATTTCTTATATTTGTTCCAACTTTCTAGTAGTTTAAGACAGGATGTAAAACCTACTACTCAATTTTGGCTGGCAGTGGAACCTGTTTTTATGTATTTTTGCTTGAGAAAAATTTTATACTTGAGTCATTATAGTTCTAGATTTGTGTTAGTCTGTCAAATCTATATTTCTCCAGATATGCATTGGAGCTGATGTCCCAATCAAATGTATAAAAAGATTTAAAATATTTTTTCCTGGTGATTTTCTTCCCCAAACATCTCATATCTCTGATAGTTCATGTTGCTTATTTGTTACATAAGCACGGGAATTATATGACTTGTCTAAGGCTCTATTTGATCCTCCTGGATCAGGTTTAAAACAACACTCTGCATAATATTAGTTGAATGTGAACCATGAATTAAAAGCTTAGAAAGATATGGCTGAGTACAACTGAGGAAAAACATGCAATTATTAGTTGTTTTTCTGGTTGATCCCTTTGAATGACTTAAGTATTTGCTTTGGGTGTTTTATGTACTTTGAACACACACATCACCATCATCATTTAGTGATATAATTTTCAACTTTAAAATAAATTTTGGTTTTGGTTGAAGATTTAATAAAATTTCCTTACCAATTCATATACGTAAAAGAGAAGTTGAATTGAGAGAACCACATTCTTCCTTGATAACACTAGGTAATTCACTTGACCAAACTGGATTTTGTAAAATAAGATGTGACCTACCAGCTCCCAATACTAAAACATATGGAATCTGTGTTTTTCTACTTAGATGTTCATATAGATTTTTCATTTTTTTGCTTATATTTGTATAAATTTTTATATTTTTAGATTTTTTTAAAAAATGCTAAAATGTACTTCTTTTCAAGTGGTTTGGTTACTTAGAATATGCAAAATCTTGAATTTAATGTATTTGAGAGAAAAGAAAGACATTTGATGCCTTCGCATTCCCTCTTTTCTTGGAAATTATTTTGCTAGGAGTCTCAAAGAAAGAACAGACATCACAAATGAAGGATGTAAGTTAATTTGAGAAACAGAAGTCTGTATTTGTTGATGGATCATAACATCATAAACAGAAAGATTCAAGAAAAATAGGAAAGTTCAAAGCAAACCATAAAACATCTGAATTATTATTAATTTGGTGTTAAGTTTATAAATTTAATGCCTTCTGTTTAGAAATTTTAAATATAGAATTCACTAAAGTAAAATTATGAGACTTCTGGAATGGATGTGTTCCGGAGATTTAAGCCAGTGTGGGACAGAACTGTAGGCGCATTATTCCTTAGGATGTCAGGTTGTAACATATAGTACAGAGATTCTTGGGATGTAGAAAATCTAAACTCCTCAAACTGCATTCAGGTTTTTATGGATATGTGTATTTTTCTGGGATGCAGTCCCATACCTTCAGTCAGATTCTCAAGTGGTTTCATGCCCCCTGAAAGTTAAGAACCACAGGTGCAGTGAACCTGAGATGCATTATATTGAATATGCCTTATAACTGATTGCCTTGGCAGTCTCTCCTTTAAAAAACATTTCTATCTTCCTGTCAAAAGACTGCATTCTTTTGTTAAAGAAAAAACCTTGGTCTTCTCTGTCAAGGCATCCTGAGACTTGTAACACTGAAAGGTATGTCAAAGAAAGCTGTGTGGAATCACAAAGTGGGATATAGCAATCTTTATGCTTTTAGTAATCATCTGACAAAATGATGTGTAGAGGCCTTATGTATAAAAGTAATTGAGTATTTCCTTTTAGATTTCCTATATTTATGACTATGATTTTTATCTACATGCATTGTGGTGTGTGTGTATGCGGGGGGAGGGGAGATAACTTACTTTTTTATTTAGATATAAACTTATTCCCATTTGCTGTTGCCAGTATTTTGGGCTTAGTCATAGACCACTCTGGATTGGAGAAGGTTGAAAATTCTTATAATTTGGGTATAAAATTCCCCCAAAAGCTCATGTGGTGAAGGCTTTGTCTCCAAAGCATCTGTGCTCAGAGTTGTGGCTTTTGGAAGTGTTTGTGGATCATGAGAGCTCTAATCTTATCAATGGATTAACCAATTGATGAATTCATAGCTAATTGGGCTATGGGGAGGTGATGGAAACTTAGGAGGTGGGGTCTAGTTGGAGAAAGTAGGTTACTGGGGGCATGTCCTTGAAGGGTATATTTTGTCTGTGGCCCCTTTGCTATCTCTCTGCTTCCTGGCTGCTTGGAGGTGAACAGATTTCTGTCACCATATGCTGCCCATCATGATGTTCCATCTCACCACAGGCCCATAAATAAGCTAAGTGTCCATGGACTGGAACTGCTAAAACTATGAAACAAAATAATTCTTTCCTCCCTTAAGTTGATTTTCTCAGGTATTTTGTCACAGTGATGGAAAGCTGAATTACTTAGAAATGAAACCAGAAAAGTCCTTATGTCATTCTTGGGATGTGTTTAAGGAGAAACCAGGATTTGGCACTTTCGAATGGTGATTGGGCCTATACTAACTAGAGTGAACCACTTCCCAGGAGATAGCTTAGAATCAGATTGAACATTTCTAAGACTTCCCCTAAGTGATAACACTTAAAGCAAAGAGCAGCATGTTCCTAGAGATGGAATCAAATCACTTCTGCACAGAAGTTACTGATTATTTTATAAAAACTTTGACATAACTTTTTAACGGTTTCTGATGAATGCTGAACTATTAATAATCTTGTCTATTTGCTTTGAGGTTAGAGTTACACAGACTACTCAAAAAAGGCCTTTTATATGTGCGCACACACACAAACCCTACCACTTTTTCGGCTTCCCATAGTTGAAGGTACACAAGTCCCAGTTTTGGATGTTCATGTATAACTTAGAAAAGAAACCTGATATGTTTTTCCATTTGACACTTAACACTACTTAACTTTGTTCAAAAAAATAGAAATTTGAGTAAGTCTTATAAAAGGGCAAACAGGTGTAAGTATGAGCACCTGTTTAAGAAAGATTACATTAACCCTTTGGAAGGAAAATGCATTCATTTTGGACATAAGTATTGCCATGGAAGTAGTTGGTATTTTATATATTAGAGTTTGATGTTTTGCTAGTTGAATTTCAAATAAGTAGAATTCAGTTTGTATTTTGTCTCATGAAGGCATGGTGTCTCTAGCAATTAATCATGTTGTATGTTCCTGAAGGACAATTTCTTACCTGTCTTTATTCATCCTCTTGCAGACTCACATCATTGATGACCAGGTTTTTTGTAAGACTGCATATTTTATTGAATTTTTTTCTTACTGTATATTATTTCAGATTAAATGCCTGAGAATTGTTGTCTTTTACTTTTATATATTCTTGGAGAGGAATTAATGCTTTATTTAAGAAGTAAGTCATTGTCTTGTTCTATGGAATTTAACATGTGCTATGTCAAATCACATGTCACTAAAACAGTTTTTTAAATTGGCCAATTCAGATTTATATACCATGAGCTTTTTACCAAGCACTAACAATATGGTCTTCCTTAGCTGGGATCTTGAAATAACTTGAAATAGCTATTCCCCCTCCCCCGACAAAACCAAACCAAACCAAAAAACCTGATTTGATTTTAAATTATTTTAAATCAGCAGTGGTTTAAAACTAAATTGAAGTGTCTCAATTCCTAAATTATTTGTTCTACTTCAGATATGCAAATATTTTCTTACATAAAAATGTATCCAACTGATTTTTTTTTTTTAAATAAAAAGTATCCATGAAACTTGACTTATGGTATGCCTATGGTCTTGCTTTTGTATTTGAATCTTGATACTTTGGGATATCTAATGAGTTTTAAAATGTTATTCAATCTAATGAGTTTGTCACAATATCATGATTTCCTTTAGTACAAAGTGTTATATATGCTATTTTAGAAAGAGACTTGAACCTGAACTCAACTCCTGGACTCTAAACTTCCAATCTCTATGACCTGGGGCATTTCACTGTTGTAACTAGTTTGACTCTTGCCATGGCTATTTACTATCACACAATGCCAAGCATTGATTTATTGCCATATATCAAATCCAACAACTACAAGGGAAGTAGCTTATCTTCATTTTGCAGAAATCAAGGCTGAGAGAGGAGCAGAAACTTGCCTGAGTAGGTTATGTCCTCTGATTTACAAGGTCCTTTTCAAGCTGAAGGACTGTGCCCCTCACTTCTACCTTGCTCTCTTATTCTGTCTGATACTCTATTTTCTGCAGGCTTGGACTGACAAAGTTAAGAGACCAAGTTATTAATTTATTTTGTATAATTTCAGGTGTGTTCTGTTTTAAGGAAGCTAACCTTTTGGGAAAATTGAGCTTATAAAGCAGCCTGAGAGGAATAAATATTTTTTGAAAAGATCTAGGTTATTCATATTCATCAAACCACTTCTTTGAATTTAATGGATGGCATTTTTCTAGGGAGTTTAATTGACAGTTCAAAGTGACAGGCAAGTAAGTTAACTTCAGTTTTTTCATCTCTAAAAGCATTTAATACCTGCATCATAGTGTAAACCAGCTGCTGCACTTTATTAGGGCTACAGTAGGCAGCATTTCTATTTGAAGTGTTACTAGGAATGTATTCACAGTGCATCTCCAACACCATCTCCTCAGCAAAACCCACCCCGTTTTTCCTCAGAGAGAATTTGTTCTCCTTCTCTGAGTTTTCGTAATGGTAGATAGATACTGATCTGTAAGAGCCAGGGATGTTTTATTTGTGTTTTAGTTCTTTTACCTCAGGGCTCTTTCTCCCCATTCCCCTCTACCTGCTTTCCACACTCTTGATAAAAGAAACTAGCTTGTTATCTGGGACTTGACATGAAATGGTAGGGCCTGGCACATCTAACAAATTAACCAAATGGATCTTTGAAAAGTCTTTTCTTTATTACATCCTGGAAATTTGAGGTCCTCTTGTATGAATACAAACAACATCACTCTTAAATTTCGAGAATGTCTACTACATGCAAGACACTTTGAGGCAAAAAGGTTAAAGACAAAAAAATAACAATCACAGATGCAATGGTATTCATTTCTCCTTTGTACTTGGCATTATCTCATAAACTTAAAATATTTTTACTTGGTTATTGTAGAAATATATAAACTCTAAAAACAGTTTTAAGTTGCTTATTAGTTTCTGTAGGCACATTTGTATTTCTGAGCAAAATCCTATAAATTTGATGGTTTTCTAGTTTTTAGACTTTAATTTTGACCCTACAGTTTTGGTTATCTTTGTATTGGCACATTTAACTAGACTTTCAAAATGTGATTTTTTTGGGGGGGTACCAGAAATTGAATCCAGGGGCCCTTAACCACTTAGCTATATCTCCATCCCTTTTTATTTTTCATTTTGACATAGGATCTCACTAAGTTGCTGAGGCTGGTCTTGAACTTGTGATCCTCCTGCCCCAGCCTCTCAAGGTACTGGGATTACAGGTGTGCATCACTGCAACCACTGGGCCTTTTTTTTTTCAATGTTACAAGTTTCTATAATAGAGATTTCTCTATCTAAAAAGATAATACCCATGACATTCATAAAAAATTGGTACTTTTCTATTGAAAATTATCTAGAATTTTTAAAAATACATATATACATATATTTAAATTCAGATTCAAAAGAGTAATTTATTTTGATTATGACTTTTCTTTGTGAATCTAATGTATAAACTTATTTGATTTCCCCACAAAACTGCCAATAAGCATTTTTTTCCCCAAAAGCTCAAATATTTACTTATTTGTCAAAAATTTACTAAAGATAAGATCCCTAAACATGTGCTAATATTGAACAATACTTTTAATTTCTGTGATTTGAAAAACTCACGCAATTGAGGCCTGTGTTCACTTGGGTTCCCAGAACACTGTTTCCTACTTCTGTTGAGTACCCACCACGTTATTTTTTAAATTGTTCTGTTTAGTTATGCATGACAACAGAATGCATTGTGATTCATTGTACACAAATGGAGTACAACTCCAATAAGCATTTTAAAGCACCTTTTTACTCAACTTCTGAAAAATAGCTGGTTTTAACATATGGTTGATAGCATAGCAGATAAAAGAGGTTTACAACCTAGATTTAATTTCTTCTATCACTTGAATGTATTTAATAGACTTGAACTCTTGTCATTTACACATAGCCCTTTCTCTTTGATCTCTTTAGTTCCTCAAAACATGTTTTTCACATATGTATATATTATTCGTCTTGTGTTTTGTTTCTGTTTCCTCTTTGTTTGATTGATATTTGAATCTAAGTTTGTAAGACTGTCCATATCTCTGTCTGTTCTACGTTGTTCAACACTTAGCCACCAGTCACATGTGGTTATTCAGCTCTTGAAAAGGGGCTGGTCTAAACTGAGATGTCTATACATTTCTCAGTGGAAAAAAGGATGTTAGTTCATAAATCATTTCTATATAAATGTTGAAATGATAATACTTTGGATATAATATATATCTTGTTCTCAGTACCTTGGAGTTCTTCAGTGGGGGAAAGAGGAGTTATTGTGAATTCTTTCCATGAGAAAATGGGGGTGTTGCTGTTGGCTCCCCTGTGTCCTAATCTTATGGAGAGCAGTAATGGCACATTGGATTTAGGGTTGTTCCTGGCTTTGAGATTTCTGTTATTAATAAAGAATTTACAATATACAGTGTATCTCTATTACTTTTTAAAAAACTTATATCACTATTAAATTTCATTGCATTTAAAGGATAACAGTGGTGTTAGCTTTGACTTCTATATGCCCAAATGAGTAAATGGAAAGTAGAAGAGGGATGAATTCATCCTATGGTAGACAATGTAGAAAGATGAATGTATGTGCATTGGATGTGTTCCTTCTCTAAATGGTAAATTTATTCCTGTTCAGCTGATTGTTGCCATATGGGAATGCATGGACTGGTGTTGCCAAATCTTTCAGGCTTCCAAGAGGAGCCAAAAATCTGGATTTTTACGAATGTTATGTCTCCCAGTTCCTAAATACTGATAAGTAATTCAAAATTTAATAATAGTTTTACAGCTCAAACTAATTATAGTTGTGGTCTAAGTGCTACTGCTCTGTGACTTTTAACCCAAGAGACTGTTTCTTGGAAATAAATATAGGTTTTAAGTACTAGATGACCAAGTTAAAATATACAAAGAGAAGCTTGGAATCTCCTGTTAGTGAATGGCTTTTAAATTTTACATCTTGTAAGTAGTGATAATTGTCTAAAAAGTCTTGTTTTAATACTGTTACAGTTTTGATTTTTTTTAATGTTTTTTTTAAAATATTTTGTTTTATTTGTAGGTGGACACAATACCTTTATTTTTTTATGTGGTGCTGAGGGCCTCACACATGGTAGGCGAGTACTCTACCACTGAGCCACAACCCCAGCCCCTGCTTGGGTTTTTAAAATTTGTTTCTTGTTTGTTTGTTTTATTTTGCTTTTGTGGTGCTTGGGGATTGAACCCAGGACCTCAAGCATGCCAGGCAAGCAAGTCTGCCACTGAACCACATCCTAGCCCTTGATGTATTTTTTGAGTATATGTTTATAGTATACATTTAGTTTCTGTTAATGTTATTCTTCTCATTCTATTATTTACTTTTCTCTAGTTCATTTTAATGTGAATTTAGTTTTCCAGAATGTTTAAAAGGCTCATATCAGCCTTCCCTCCCCTCATCTCCCCTTCTCTCTTTTCCTCTCCTCTCCTCTTCTGTCCTCTCCTCTCTTCTTTCTGTCTACAGGGTCTCACTAAATTGCCAAGATTTACCTCACACTCACTGTCCTCCAACCTCAGTCTCTCAAATAGCTGGGATTATAGGCACATGTCATTATGCCCAGCCATGTATATAAAGATTTTTTGAAAAAACTGCATGTGATTGGTGGCAAACTATAATTCCAGTGACTCAGGAGACTGAGATACAATTATCACAACTTAGGGACACCCTGTCTTAAAGTAAAAAATAAGAAGTTCTGGGGACATAGCTCAGTAGTAGACCACTCCTGAGTTTGATCCCTAGTACTAGTAAATAAATGAATAATTTTTTTATTGGTTCTTTTTAATTATACATGACAGTAGAACCCATTTTGATATGCAGCAGGGAATATATCCTCTTTTTCACAATGTAGATTCACACGATTCATATAATCTTACATATGCATAGGGTAATACTGTCTCAGTCTACTATCTTTCCTTCCCCCACCTCCTCCCATCCCATTTTC
>JAJEJO010000557.1:450131-495576 GCA_020662805.1 Glaucomys volans | reverse complement strand
ACCAGTGGGCATGTAAAGATGAATGAACACTTAAAAGGGTTGTCTTAATAGAACTTGAAAACAGATTCACCTGGTGTCTCACACTAACTGAATGACTTGATTCTTCAAATACAAAATATCAAAGACTATGAAAGTCTTACAGGAATTGTTTATTTTCATTGTTAAATAAGACCACACAATCATCTTTATAAAGATGTAAGTATTTCAGAATGGACGGGGAAATGCAGTCCGTTTTTGGTAATATTAAAAGGCTCTGATATTATTCTGGTGCTGTAATTCTCATTTAGGAAATGCCTGAAGCAGGAATCTCCTAATAAAAAGATTTTATCTAGGATATATGAAGAATTGAACATAGAAAAACAGTCTTAATTAACAAGGGTTCATTCCAAATAAATGACAAAATTACTCAGGTAAGTCAAAATCTAGTCCCTGTTGTGTCTGCCATTTTGGTTGATGAATTATGCCGGTTGACATGAGCCAATATTTGTTCTAACCTACAACTTGATGTGTGCATTGCATTGTACTTAGTTTTTTCTGGTTATATCATTGCATTGCTTTTAAGATTCTGCTCTCTAATACACACTCACTCACTTGAAATTATTTTTCTGTGTAGTTCTGATCTTTAACACCAAAAGCAAAACTCAGTGTGTAAAGAAAAAAGTGCTTTGTTTTTTCCAGATATAATCAACTTTCATGATTTGAGTGCTTTCCTTTTGTAAACCTCAGAATTGATGCATGCCCTTAAAGATTTCAGAGTTTCATACAACTGAACCAGAATATAAAAGTGCAAAAGTTTGGAACATGTGTCTCTAAGAAGATGTCTCATCTGGTTCATTAATAATATTTGGAATTTGTCTTTTGCCAAATGTAAACAAAATAATGTATTTGCCATATTTATTTTAATTAATTAATTAGCCTGAATTTATGTCACTGATCCTTTATTTCTCTCCTCTTCATTCTTCTCAAGTATTTCTTTCTAGATCTGGTAGTCTAGTCTACTCTTAAGCATCCTCACATAAATCTATTCAACTGTTTTTTACTTGTGTACAAATACTAGTTGTATGAGATAATTCCATGCCAGGAAAAGATTTGTCATGTTCTCTTCTGCTTCTGGGCTTCCAGGAGTTGAGCAGCTTTCTTCCACCAGGTCCTTCTGCCATGATGTTCTGCATCACCTTGGGCCCAGAACAATGGAGTCAGCAGACCGTGATCTGAGATTTCTGAAACCAGAGTCCCCAGTGTAGGCAGAGTGATTTGCAGAACATTGACAAGCAGCTCCTCTTTAATGCTTCCTGGTAACTAAAGAAATGAGACCAGAATGTGAAACTAATTAATGTAAAGAGTCAACCCACAATACCTTGAGAAGGTCCCTGGCACATGTAAAATCATTAAACAAACCACAATGGGCTGAATCCCCAGAGACTAAAGAGATATTTTAGAAAGTCTAACAGGCTTTACATGATGGCTAATGGCCAAGGCACTTAACACAAAAAGTGAGACAGGTTTACCCCTGGTTTATTTTTGTGAAAGGATAGACAAATGAATTCAGCAAAATAGATAGAAATCTACTGGAAAGTAGTTCCAGAGAGAGACAATATGTCAGTTGAAGCATAAAAATCAAATGAAACAAAAAGAATTACTAATTATGCAGACCCTTTAGTTATTGAGGGAAGAGTTTTTTTTTAAAAAAATAAATAGTTGGGTATAGTGACACACCTCTAGTCCCAGTAATGGGGGAAACTGAGAGAGGAGGATCAAAAGTTCAAGTCTAGCCTGGGCAATTTAGCAAGATCCTCTCTAAAAAAACTAAAAAGTACTGGGGGTGTAGTTCAGTGATAAAGCACCCCTGGTTCAATCTGCAGTTATAAAAGCAAAAAAAAAAACGAAAAAAGATTGTCATTTTCTTCCAATTAAAGGTTTGTAGTTTGAGCTTCTGGCACATTAGGAGGTTAACCTTTAAAACATTATTTTATCATTACTAAAGTAATACATTTTAAGATAGAAGGATTCTTTGAAATGGGGTCTCACTATGTTGCCTAGGCTGGCCTCGAACTTGTGAGCTCTGGCAGTCCTTCCATTGCAGCCTCCCTAGTAGCTAAGAGTACAGGTGTGTGCTATCCCACCCAGCTAGGATTCTTTTCTAAAACTAGTCTCAATTTAACATCTTTCATGTAATATATGCCTAGGTTTCATATAATATATGCCATTCTGTAGACCCAAGTAATTAATAATCACATTTTTGTTTGTTATAACGGAAAACAAATATTTTTTCATTAAAATGATAGTTTTCTGAATCAGCTAATACTCCTGGTAAAATAAAGACCTTAATTAGAATATTTACATTATTTCTAAAATAGCTAATATGGAAAATTAAATTGGGATGAAAATCTAGAGATTTTGTTTTTTTTCTTAGAGTTCATCTTACCAAGCTCAGTTCTGATGATCTTGATTAAACATTAACAATGTGGTTGCTTTCAATTTACAATAAATAAATAGATAAATTTTAAATTTATTATTAATTGATTAAGAAATTGTGCTATATATACATACATATACACACATGCGTATACACACACACACACAATGGAATTCTGCTCAGCTATAAATAAGAATGAAATTTGGCATTTGTTGGTAAGAATGGAAATGAAGAAAATCATGCTAAGTGAAATAAGCCAAACTCAGATATTCAAAGGCTGAATGTTTTCTCACATGTAAAAGAGGGAATAAAATAAAGGAAAGGGGCTGGGAAGGATATATCATAAAGATAAAGGGAAGATTAGTAGTGCAAAAGAAGGAGATTGAGAGAGATGGGAAAGGGGAGGTAATATGGAATGAATTCTTTAAAAAAAATCATGTTATGTGCATTTATAAATATACCACAGAGAATTTCACCTTTATAAGTAAAAAGAACGAATCAAAAATAAGGCAAGCAAAAGGAAGTGTAGCAGAGTAGAGGAAGGAGAATGGGGAGGGGAAGGGAGGCAGGAGAGAAGAGGAATTGTGATCTGAAGTCAAATTCTATGCATGTATGAATGAGTTTGTCAGAATGAACACAACTACGTATAACTACAAAGTGCTAATAAATAATGTAGGTACTTTAGAAACTCTACAAATACTCTCATTCTGGAAAAACAATTCAGCTTTAATGTATGTTTTATAAGGTTATACTGGTGAAATATATCTTTGGATGGATACATTTCTACTTAACAGATAATGTTCTTTTTTTTTTTTTTGATAGTGGGAATTGAACCCAGGGACACTTAACCACTGAGCCACATCCCCAGCTTTTTTACATTTTATTTAGAGACAGGGTCTTGCTGAGGTGCCCAGGCTGGCTTTGAACTTGTGATTCTCCTGTTGCAGCCTCCCAAGCCACTGGGATTACAGGTGTGTGCTACCATGCCCAACAGTAATATAAATGTTCTTAATTGGAGATGAGAACACAGTTTTTGCTCTTTCCTTTGAGAGACCATTAGGTTCTTTTCCTTGCAAGTTTTCCTTCTCTGCCTTCCTGCAAAGACAAGACAGAGTAGTGTGCTTTTCCCTTCTCTGTGCAGTGTTACTCCCTGAAGCTTTCAGTCAGTATTCACATTATGGAGGTTAAGATGAGAGCCTGACTTTTAATTAGACTCTTACAGATTGTTCCAGTTTTATAGTCTCCGTAATCCACTAAAGTGCTGTCCACGCTATGAAAAAACTCCGAGTCTTCCTTATTGTTTCTTCAGTACTATGTAATTGAAAGAGTGGCAGCAAAATTGAGATTCCTGGGACAGGATGTTAATGTGAAAAGTCCAGTCTTAAGAGAAAATTATTTACAAAGTACTTTATAATTCTCAATTCTCAGCATTGTACCTGGTATTCCTTAGGTTATCCATGAAATCAGTCATGTGCATTAAATAACATTTGAGCAAGATAAATATACCTGCTAAGTGCTGTAGATAATCCTTTGTGTTATTCCACTTCCTCAATATAGCATATGAAATGGTAGTATGAAACCTATTTTGCAGAAGAGGAATTGAGGCTGAGAAAGTTTTTTTCTTCTAACACTTAAAGTGCTATTCACATTCGTTATAGCCAGTGAGTTGAATAAGTGGAATTTGGACCTAGATCATTTGGGGTTTTTAGAGTGCATATTAATTGTAAACTAACTACTTTAACCACTTGATTCTGCTTATCACTGCAATAAAACTACTTTTGAAAAAGCTATCCTTTGCTCTCTGAAGCCTTTGGCTATATAACTGCTGTGACCAAGAAGTTGCAGGAAATGGGAGGTAGAAAGTGTGATCAGAGCTTTGTTTGTGACCTTTTCTAAGACAAATCTGTTCCTTCCATCTGCCTGGGCTTGGCTGACTGCACCATGCACATGGTCTAGAAAGTTTTCTGAATTACCCAAAGGGTGGGGCAGGTTAATCAAGTCTCGTTTTTTAAACTATCCCTTTGAGTTATGTTTGAAGTATTTCAAAACAAGGCACAATACGTACCTTGTTGGAGATTTCAAGTTTTAATTCCAGAATATTGGGAACTTTAGTTAGAGATTTGTTTTCTTTTTCATTGCTTGCTTTTATAATAGAACTGTTTGAGCACTGTGTCAGGTTTAGCATTAGGTATAGGAGATAAAAAATATTTTGTGCCCTCAGATATTGTATGTGCATAGTGTGTGTTAACAGGTGTTATCCCTGTTTTACAAATAATATCCCTTAGAATGTCTTAGGAGAATCCCCCCACCCCCCACACACAGAAGGATAATTTCTGTACTTGATTCAGAATTATATGTCTGTGGTCTACACTCCCAACCCATCTTCATTCAGTGATACAGCTGTCATCTGCTTATGCCAACCCTTATAGCCTCTCTCCTGTAACTCGCCTGTTGAGTCCTTAGAGCCAGGCTCATTGAGCACATAGCAGTGACAGCTACTTTACCAGCTATCCATGAAACAGAGTTTTAGGAGGGATGAAAAATGCAAGAATTTGCTGCCAGCTTGCCAGAAGCAAGTTGTGTATGTTGCCCCAGGTCAAGTTTCTCTGCCCTGCTTCATCATATAAATTGAGTCTGCTGCTTTGGCCACCATTGTAATAACCATGTGTTACAGCAAATATCACATAACCACTTAATTGTTTTATATCAGGAGAACCTTGTTATGTACAGACATTGCCAGAAAATGTTTCTCAGTCTGCATGAGAGTAGAACTTGATTTTCCAGTGATGATGTTACCATTTAATATGTGGCATCACCTGCAGATTTGTGTGCTGATATTTCAGCTATTTCTGTATACCTACAGCTGACTTATTTTCCTGAACTTTGGGGTGAGGATCAGAGAGTAGGTCAGGAGGGCTTTGTCCTTTCTGGGATCTCCTGATTCATTTTTCACACCCCATTTTTATCTGGACCTATTCTTTCCTTTTCTCTTTTTGTCCCTATTCTTTTTAATATGGACATATAGTCAAAGTGGGGTTATGTACTGGAAGGGGGCTTCAGCTGGTGAGATCTGAGAGCTCATAGGGCACATCTGCTCAAGTCCAGTTGGAGTTTAAGGTAAACTTCTGGATGTGTAACAGCTCTTTGGCTGCTGTTGTCAACTGGTCCTCTACATTTCCAGTGAGTACCTAGGTGTGGTTTGGGGATATCCCCATCTATAGGTTCATCAGCTACCTAAAGCTTCCCTTGCTGCTTCCCACTAAGGAGATGCTTATATGGTTTGGGTCTTGTAGCTATCAGTAGTCTGTTTCCACCCCTTCAGTTATGAGAATTCTTGGGGCTATTTCACCTAGTTTTGTTGTAGATATTGTCTATGGGATTTTGGGTTTGCCTTTTAATTGACTTTTTATAGGGGCAATGGGTTGGGGAGATTTAAAAAGTGATGCTATTACTGTCATCTCAAAATTCTCTTTAGTCTTTTAGAGGATTGGGCATCTTTTAAGGTACTTATTCACTGTTCATATATCTTTGGTAAAGTGTCAATTCAGAGCTAGGTGTGGTGGCACACACCTAAAATCCCAGCTACTCTAGAGGCTGACTGAGGCAGAAGGATTAAAAGTTTGAGGCCAGCCTGACCAACTTAATGAAACCCTATCTCAAAATAAAAATTTTAAAGAGGGTTGGTGGTGTAGCTCAGTGGTAGAGCACTTGCCTAGCATGTTCAAGGTTCTGGGTTTAATTCCCATTACAGGGGGAAAAAAAGTGGTGGTTTGTCTTCTTATTGTTGAAAAATTAATGTTCTTTATATATTCAGGCTACAAATCCTTTAACAGATGTATGTTTTACAAACATTTTTTTCCCAATCTGGTTTCTTTTGATCAACATTATGTTTATACTATTTATTCATGTTATTTCATGCACTGTAGTTCATTTATTCTCACATTCTATTATATGACTATAATTTATTTTCATAATGAACACTAGGGCAATTTAAGGTTTTTGACTAGTAAAATATTCTGCAATTAACATTGTGTCCTTCGTGAACATATATGAATATATAAGTATGCAGTTATAATTAGAGGTCATGGGGTATGTATATGTTCAGCTTTGGTATACAGGTTGAACATCCCTAATTCATAATCCACAATGCTCCAAAATCTGAAATTTTTGAGTGCAGATATGACATCACGTGGAAAATTCCACACCTAACCTCATGTCACCAGCACATAATAAAAATGCAGGCACACTAAAAATATGTAAAATTACCTTCAGGCTCGCTCTATAAGATTTATATGAAACAAGTTAATTTTATGTTTAGGCTTTGACACTATTTCAAAGATATCTCATGTACATGCAAATAGTCAAAAATCTGAAAAATATCCAAAATCTGAAATTCTCTGGTCCAAGCATTTTGGAAAAGGAAAATAACAAGATAATCTACACAGTTTCCCAAAGATGTACAGTGTATACTGTCACAAACAACATGTGAAAGTACCATTTGACTGACAGTCTACCAACATTTGGTATCTTCCTTTTCATTTGAATCATTCTTTTGGTTTGTCAGGGTCTCTCAAGGGGGATTGAATTTGCATTTCTTTGCACGACCAAATGACATTACATGACTTCTTTTATGTTGTGCCTGTTTAAGTCTTTTGCCCATTTTTCTGTTGTCTTGTCTGCCTTTTCTTGTATTGATTTATAGGCTCCCTTAACTTTTTGACTTTACTTTTTGATATTCTGAAGTGTAATTGCAGAATTGCCTTTAGTTAGTATGAGAAAATAGACCTGAAAGTTCATGTCTTTTTCCAATTCTGGAAACTTCTCAACATTTCTTTCTTTAAATATTACTTCTCAGGAATTTCCTGCATTCTCCTTACCTAGAATTCTTACTAGATATATGTTGGATCCTTTCAGTCTGTCCACCATTAAATCAACCTTCCAAGTTTCTTTACTGCCTTTCTATATTTTTAACCTTTCCCTTCTCTATGCTACTTCTTGGGTAATTTCCTTACTGCTGTTATCTAAAGTTTATCCAATCTATTGAGGTTTTCTTTTGTTTTTTTTAAAAAAAAATCATTATTGCTTTTAAAGTATATAATGATCACTTAAAAATAATTTCCAGTGCCTGTCTCCACCCCCTGCCCTTTTTAAATGCTGGGGATTGAATCCAATACTTCTAATTTGTTCTTTTCATATTCACCTGTTTTTATTTCTGTTTTATCTTGTTTTCTTAAAATTCAAATTAATCTTCAATTTCTCTTTGACTATTCCAAAAATTTATTTAAAAATCTTTGTCAGTCTGTTCCATAAAATTAATTTTAATTTGTTTTTTTTTTTGGAACCAGGGATTGAACTCAGGGACACTTGGCCACTGAGCCACATCCCCAGCCCTATTTTGTATTTTATTTAGAGACAGGGTCTTACTGAGTTGCTTAGGACCTCGCTAAGTTGCTGAGGCTGGCTTTGAACTCGTGATCCTCCTGACTCAGCCTCCCAAGTCACTTGGATTACAGGCATGCTCTACCACTCCCGGCTAAAATTAATTTTAATTTAATTCTGAATGAATTCATGTCTTCATAATTGATTTTATCATTGATTTTTCTTTTGTCCCATAGCAGATATCTTTTTGTTTGGAATGTCTTTGGCACACTGTTTAGCATAAGAATTGTGTTTACCTCCTTTTTCTCTTTTCCCTTTTTTCAGTCTTTCTGTCCTCACCTATGTTTAATGTTTTTTTCTCAGATGCCAAAACTGTCTTAGGATGGCATCTGGGGACTCCCATGTCACTGAGCCATTCCTAGTCACATTCATACTTTGTCCTTCCAATTCCCAAGGCCCATTCTGAGGCCTACTGCTTCCTTTTAATTTAAGGCTCTTGAAAGTGGGATCTTCAAACACTGGTTTCAAGCAAAAAGAAATTAATTTTCCATTCATTTGGGACTTTCCAAAATCATTTGGGATTCCTTTATTTCCCATTAGATGTCAGAAATTACCAGCTTAACTATCTCTGCCTACTTCCTGGCCAGGAGCATCATCCCTCTCCCTGTTCCATGTTTCTTTCTTTTTCCTGGTTCATGGAACATGAGCCAATTTTTGAGACCTTCACATCTCGTTTTTCTTTTTTAATTTATTTATGACTGTTTGAACAGAGGAGGTGTTGTTATAGCAACAGAAAAGTGATTAAAATGTTGTGCTCCCCAGGGAGATTCTCCAGCACAAACTGGAGAGTCAGCCCCACCCTAATCGCCTCCCTATAGCCCACCCCAATCCCAAATCCCCTCACTATAGCCCACCCCAATCCCAAATCCCCTCCCTATAGCCCACCCCAATCCCAAAACCCCTCCCTATAGCCCCACCCTAATCCCTTCTCACACCCTATAAAAGTTGGCAACAAAAGAACTAATGCACGATTTCCCAGCACACCACTTTTAGGTGTAAGGGGGAGGTCGCCGCTGGCCAGCTAAAATAAAGGCTTCTTTTGGCTTTACGTGATCAGCTCGAATGATTTTATTTTCTTTGGGTATAGCAGTGTGTTGATGTATGGACTTAATGAGTCATCTTCACCAGAAATCCAGTTAAGCATATTAAATTTTATTAGCTACTTCCAAATGTGTAGAAAATTAATGAATTGCTCTGAATCCCAGCTTAATAATTCATAAAGCAAGACTACTGATCTAAGGTTCTTAAAGTCCATTTTAAATTCTAAATTCTATAGTTATGTAACCTACAACTCATGACTGTACCCATGCTCTCTCAGCTAATGGGTAGGTAGGGGACTTGGAACCCATGTTTTCTGCTTCCTGATGCATGGGCCTTTTCTGCCATACCTTACTGCTATCCTTGTAAAGATGGCAGAGAATCAAGAAATCTAATCCATGGCATGCCATATCTACCTATTCCATTCCTCTAATCAGAACATTGCTCATTTATCTACTTTTATTCAGCAGAACTGGCTTTTAGGGCACTTTCTGGAATTGCAAACATAAGGCTAGATAAAATTTTGAAAATAGACCTCTCTGACACAAAACTTGATTCTTACACAAGAATAAAGAACAGAAATTGAGAAAGAAGCTTTTTAGCATTGTCATAATCTCAGAAAACTGGGAGCAACAATCAGTGTAAGCAGTGTGCCTGCTGTGAAACTGGAAGACATGACCATCAGAGGGTCATTCTTATCATAAAAACAATTACCACGTCAAGGAAGAAGAGCCTTATTAAAAAAAAAAAAAACCTTGCTTTTGATTTAACAACTAAATCAACTAAAGATATGATTTTTAAAGTTTCAGGAAATGCATGACTTTTTTTTCAGTCAATTAAATCTAAGCTCATGTTATGACTTCCTAAGAGCCAGCATATACTGTTGCTTAAAATACTACTCCATAAACAATAAGAAGGCTGTGTGTATTCAAGAACAAAACAGAAGAAAAGCCCTGGGTCTCATGTGACCTGCAGCTAACTGAGCTATATGATTTGAAGAAGGTGACTTGCCTTCTTTGCATTTCACCTTTTTATTCTCATCTGGAAAATGAAAAATGTTCCATAGAGTCTACAATAGTGATATAACAAGCAATAGAACACTTGTATCATGAGTTGTTTTTTTTTTTTTTCTCTTTGAATTCCAGCTTTTGTGTTTAAATGCAAAAGGTCTTGGTTGAATTAGTTCCCTTTCACACACCCCCCAATAAATAAAAGTATGATAATATAAGCTGATTTAAGTTTTTAAAGATGGAATGGGTGAATGGGAATTTAAACGAACAGCTCTAAAGGTCAGGCCCTACTATGAATTAGAAGACCCTATAACCAAGCTCTATCCACTGTACCCTGGCTCCCACTTGGGACCTATTTTGGTGCAACTGTTAAGAAGTGCCCAATGGAACATCTTTTGTCTCTAGCACTGGCCTCTGTTAGCACAAAAGGACTGGGCCAAATGCAAACTTCACAGATCAGCCAAAAGCCTTTATTCGGGAATGGAGTCACACCTCTGACAGACCCACTTTCCTGGTAGAAAATGAGTCACTGGCCAAAGGAGGAGTCTGGGCTCATAGGTTACACTGAGAGGTGACTTAATTAACGAGCGTGTAAGTTTGGGCACTCAGGAATTTGGGCCTGTTTTACTGGGCAAGATGGGAGAAGGTCTGGGGTCAGCAGTCAGTATCTGGCATCTATCTTTGCTGGGCCAGATGGAGGGTCTGGGGTCAGTGGTCAGTATCTGGGAAAGAATTTGTTTAGGGAAGGATCAATGCTTTGGCTTCTTTCCAGAGACTTACTTCAGACTTGATGGATATCTCCTCCCCAGGACCTGTCTTGTCACTGGGAATGTATTGGGAAAGGATCAATGTATTGCCTTCCCCCTCATTTCCTCTCTCCAGGCCACACTATTTTGGAGTTTGTCATTTTCAGTATCCAATAGCCTCCATATGGCTTGGGGCCCTGAGTGAATCATTAACTGCTTTTGGCTCTTCCTATGACAAAATGTTTCTACTTGTAATGGAAAACAAAGCAGAGGAGCGAAGACTATCTACCTGAATCTCTAGTATCTTGTGCAAAACACTTTCCCCCAGTTGAGATCACCTGCTAATTTTCTATTTTGGGCCAATGACAACTTAGTGATAAAAGTGTGAGGTTCATAATGACTTAATTGAGGGAGAGTGGCTGAGGCTTCTGTGTGTCAAATCTAATGGGCCTTGTGAAAGTGTTGCCTAAAGCTCGGTCCTTGTCCCCAATGCCAGTCCAATAACGAGGACAGGGTTTTGAGAAAAAGGAAAAAGACATTTTATTGCTTTGCTAGCAAAGGAGAAACACAGGGGACTCCTGTCCCAAAGACTGTGATTCTACCCATCAGCAGGAACAGGTACCTTTTATAGAGGTGATCAAAGGCTCATTCCAAGAGTTCTCTTTTGGAGTTGTAATTCACTTGTTAATTTGGGAGATAGTCATTTTTGAGATCTTCTGGTACAATCCCCAAAGTCTGGATTACTTCCTTCCTATGGTGGGTGTGTACTCAGGGACAGATAACTGTGCGTAGGATGGGGAAGACAGGTAATCCTGTTTCTCCTGAGATTAGGGAGAGGGAGAGATTAAGGAGGAGCAGGGAGAGAAGAGAAAGAAGCATGTTCATTTAAAAATTAAGTTGCAGGGGCTGAGGATATAGCTCAGTTGGTAGAGTGCTTGCCTTGTAAGCACAAGGCCCTGGGTTCAATCCCCAGCACTGCCAACAAAAAAAAAAAAAAAAAAAAGTTGAAGTTCTAAGTCTGATAGGGTTGTTGCTCTTGGCTCTGTCTTTTGGCTTTTTCTCTCCTTCTGGTGGCTCAGCCAGACCATGAAAATGCCTGGATCAGTTGAGTTCAGGGTACTGTCTAGAATCTCTTGGGTCTTTCCTAACTTGTTTGTTCTTCCTAGCTCCCTTTTTGGTCCTGTTACAGTAATCAGATCCAAAGAAACCAGGGTGTGGGCTTTGAGGGGAAGCGGGTGGGGGAGTTGCTTTGCTCTCAGGCACCAGGTGTGCACTTAGCCTCGTGGAAAGGATCCTTTACACAGGCCAGCCCAGCTCAACAGGTTTACACAGGGGTTTGGGCCAAAGTCTTACAACATGCATTTGCCTGGCCTTGTCCTTTGCACTTTTGTTTTTGTTTCCTCAATAACCTAATATAGGAAGAGGGCCAAGGGAAGGGAAAGGGAAGAGAGACATTTGAAATCTTGAGTCCCTGCCATTCTTCTAATTATATAAATCTTTGTTCCTTCTTAATATGACTTACATTATTCATGGAAATCTGTTTGGGGAAAAGCTGTGGTCAGAAATTGAAACATTGTCCATCTGCAGGCCAACTTACTGTTCCATTCACCTCAGCTGTGCTGACAAGAAAGAAAGAATAGCAAAAAGCGCTAACAGATTGCTGACAGACTGCACGTATGCTGTGTGCTGGGCCCAGGACCAGGCCCTTCACCTACCATCTTCACAGTAACAGAGGAGGCAGATGCTGTGATCATCTCCATCTATAGATAAGGAAAATGAAGCTCACAGAGCAATACTGTGTCCAAAGTCAAGACATGTTAGGTCTCAGAGATGCATGCCAGCAGCCTGACCCTGGAGCCAGTCTTCTCATCCATTATGTTTCTCTCCCTTTTCCCCACAAACGTGCTGAGCGACAGCCATCAGTGTGCTTCCTCGGCCTGTTTGGTTTACAAAAAGTGCTTCTGAGGGTAGAAGGAAGTGCCTTTGCCTCAAGGAACACCATCCTCACTGCAGGGGCCATGTTTGGGATTCCACTCTAAGACTTCCTTTTGACTTCAGGCTCTTTCTGTACATCAAGGGACATACCAACACTCTCAATCATTTCCTTGGTTGTGAAGGAGTATATCAATTGTGGTCTTGAGTGGATGGCTTATACTTTTGTATTCCCACCTAAAGAGAGTTGTCATTTGTGTTTAACCATTATATGACTTAATAGAATTTCTCCAAATCTGAGTTTCACATTTTGTCAATCCTAAAATGTTTATTGTGTATAAATAACAATCTTTGGTGGCATATCATTTTGGAAAGAACATTGACCTAATAATTATTTTTATCTGGAAGGTTTCAGCAAGAGAGATGAAGAATCTAAATGTTGTGTAATGACTAAAAACCAGAGGGAATGGGCCGGATGAGGTGGTACATGCCTGTAATCCCAGTGACTCAGGAGGCTAAGTCAGGAGAATTGCAAGTTCGTCACCAGTCTCAGCAACTTAGAGAGATCCTGTCCCAAAAAAGAGACTGGAGCTGTAACTCAGTGATAAAGCTCCTCTTGGTTCAGTCCCTAGTACCTTCCCACAAAAACAAAAGGACAAAAAAAGCCTAGAGGGAATGGTGTTTTTCTTTTCTTTAGTGAAATAATGTTTTGCTGACCTAACATGAGTTTCAGTCCAAGATGACGAGAAGGTCAGCCAAGGGACAAGAATACCATATTTCTTTTCAATAACCTAATTGGGTACCCTTAGAAATCATTAATGTCTATCCATGAAGGAGGAAAGACAGAGGAGCCTTGTATTCTCCAGAAGCATAACGAAATTTTAGATGATTTTTAAAAAATGTCTTTGGAATATATTCAAGCAAATGTTTTAAGGAATAACATCCTTATATATCAAGCATATGTATCTTTATTTCATGACTTCATTTCTCACACAAAATTAACTTTTTACAATGAAGTTTTCTGAGCTAGAAAGAGGAAGCTTAAATTTTCTTCATTTCTACCTTTTTGCCTTCCAGATATTTACACATGAACTATAGCTGATTCATTTTTAGATACTCTATTCAAAATAGTGACACAACAATACAAGTTACAGATATGTTAAAGGTCACAGAAAAATAGCATCATAAAAAATCTAATTGGAGGGCTGAAGTTGTGGCTCAGTGGTAGAGTGCTTGCCTAACCATGTGTGGGGCACTGGGTTCAATTCTCAGCACTACATATAAATAAAAATGAATAAAATAAAGGCTTATCAACAAATAAAAATAAATATAAAAATAACTTTTAAAAAATAATTGGAAGGGCTGGGGGTATAACTCAGTTTGATAGAGAGCTTGCCTTGCATGCACAAGGCTCTGGGTTCAATCCCCAGCACAACAAAATAATAATAATAATTGGAATGGGAGTGGTAGCACAGGCCTGTAATCAAGCAACTCAGGAGGCTGAGGCAGGAAGATGACAATTTCCAAGACTGCCTGGGCAACTTAGCAAGACCCTGCCTCAAAGTCAATAACAAGTGCTGGGGATGTAGCTCAGTGGTAGAATCCCTCTGGACTATAAAGGGAGGTGGGTAATAGGTAGAGTTGTCCTCAAGTTAAATAGTCAAAGAATTATGGCTTCCGAAAGAGAGGTTAGTTTTTAATATCCATTCTCTGATGATGTTTTTCACAAAGAGCTAGCAGACCGGTTGTCCCTCGTCAGTAATTCCATAGGTGCTTTAGCATCTGATGCCCAGAGTTTGGGCTTTATCCCTCAGGCATTAACTGAGCACTTCAGTGCTAGGTACTGATAAAATAAGAGATGGTCCCTATCTCAGGGGAGACAGACCCTTCAGAATATAATCACAGTGCATTATGTGATACCCTAAGGGAGGCATTTAGAGAGCAGCTCTTGGGATGGTCAGAGAATGTTTCCTCCATAAGGCAACTCCTGAGCAGAGCCATGAGGGCCAAGTATTGTGCACAAGGTGAGAAGGAAACATGGTACCAAGTCTCTTAGTGATGAGGAGCTGTGTTTGGGGAACAGCAGGAGCATTTCCAGGGCTGGGGTTGTGGCTCAGTGGTAGAGCACTTGCCTATCATGTGTGAGGCACTGGGTTCGATTCTCAGTACTGCATATAAATAAATAGAGAACATAAAGGTCCATCAACAACTAAAAAATATGTTTTTTAAAAAGGAGCATTCCCATTAATTTCATGATTATGAAACTAATAATACTCTTAATCTGCCTCAGAACAATAAGAGTTACAACAGTTTGTTTACTTGAAGAATGTAAAATCAGGGCCTTTGTATTTGGACAAATCTAGCTTCAAATCCTGATTCTCCATTTTCCAGCTGTATATTCTTGACACTGGTACTGTCCTTCTGGGCCTTAGTTTCCTTATTTATAAAATTAGTGCAATATTTGTTTTGTATGGTTTCCTATGGGTAGTGAGATAGCATATGTTAAGACCTATAACAAGTTAGATTAACAGATTTGGCAAATAAAAATACAGGACACCCAGTTAAATTTGGATTTTAGGAAACAAATGAGTTTTTAAGTGTAAAAATATCCTTGATATTGCATCAGACATATGCTAAATAATTATTTATCTGAAATTTAAACTTAACTGAGCATCCCATGTAATTTTACCTAATGATAAATGCTGATAATAAGCAAAGTGTAACTTAATAAGTTGTTGGTATGATTAACTTTTTTATGCTAGGGCAGCACTGACTTGGAGGAAATAAGAGTTTTGAACAAAAGAATATATTCTGTCTTGTATGTGTATGTACACAGGTGTGGGGAAAATGCTGGGGAAGGTGGAGGGTTATTAGGCAATGCTAGAAATACAGAAGCGTCTCCAAGATTGAGGAACATATTGTCTTAACACTTTTTTTTTTTGAAGTTGTTTAATACCAACAACAGCCAAAACAAAATCAACATGTTTGTAACAACCCCTTTTAACGGCCATGCCAATAGGATCTGAGTTTTGACATGTTACAACTTAGGACTTTTCAGCAGATAGATTTCAGGTCCTTAGTACATCAGACTCTACATCTGTTCTCTCTCCTAGTACTGCCAGGTTTCAGATTCCTTGGCTAATGGTGTGTGCTGCACATTGGACCAGATGAAAGGGCACTGAGTGTAGCACTGATAGTCTACGTCTGAAATTGTGGAGAGGGATTCAAGAAAAGGTAAGCACCCTCCTCCCAAAAAGTTTATAATCCCATTTTTAAAGTCTGGAGAAGTGATAGATCACTGTCACATGGAGTCACCTCCTGGAAATCATATTCTGTGAAGGCCAGGTCAGGTTCATTGCTGTTTCCCCATCCATAGTACCTGGCAAGCAGTAAGTGCCCCACAGACATTTGGTGAATGAATGAATCATTGTGGGCTGGACTCACCAAGGAAGGGTTCTGAAGTAGTTTAGTCCGAAATGGACCTCACAGGAAGAAGTTCTGACTGAGCAGAGAATTGTCCTCATCATCATTGCAGCTGTATTTACTGTGAACCAGCTACTGGGCACAGTATTTCTATTAATTCTGTTCAGATGTTTCCAATAGTTCTGAAAAGATTAGGTCTTTCTGGCTCCAAAGTCCATTTTCTGCAAATCAGCTTGCATATCATTTCAGGGAGAGCGTCCTTGCCCAGCCTATCAAAAAGCATTTCTCCTGTTATTTTCTATCTTGGCCCATGTTCCTTTGTAGCAGTTATGAAAACTTACCATGAATTTATTAAATATTTCTGGTCTGCCTCTCTCAGTCCATGAAGGCAGGGACTGTGTCTGTTTTATCACTTCTGTGGCTCTATTATCCATTAACCAGCTCATTCCCTGACACTTACTAGGCACCTGAGTAATATTTACTGAATAAATGCATATGATTTTCAGGCCTGTCTGCACAGAATCACAACAGCTTATGAAAACAAAACAAAAAACAAAACAACACAAAGAGACACACACAAATCCCCTCCCCTCCCCCCCCCAAAAAAAACAAAACAAAACAAAACATCAAGGCCTCACCTGAGAGTCACCTAGTGCTGGTGCAAATATTCAGCAATGGATACATGAAGCCTCAGCATTTTCTTATTTTGTGGTTCTTCTTTTAAAATTCTGTAGTGAATCTAATGTATAGCAAAAGATGAGAGCTTTGGTGTGCGCATGCTACTCTAAGAAAACCGTAGGATCCAGGTAAAAATCTGATGGATATATTTTTCTCCATGTAGTCTTTCAAGCAAAGCTTCATGGAAGTATTTCTAGGAAATATTTTGGCCACTACCTTTGCCTTGATATAAGGTAATTGCATACCTAAACACACTTATCCTGTTCTGTTTAACTTTTTAAAAGTAAGAACACAACAGCTTCAGCAGCAAATATATTTGAATTTAACTTTATTTTCATGACCCTTAAACATGAAGAAACTCTCAATCTCATTCAAAATAAGAGAAATTACAACTATTTTGAGATATCACTTCTCATTGATTAGATGGCAAAAATGCAAAAGTTTAGCAATGTATTTTATTGGCAAGGCTACAAAAAGATAACCACTCTGAAAGATTACTGGCAGAAATGCAAAATAATCCAATGGAGGAGAGTTTATCAATTACAGACAATAATATATAGTCTTCATCCCAGCAATTCCACTTCTAGAAATCGATCCCAAGGTACACTGGCAACAATATAATGGCATGCACTCAAGATTTTAATTGCAAGCCGGGTGCAGTGGCGCACACCTGTAATCCCAGCACTTGGGAGGCTGAGGCAGGAGGATCGTGAGTTCAAAGCCAGCCTCAGCAAGCAAGGCCCTAAGCAACTCAGTGAGACCCTGTCTCTAAATAAAATACAAAATAGGGCTGGGGACGTGGCTCAGTGGCCGAATGCCCCTGGGTTCAATCCCCAGTACCCAAAAAAAAAAAAGAAAAAAAAAGATTTTAATTGCAGACTTCTGGCCTCTAGAACTGTAAGATAATAAATGTGAATTATTTTCAGGCACCCAGCTTGTGCTAATTTGTTAGATTACTAATAAGAACCTATGCGCCTGGGTGTGGCCACAAGTTGGTGGTGGGGATCCCCACAAGTTGGGGATCACTCTGCAGATGATCTAGCCAACTGGGTATCTCAAAAATGTGAAAACAATTGGAGTTTAGAATGGTCAATTCAGGGATGGAATGGTTGTTACTGAACCCAAAATATGAAGCTTTAATATGCACTGCCTGACATCAGGGTCGATAGAGGGTCATTCTTTGCAGGACATGAAGGTAGGGGGTGAGCAGGTTAGAGTAGTCGAAGGACATCAGGTGCAACTTGAGTCCTAGAACCAGGACTGCTTTAATCAGGAATTACCATAATAGCCCAGATGTTAACCCTGTGTCATTCCCACTGCAACCCTTCTTCCCATCAGTGATCCCAAGAATGTTTCATTTTATAACTAAGTTTTTTTCTTTTGTAGATCAGCTGTTTCTCCCATACATAGAACACTTTAAAATCAAAGTAACAAGTTATGTCTAGGCATTAATTTTTTTCCTGTTGTTTTTTATTTGCTGAATTCCTGATGGGCTCTTGAATCCCATACACTCTGTGCACCGTTTTCCTGGGAAAGTTTTCTCCTAACGTTAACTTATTTCATCTGTTTTTCTGGCCAGTGTTTTAGGAATATCTATTACCATGCTGTTGACTCTCTAGCCCCTGCCCATATGATAAATATCTTGATCATTTCACTACTCAGTTTTTTCTGCTACTTCTTGGGAGGTCTTTTCAAGCTTATTCTTCAAATCGCTGTTTCCGTTTTCTTCCCTGTCAACATGAGAATTTAATTCTGTGATGGTATTTATAGTTTGTTTTTAAACAAGCATCCCATTGACTCATGTAGTTCTTTTGATTTCTGATTTCATCATTGCCAGCTTCTTGTTTGTGCTTGTTGTCTTATTCATTTTTCAAGTTTTATTTTGAAAGATCCACATTTTCCTAAATCTTGAGTGCTACTTGCATCCTAAAATTAATTTTTTCCTGTAGAAATCTATCCCAAACATTTGAGTGAAATCTTGAATGCCAGACTCTTTTTCTATTGTACAGTATCTCATTGGCTAACCCCATTCCTTTTTTTAAAAAATTGGAAACAGGTAGAGTGTATTTTTTTAATGTTATTGCATACCTTTATTTTATTTATTTATTTTTATGTGGTGCTGAGGATTGAACCCAACTCCTCACACATGCTAGGCAAGCACTCTACCACTGAGATGCAACCACAAACACCCATCCCTCACTACTTTTAAAATATTAATTATCTTTGGAAAAGAAAAGTTGCATTCAGCTCTGGCAGATGCCTATTTAATGGAGGAAATGCCTTTCCTTTGTATCTTGGATTGTAGGACTACATATGCAAACCACCTCATCTATTTTTTGATAGTTTGTTGCTTTTTATTTATTCTGCATCTGTAAAGAAAAGATCCTCTGGAATTTAGAAAACTGGACTTTATCTTCAAAACTGATTGCCCATCCTGGGAAGAATAATCTCTAGCAGTGTGTGGTTAGCCTACATTCATCCTGTCCCCCCTTAAAGCCCCTCTGCTGTATCTCTGGGCTTCTCAATTCAGGTTTTGGTATGTAGATGTTCTTTTTGATATTTGGTTAGATGACTGAGCAGCATTTCTAAGATTTTATGCCAGCGCAACTTTTTTTTAAAAAAATCTTTTTTTGGGTTCATGAGTGTTTTAATAGGAAAGGGGGGAGGGCAATCGATGTTGCTTGGTTTATGTCCTCTGGAATCCTTGGCTGAGAATCAGTGAAAACTTTTCTGCTGGGCTTTCAGAACAGTTTTCTACTTTCTTTTCTTTTCTTTTCTTTTTTTTTTTTTGGTACTAGGGATTGAACCCAGGGGCACTCGGCCACTGAGCCACATCCCCAGCCCTGTTTTTGTATTTTTATTTAGAGACAGGGTCTCACTGAGTTGCTTAGGGCCTCCCTAAGTTGCTGAGGCTGGCTTTAAACTTGCGATCCTCCTGCCTCAGCCTCCCGAGTCACTGGGATTACAGGCGTGCACCACTGCGCCCGGCTCAGTTTTCTACTTTCTAATTTGCTTTTCCTCCAAAATATGAACCCTTTGCCCTGCTACCCAAGTTTCATCCAGGGGTGTTTTAGATAGCTTTTCATTACTTTGACTAAAATACATGAAAAGAAGAACTTAGAGGAGGAAAAGTTTATTTAGGCCTTGCAATTTCAGAAGTCTCAGTCCATAGATGGCTGACTCCTTTGCTCTGGGCCCACACTGAGGCAGCACACTGGGAAGGGCCCAGCAGAGGAATGCTGTTCAACTCATGGTGGGGTCAGGAAGCAGAGGGAGAGAAGGAGGAAGAGGCTGCAGGAAGAACAAACCTTCCAGTAAAAAGCTCCCAGTGACCACTTCCTCTAGCTATGACCCCCTGCCTACTGTTACCACCTACTTAGTCCATTCAAACTAGGTTGGATTGATTAGGTTATGACTCTCATAATTGAATCATTTTATCAGTGAATATTCTTGCATGAACAGGAATATTTGGGGGGACATTTCATATCTAAACCATAACAAGGGGTTTATTAGGGAGTGCTCGGGATCAACATCTATGGGAGGGACAGCAGGATTAGGTTGAAATTGAACTGAGGTACAGTCACAACTGAGGTGCAGGTCTCAGGCAACCCCACAAGAGTTCTGGGGCTGGGATGGCCCTTTAGATGCCTTGATTTGTACAGGAGAGGAGGACCTCAAATAGTCATTCTTTGGATGGGGCTGCCCTTGGAGAAGGTATGACTTTGGGTGAGGCAGTGTAAACAGTTGATGATTGGAGAAGGACTCGGTGTCATAGCACAGTGTCTACTTTAAACAGTCACTGGGTTGTGACAGCTCAACACTTTGACCTCATGGGTCATAAGGAGCTGAAATGAAATAATGCTGAATGCACCTCCTCATTGACTTGACCAAGGTACAAGGGCAAGATCATAAACTTCTTGCAATCAATTATAGTAAAATAATAACCAGATAGCTTTAACTTTGAGCCAAAATTATTTAGAATATTTCAGGCTAAAGACAATTTTGATAACAACTGGTGAAGAAATTATGGGCTATAACAAGATAATTCTCTAGTAGGAAGTGGTTAGAGGTAATTAAAAGTCACCTGCTTTAAAAGGAGACAAAGAATTAATACAGAGACTCCTGGATTCACGAAGAGAATTTATGTTGCATCTATAATCTCCCTATATTTTATACAAGAGTCTGAAAGAAAAATAAGTACAAACTTTATGTGCCTATGGAATAAACTCTTATTTCACTCAACTGTAAGGGATCCCCTGTTTATGTCTTATTGTCACTTTGTGGGTCAGGGAGCCACAACAAAATGGAAACTATGGCTTAGTTATTTGACTTGTACTTTCTCAGATAAAAAATGATTAGTGACTGAAATAATTTAAATCAGGGGTTACAAACTCATCTACCTGTAGAGGTCCAGGAGAAGAATGTCCAATACCTGTGATGTACTGGCACCTGAACGTGCTAATGGAGGTGTGGCCCCTCCCTGAGCATCAGTTCTTCATTGTGTTGATGTGGGGATTTAGGCCTGATGCTGCCAAATAATTTGATTTTTAAAGACAGACTGGAAATCCAGATTCCTGTATGAAATTTCCAGATGTACAGGAAACAAATTCACATTAAACAAGCACACACACACGTGCGCGTGTGCGCCACTGTGTGAGCCAAACAATAAATGTCATAAGCTGAAAGAAGGTCTGTAAATTGCTAGATGGTAAACTCTGTGATAAATATTTAATCAAAAACCTTTTTTGGTGGGGCTGGGGTTGTGCCTCAGTGGTAGAGCACTTGCCTCATACATGTGAGGCACTGGGTTTGATCCTCAGCACCATATAAAAAAAATAAACAAAAGAAAGTTTTTTAAAAAAAAAAAACCTTTGTGGTGAGGTTAGAATTAATGTATGAACAGAATGATGGTGGAGTTTATTAGAATATTATTATTTAAATAGATTGACAGCCAATACCAGGAATAGCACTAACATGCTTATAAAGCCCATAACTATTTATTACTTTATATTTGGCAATCATAAGGTCAGTAAAAAACTTGAAGGTTTTTGGGCTGGGGTTGTGGCTCATGGTAGTGTGCTTGCCTAGCATGCATGAGGCCCTGGGTTCGATCCTCAACACCACATAAAAATAAAATAAAGATATTGTGTCCAGCTACAACTAAAACAAAATATTAAAAAAAAACTTGGAGGTTTTTGATCAACCATTATAAAACATTTTGAGACCAAAAATCTAATGCTATTTGATCTTCAAAGTCAGTAGTGACATGTACACATACTATTTTATATTACCAGTAGCCTCTTTTGCCCTAGAATAATATATCCCTGTTTGGGGGAATTACTCTCCCTCCTCCCATTCCAGTTGTGGTTCCATTGGCTGCTGCCATGTTTTCCCCTTACTTTGATTTCCAGTTCACTCTCCATTGGTAGGTCTTCAATGCCTGGTCAATGGCATACAAATCAGAACTCCCTGAGAAAGGGAGTCAGTCCCTCTGTGACTGTGGTGGCGGGGGCTAACAGTAGCCATGTGGAAGAAGTTGATCTGCAGTGAAAAAAAGAAAGCTCAGATCACTGCAGAGAGAAGCAGAACAAGTAATGAGAAGAAAGAATATCTTGGCTGCATTTACAATCCTGGCTCTGGTTATTTCCGAGCCCTTGCTTCATCCCTGTCCTCCCTTTGGCCTGATTGTTTGTCAAAATATTCTTAACATCATTAGTCACTAAGGAAATACAAATCAAAACTCTAATGAGCTACTACTTCACATGCTCAAAGATGGCTATAATCAAAAAGACAATACCAAGTGGGTGAGGATGTGGAGAAATCAGAATCCTTGTTGCTGGTGGGTTGTAATATGGTATAGCCACTTTGGAAAATACTTTGGAAGTTCCTCAAAATGTTAAGCATAGAGTTACATTAGGACCCAGGAATTCTACTCCTAGGTATATACCAAGACAACTGGAAACATGTACACACATGAGTTCATAACAGCTAAAAATTCATACTAGCTAAAAAATGGAAACAACCCAAATGTCTATCAATTGAAGAATGGACAAAATATGGTAAATTCATCCAATGGAATATTATTCAACCATAAAAGGAATGAAGTACTTATGTGTGCTATAATGTGAATCAACCTTGAAAACATTGTGCTAAGTAAAAGGATCTTTTATAATCACAAAACGTCACATAATGTATTGCATTTATATGAAATGTCTATAATAGACAAATTCCTTAAGAAAGATCCAGAAAGATTAGTGGTTGCCAGAGGCTTGAAGGTGGGAAATAAGGAATGTGTGGGGTTTCTTTTTGGTTGGAAAATACTCTAAAATTGTTAGGTAGTAATGGTTTTTTAACTTTAGGGATATACTAAAACCAGTGAATTATATACTTTAAAAAGGTGAATTATATCTCAATAAAATTATGAAAAACAATTAAGCATGCTAATTCCACAACAGTTTTATCTGTTTTACAGATAATGATTTCTTATAACCATCCTACTTAATCAGAAACCCAATAACTAGCAAGAATCAACAAATTAATAATCATCAACAATTATTACAATGTCTATCATGTACAAAGGAGAATATGGGATATTAGACATTCGAAATAAAAAGGAGGCTCAAACAAAACCAAACCAAAAAACAAACTCAAAAGGTGTCAAGGTGGGGGAGAGGTCAAAAAAGTCCCTGCCCACGGCATGGTCTTGTTAAAAAAGGGGCTGTATCAGGGCTACCTCATCTGGTTCTGCAAGGGTTCACCGTCCAAGGGCACGAAGCTAAAAAGTGAATAAAGGCTGAGCTTAGTCTGTTTTCTGCCCCAAAGCTATGTGCCCAAATGTAAGGTGCATATCCTAGAGAGGGTATGTTTTTCTAATCTGCACAAAGGTGCCATGTCACCTAGTAACAGCCGTTGATATAGCAAGAAAATAATAATAAAGACAACAAAGGAGTGGGTAGTCACCAAGGGTGGGGCAGTTAGAGAGGTCTGCCTAAGAAAAGTGGCATTGGAATTGGGCCTTGAGAATTTTAGACATATAAGTAGACATATGGGGAGTGAGGAGGACATTTGAGGTATTGGGAAAGGTGACATAACCCGAGGTGAGGACGCTGGAATGCACAGGGAAATTTAGGGATAAACATATAACCCAATTCATTCCCTTAGCAAATGTTTACTGAGCAATTGTGGGGTGCCAGACCCCGAGGTAACCACTTCAGTAAGACATATCCTCTCCTGGTGGCAGAGTGGCAGATGCCAGTGTCAATCCCAGTGACTCAGGAGGCTGAGGCAGGCCACCTGGGCAACTTAGCCAGACCCTTTCTCAAAAACAAAAAACAAAACAAAAAAACAGGGCTGGGATGTAGATCGATGGTAAGAGCACCTCTGGGTTCAATCCCAGTACTACCAAAAAAAATCCAAAAAGTCTCCTCCCCCAAAAGACCTGATAGGCTCAATGGTGGAATGTTGCAAATTCTCTAGGTTCTCTATAAACAGTGATTCATGTAGGGAGTGTTTTCATTCTCCAGATGATCAGGAGATAATCCTGGTTGGTGAGTGCAGCAGAAAAAAAAGTGACTGCAAGTGCTTTCCTATGTAGATAAAGCAGGTGAGGAAATTCTCTGCTTGGAAATCTTACGGATGTTAGGCCAGCAAGACAGGCTCTGCAAGAATGATTTATTTTATGGTTATTAAATTGTCCTCAAGATACTGTCTCTGACCAAACTAGATATGAAAACACTGGATAAATGGAAGATCTTATGTTTAATTTTTGTTCTAATTTAGTATCCTCAAAGTATAGCGGCAGAGAATTTCTTCTCATTCTAACGGAAGACAAGACAGGACAGCTGATTTCACACACCGCAATAAACAGAAACTAAATAGGATTCAAGTTAATTCTGGGAGACTCATTAGTTATTTAGTGGTGAGAAAGTAATGGAACTTCTGCAAAGTGGAAGTATAAGGATTTATGAAGACCTGGCTGCTCAGAGGCCCATGTGGGTCTTCCTTTATGAAAAGGAAACACCAAACACATTACCAACCTGGATCTAGACTAATTTTTTTCTGGAAAAGATACATTATAACGTCGGATAATATTAATTTAATGACTTAGGATTCAAATCAACTGAATATTTATGGGATCCAGTTGAAATTCACAAATCCCTCCAAGGCTCGAAATAACCAGTTGACTAATAAGAGACTTGGCCAAATAAAGTATATTTGAGGGGCTGGGGTTGTGGCTCAGTGGTAGAGTGCCTGCCTAGCATGTGTGAGGCCCTGGGTTCCATCCTCAGCACCACATAAAAATAAAATAAAAGTACTGTGTCCACCTACAACTAAGACACACATTTTTTTAAAAAAATAAAGTATATTTGAGAAAGTCAAAATATTAGTTTTGTGCTGGGTGTGATGGTGCACGACCTGTCATCCCAACAACTTGGGAGGCTGAGAGGAGGACTGACAAGTTTGAGACCAGCCTCAGCAATTAAGTGAGGCCCTAAGCAAGTTAGCAAGATCCTATCTTAAATAAATAAAAAGGAATGGGATGTGGCTCAGTGGATAAGCACCCCTGGGTTTAATCCCCAGTGCCAAAACAAAAAACAAAAAACAAAAAACAAAAAACCCAAAAAACAAACAAAAAAAAAAAACAAAGAAATTCGTTCCTAAACAGATTTTATTCATCTCTAGGTTGTATCTTACATCTCCATGTCTTTTTTATACATAACCAAGAAGTTTTCAATCTGGCTTGAAGCACAGTTTCATGTTATTATAGTGACACCATGCATTATTTTCTGTGATAATATCTTGCAGGGTAGAGAAGGCAACTGATCAGAATGAATATGTGGCATTGTCACGTTGTTTGGGGAATGCTGGAGGCTCTAGTATTACTTGCTTCTTGTCTCATGGGAAATGGGAGAGGCTGAAAACAAAGGAGTTGAAATTGCCAGGACCATGTGATGGTCACAAGGGAAGGATCAGCCCTCTTGGTTCCATCAGAGTTCTTAAGTCCATGAAACCAGACAGTCTTTTCCAGTCAACTCAGTGCTGTTTTATTAAAGATAGACTATTAACCCAGTCTTTCTTTTACAAGAAAATAATATCTCTGGGTATATGTTTGTGCTATTTTCTTATTGTGGCAAAATCTAACGTAAAAATTGTTATCATAACCATTTTTAAGTATACATTTGAGTGGTGTCAGTTGAATTCACAATGTTGTGAAGCCATTGTCACTATTTCCAAAATCTTTTATCAACCCAAACAGAAACTCTGTACCCAGTAAGCAGCAATTCTTCATCCCTCCTCTTCCCAGCACCTGGAAAATTTTGCTTTACTTTTAGTCCCTATTAATTTGCCTAGTCTAGCTATTTCGTGTTTCATGTAAGTGAAATCAAACCCAAGTTTCTTTAGTGTGTAACTTACTTCAATTAGTCTAATGTCTTCAAGATTTCACCCTCAGGATGTATGGGAACTTTCTTCCTTTTTATGACTGAGTTATATTCCATTATGCATATATACCACATTTTGTTTATCCACTTATCAGTTGATGGACACTTAGGTTGTTTCCCCCTTTTGGCTATTATGAATAATGCTGCCATGAACACTGTTGTACAAGTGTTTGATTCTCTGTTTTCAGTTCTCTTGGGTGTATACTTAGGAATGGAAATGCTGAATCAAATAGTATTTGTTTAACTTTTTGAGGAACTGCCAAACTGTTTTCCACAATAACTACATCATTTTACATTCCCATCAGCAATGTACAAGATGTCCATTTGTCCATCTTCTCACCAACACTTGTTATTGCTTATCTTTGTTATTATGTCCATCTTAGAGCATGGTGTCTCATCGTGATTTTGATTTATACTTTCCTAATCATTAATGATGTTGAACATCTTTTCACATACTTACTGGGCATCTGTATCTCTTCTTAGGAGAAGTGTTTATTCAACTCCTATGCCCATTTTTAAATTGGGTTGTTTGTATTTTTGTTGTTGAGTTGTGGGAGCTCTCTATACATTCTGGATACTAAATCTTTATCAGATATATGGTTTACAAATACTTTCTCCCATTTTATCGGTGTCTTTTCATTCTTATTAATGTTGTCTCTGTTTTTTAAGGATATCTCGAAGGAAGAAATTTTATGTGGGAACAAATAAAAATACAAGGAAGAGACCATGGGAATGAGGTGGGGAAAATAGTAGGAGGTAAAATTAATGCACGCATGTATAGAACAAGGATGCCACTATCACCTTTCTAGAGTCACAGTCTTCCAAGAGGGTTTGACTATTGTTTTCAGAATAAGGTGCGTTCTACTTCATTCCATCTGACTCACTGAAAATGAATAAGAGTAGCAATTAGAGCACAGATTTTGAAAGTCCTTCGGACCTATGCTGGAGTCCCAGCTACCACTTACTAATTGTAGGTCTGGGGTGTGATATTTCACCTATCAATTTCCTTGCCTTGTGATAATAAAATGAAATAATTAAAGAAAGTATTTAGTGCACTTGGCGTACAGTAAAAACTCAACAAATGGTAGCTGTGAATGCCATTACTATACTATGTAAATGTGTAGTCCTAGCCAGTTTCTGTGGCGCTTGCCTATAATTCCAGTGACTAGGATGCTGAGGCAGGAGAATCAAATTTCAAAGCCAGTCTCAGCAACTCAGTGAGACCCTGTCTCTAAAAAAATACAAAAAAGGGCTGGAGATGTGGCTCAGTGATTAAGCACCCTGGGTTCAATCCCCAGTACCCCCCCCAAAAAAAAAATAAATAAATGTCTAGTCTTGAGTTTTCTCAAACTTTCTTAGCTCTCTCCCATCATTAGTTCTGTGTAACCTAAAACATGACAGTTTTTCATTGGAACCTACAGGTTTTATTAATTTTCCCTTGAACATTCCCTTTCCTGATTGTCTTTTATCTTATTTTATCATGTCGGAATCTCACAACTTTAAAGTCCTTCTCTTTGAAACACTCACATTGTCATATCCTGTCATCCAGTTGTGTTATGATCATTATTTGTGGGAACAGGGGAAAGCTGTAAGGGGTAGGGAGGTTGGGGGAGGATGAGCAGAAGGGACTTGGGAAGAGTCTGTTTGCTAGCTTCTTCTGTTATGTCCTCCTGAAGAACTAGAAAAAAAGATGTCCTTCCTGCATGCTTTGTTCTGTTACCCTTAGGATTCTGCCCTTCATTAAAAGGAAGTTATTGTAGCTGGGCATGGTAGTGCATGTCTGTGATACTGGTGAATTTGGAGGGTGAGGCAGGAGGATCACAAGTTCTAGGTCAGCCTGGGCTATTTAGCCAGATCCTGCCTCAAAATAAAAAATAAAAAGGACTGGAGATGTAGTGCAGTGGTAGTGTCCCTGGGATCAACCCTTAGTACAAGAAAGAAAGAAAGAGGGAGGGACAGAGAGAGGAAAGGAGAGAGGGAGAGGAAAAGAAAGAGAAACAAGGAAGAAAGAGAAGTTATTCCTCCTAACTAAAACTTTGAATTCTTCGACCAATGTTTCCTTTTCATTCCACACCAGCCCTCAGCCTCTGGTACCTACCATTTTTCTCTCTACTTTACAGAGTTTGACTTTTTAAGATTCTACATATGAGTGTGATGATACAGTGTTTGCCCCATGCACCTGTAGACACCTCAGTTGTAGCCTATGGAAGACCCTGAGCCAATGGCATTCAGCTAAGCCATGCCTAGATTCCTGATACACAGATGTTATAGGCTTATAAAAGTTTTTGTTTCAAGTTCCTAAACTTGAGGTGATTTGTTATGCAGCACTAGAGGGCTAATGCACCTCACAAACAGATGAATGTATCTGTACTCCTGAGAGGCCAAAATGATTGTAGACTGGGTCTTCCCAGGATGCTGAGGGTCCTGAATTAATGGGAGGGGCTGAGAATCACATCATTCTATAGATATGAATCTGAGGTTCACAGACATTAAGTAACTTGTGAATCCAGAAGTCATAGATGTTAAGCTACTAGACTTTGCACCTTTATGTGTAAATCTACTAGGAAGTAGGATCAAGATGGTCAGATTGTTTGTAGTGGGTGTAAATGATGGTGTGTGTATGTGTGTGTGTTTCCCCTCCATAAGGATCTGATGGCTCAGAAACTGAAACAGAAAAATAGTATATCTAGGCAGGGCTGGGGAGCGGCAAAGTCAGGATGTTGAAAAGTCAGGGAAGTGAAGGAATCTAGCAAGACAGCAATTGTATTTTTCATTTATTTTTATTATTTATATTGTAAAAGCTTCGAAAAATACATTTTAACACATTGTGGAATGAAAGAGGAGGCAAGTGCAGCAAAAATATGGGTGCTGAGTGCAAAGGCCAAGTTGACCCAGATGTTTGGAATGTATAGTAAAAACTCTCGCTGATTGTAGCTAACTGTGATTTATTTCCTCCAGCACTGAAAAGTGCAGGAGCACCTTATTTTCACGCAACACTGAATGCAGAGGCTCACACAGTGTCACCAGAACTGCATCTTTTTCATGTCTTGGCTCCTTTCCTTTTCTCTTGTCCTAACTTTTACTGCATTGATTACATTTTCTTCTTTTTCATATTTTCCTCTTCTACTGTTTTATGTTTTTTGGGTACTGGGGCTTGAACTCAGGGCACTCCACCACTGAGCCACATCCCCAGCACTTTTTAAAAAAAAATATATATTTTAGTTGTAGATGGATACCTTTATTTATTTATTTGTTTTTATGTGGTAGTGAGGATCGAACCCAGAGCCTCACATGTGCTAGGCAAGTGCTCTACCACTGAGCTACGGCCTCAGCCCCACCAGCCCTATTTTGTATTTTATTTAGAGACAAGATCTCACTGAGATGCTCAGTGCCTCGCTTTTGCTGAGGCTGGCTTTGAACTCATAATTCTCCTGCCTTAGCCTCCTGAGTTGCTGTGATTACAGGCATGTACCACTGCTTCTGGCTCTTTTATGTTTGTGTGTATATAAGTGGTTGCGTTTAAACATTTAAAGCATCTATTCTTCAAACAATAAAGTGATACCCTTAGATCCTGTTACTTTTCTCCATGCTCTTCCCCTCCACTTTCATGTTACTACTCTCGAAATTTTAATTACAGTTTGTTTTTAAACACACACTTTTAAAAATGTATTATTCATTTTGATTTACTACTATATTCATTTTTACTTATTTTTAATGATTTATTTTCTCACTGTGACTTTTCTTTTTTCCTTTTTTTTTCTTTCTTTTTTTGTTGTGGTACTGGTAGTACTGGTGATTGAACCCAGGGCCTTGCACATGCTGAGAAGCACTCTATCACTACCTCCCTTCCTGGCCCTATTGCTATGACTTTTTGTACCCTTTCCTAAAATTCTTTTCTTGCTGGAGTATACTCTGATGTAACTCTTTCATAGAGAATATTTGAATGGGAAACTTTTGAAGTGTTTGAAAAATCTTCATTTTTGCCTTTACATTTGAATGATAATTAGACTGGGTATAGAATTCTGGATCCAAAATTATTTTCTTTTAGCACATTAACTTCTGGCCTCCAGTGTTGCTTGAATAATCTCATTCTCCTTCCTTTTAAATATCATATATTTCTTTCCCATAGCTTTTAGGATGTTCACTTTATCTCTGATACTCTGGAATTTTACATGATGTTATGATACAGAGGCATGTCTGAAGTGTGTTTTATCCACTTAGAAAAAGTTATAAGAAATTTCATGGACATGTTCTTAATTTATTTTACAATATTCTTTATGGGAATTTTCAACTTCGGGACTCATTGTTTTCTGTTCAGTTTTAGTGCATCCTTATTACATCTCTTCAATATTACCTCTTCACTTTTCTTTTTTTTTTTTTTTAAATTATATTACATACATTTTTAATTGTTGATGGACCTTTATTTTATTCATTTACTTATATGCGGTGCCGAGAATCGAACCCAGTGCTCACACATGCCAGGCAAGTGCTCTACCGCTGAGCCACAACCCCAGCCCTCACTTTTCTATTATTTGCTTTCTAACACTTATTAAACATATACAAAATATCTGGATGCATCTTCTTTGAACTTTAGTGTTTTCATTCTCTTTGTCTCTTTGAAGTTCATTTAAGCTTTTATCTTCCAGTTTACTCATTTACTCTTCAGCAGTAAAGGAGCTGCTCATCTACTAAATTCATATATTTTTTAATATCTATGTTTTTCATTTTCATATTCTAGTCGATTCTGGTGTCACAGTGCATGTTCTAATTTCCAACTTTCTCTAGTTCCATGGTTTTTAATCCACTGCCTAAATTTATTTCTTTGGGGATTTTTAGTATACCCTCACTTCAAAGTCTGCTTTCTAACCCAGGATTTGTAGGTATTAAACAACAACAGCAAAAGGATTATTTATGAATAGATTAAATTGATTTAAGTGCCTAAGAGCTAGAAGTACCTGGGGGAAGGAGAAGCAAAAAGACTCTCCTTGCTCCGTTTTCCATATTCTCAAAGGATAGTGGCTGAACTGACACAGAGGCATTTCTGAAATGTATTTTACCTACTTAGAAAGTAATTTTAAGAAATTGCATTCCTCCAGAGAAGAGCTAGATAGTGGTTTTCCTTTTGCTCCCCTTCAAACATTAGTAAAAAGAAAAAGAGAAAAAAAAAAAAAAACACCCAAATTACACATAAACCCAGAACTATTTGTTGTACTCAAAAGTTTCTAGATGAAACACTTTGAAAAGGCAGAATAAGACAAAACATATGAAATACAATCATCATGATTCTTGGCATCCATGGTTTATAATCTGAAGTTTAAATAGTGGCATGACATTATAAGAATTAAGAATAGACTCAGTGTTTAACAAGTGAAATCTGAGGTTAATAATCAGGTAGAGTTGTACTTTGATTTTGGAAGAAATTTAATTAGTTTTTCCCTCTTGGTAATTCTAGTTTGCCACCTGTGCCTCTCTGGGAGGGTTAAGAGACTGGATCTAGTTTTTCAAAGCTGCATTGAGAAGCTTCAACTTTTGTTTGATTGTTGCTCAATGTGGAAACAAGCAAACAAATATGAAGCAACTGGTTCTGATTAGGTGGAATGAGCATTTATTTAGACCTGCTAATTGAAAGGGTGTCATTACAGGCCAATTTTACAAAAATAAAAATGTACTGTTTTTTGATCATTTCATCATTGCTAATCATATTTCCTGTTTCCTCCTATGCTCCTCCTGCAAGTGGTATTTTACTCTGTAAAGTTCTATTTTCTTATGATTCTCTCTCTCTCTTTTCAGAGATAGAATGTTTTGAAATAACCATTTATATATTTTCTCTGGGAATTTTGAGATACCATGGAGAAAGATGGAAAGCCACTGAACCGTTTGTAGGAGTTTATTAGCTTATAGAAGTTTGGGTAACTTACCTCCTCTATCACTTTATAAGTAATGTGTTTTGCTAGCAATACATTTGCAATGTTAAATGACAATCTTAAGAAATTTTTCCCCCCTTTGGTTTCTTGGGGGTTTCTTCTGTATGTCTTAGAAGAATTGTTCTGTCAAGGCATCATCTCAGAGAAAACAAACTTATCAAGAAGCAAGAAGCTTACTTTTGTTATAAGCAGAGGCACTATTAGAATATGTTGGTGAACTAGAAAACCTGTTTTACAAGTGGATTTTCATTGTGTTTGGGGAAATTTTTTTGTCAGATGAATCAGGAAAAAAAAAAAAACACCTAAATCCTACTGTAACCACAAATGAGTTTCTAATGATATTTCAAAAATTACATTTTGACAGAAAATTTATTGTGCAGTAGAAATGAGAGATATGTGTTAAATGTATTCATATTTGTTGTCTATTTAAGTGAACCACTGTGCTGTACACAGCACTGACCCTATGTGCCAGCTTAGAACACAGCTTTTCAAAAGCTTATTTTAAAGCCTGGGAAAATCAAACATACCCATTACCCAACTTTCTCCTCATTTGTAAAGTGAATTGCCTCATTGAAATTGAGTTGTTTCTAACAGATCCCCTTATTAAACATAGTTAGTCAGTTTTAGAATTTTCCAAATGATCATAGAACTGATTCAAGCTTTCTGAGCTCCTTGGACTAGGGGTGTGTTTTGGTTTGGCTCACAAAACTGTGGTTACTCTGGTCTTGAACAGAGCCATCAGCCTTGCCCTGGCAGATTTAAATAATCAATTCAATGTATTAAACCCTATGCTAAGAGAAGAGGGTAATCAGATGATTGTAACAGTTCCCACTCACGGTTCACAGTACATGTCTTATAATACCTTACTGAAAACAGGGTTTTCTTCTAGTTTGGGGCTGGGCTAATTAATGCCCGGTAGAACAAACATTGTTATACTAGATAAATTTCCCAGTTACTATTCAGACATAATATAAAAGCTTGGCCTCTGTAAAATATGCAAGTAGAGAGGAGTCACATTATTTTAAAAACAAATAAATACATAAATAACCTATAGAATTACCAGTAGACTCTTAAGAAGCAATAACATATGGGCATAGTACAGGGCATATAGTAAACACATAGTAGTAATTGGTTGAACATTAGTACCTTTTGTGCTTTACTGGCTATATGTATTCACTATTGCTGCATAACAAACTATCTCAAACTTCAGAAGGTTAAAATAATGACCATTCACTGTTGCTCAAGAGTCTGTCAGTCAACTAAATGGTTCAACTAACTGTGGCTGACTCATTCATACATTTGCAGTCATCTATGGTACATTTCTAAGCAGTTCTTCTGACTTGAGGCTGGGCTGTCTCATAGGTTTAGAGGTCAACAGGAAGTGTAGTCCAGTACATGACTGGGATGAATCAGATCTGCCCCATGTGTTCCCTCATCCATCAGCAGACCAGCTTGGGCTTGTTTACATAGCAGTGTCAGGGTTCCAAGAGACAAACTTGAAGCAGACAGAGCCTCTTGAGGCCCAGGCTTGGGACAAATGTATCATTTTTCCTACCATATTTTGTCATCCAGAGCAAATCACAATGCCAGCCCTTATTCACAATGGTGGGGAAATAGACTCTACCTTTTAGTAGGAGAAACTACAAAGTCACATTGAAATGTCTGAATAATTGAGACAAGTTTTGCAATCAATCTACTGCTATGTCCCAAATTAATTGGAAAGATGATGTGAAAGCAAGAGATTTGATTTATAAGAAGTGAAACAATGATGTTTGTATTTAAGGTTTCCTTTAAATTTTAGTCTTAAATTTAAGTCTTTCCTTAAAATTTAATCACACACACACACACACACACACACACACACGTATCTGAATGAAAGAAGATTTGGGATAGCTCACAGAATCTAAGGATGAGCTTCAGCAAGGACAGAAACCCTGGACCAATCAGAAACTACAGCAGCAAGAACTAATAGTTCATTCAAAGCACTGCCACTGGATTTCATAGTTCCTGGAAAGCAAGTCCAGTTGGCCTCTGGGTTAATGCCCAGACATTGGCCAAGGAAGGACTAGGCTTCTTGGCTATAAGTTTCACAAGACATGTGCAAAGAGACTGAACAATTCTTCAAAGTAAAGTAGAGAATTGGGGATGTAGCTCAGTGGTGGAGAGCTTGCCTAGCATGCACAAGGCCCTGGGTTTAATCCCCAGTACCACCAAAAATTTCTTAAAAAGATAAAATGGAGTCCACCGTTAGATGGACATGCAAATGAAACAATATCCTCTACAAAGTTTAAACCGTTTAATCCTACAAAATAAGATCTAGTAGTGGTTTAAGTCTTCCCACTGTTTGGGAATGGTGAGGCCAAATGTCATTTGCCTCCTTACCACTGCTCCCAGTGAGTGAAAACTGGAAAGCAGCTAGAGGCAACTGAGGCAGGTTGTGCAGAGAGGAAAGGTAACTTAGAAGTGGCTTCCCTGTACCCAGTCAACAACCATGTACTTTAATTAACTCTTGTCTGTTGTGCCTACTCAAAGCATGACTACAGACAGAGAAGTCTTTGTTATGCTTCAAATAACATGGTAAATACAGTACCAAATACAGAAGAATGTTCTCTTGGTGTTGTATAAGTTAGGAATGTTTCTGGCTGCTGCTGACTTTATCCATAGGACACTTACTGTCACTGAGTAGGAAGTTCCAGAGTCGTGGTCCCAGGGTGGACCCAGCAGCTCATGAAGGTCTTCAGGACCCTGGCTTCTCCTTTCTTTCCACTCTGTCATCCTCAGTGTGGCATGGTATTTCCCCCTCATAACTACAAGATGGCAGTGCAGCTCCCACCATTATGTCTTCATAATGCTGTTCACATGTAGCAGGAAAGAGAGAGAAGAGAGCAAAACAGATTCTTTTTTTTTTTTTTCTTTTTTTTTTTTACTTTGCTTGCTTCTCTCTGACTAACACTTGTCAGTGAGCTTCCTGTTAAATCTTTCTGACTGGAGCATGGCCATCTGAAACCCATCATTGCAGAAGGGGAACAAGATTACCAAAATGGGCACTCACATTGGACACATTGCTATCTGTCTGACTTTTATGGTAATTCCACTCACATTTTCTTAGCTTTGTCTCTAATTTCAGCCCAGATGGATCCAGGCTGGCATCTTAGATCATGGAACCTCATTTAGAAGGGTTCTGTGCTTAGTTAGAAGGCCAAGCAGACAAGAGGTTATTAAAGAAGTGAGTGGTCATTGACTGGGAAAGAGCCACTTCTATGTTAGAACCTCATTTAGAAGTGCTCCACTGGTGCTGCCTTAAAAATTCTTAACAATTTTTGAATAAAGAGCCCTGCCTTTTCCCTTTGCACTGGAACCTGTAAATTGTCTAGCTGTTCCTGGCTGACTCACATCTCCCTGGTAGCCTCTTGCGTCAAGCATACCTGTTGCTTTCTCTCCTGGGCTTCCCTGAAGGTGAAGCCATCAATGACTGCTCAATCAGCTGGTGGACATGAATGGTTTGGTAGGGAAACTGACTAGTGCAGGATGGGAACCAATTAGGAAAGGCTCCTGTGTCCCATCTTTCAAGGATACTCTGCACAATTCCTAGGTCCTGGGGGAGTCCAGCTTCATTACCTACAGCAGTGACTTTGATAACGTGGCCTTCTAGTGGCTTTTCTTCCTTCCCTGTTTGACACTGTCTGGATCATCTTCCAAATAAAGAGCTACATTCTGGTCTTATCTCAGGCTCTGCCTTCAGTGGAATCCTATCCAATAACATTAGAGTTTCTTTCCAAGAAGACAGGTGGGTGTCTGTTTGCCCATTGTTCAAGCAGCATCAGACATAATAATTGGAGGACCATAAAGAGGATCCATCCCATATCCTGTATCCCAGACTTTCAAAACAAATCTCTAACATCTTTTGAGTACCTATGTGTGCCAGACACTGTGCTATTTTCAAATATATTCTCTTACTTTACTTGCACAACAGTCATCTGCAGTAGTTACCATTATCTCCATCTTACAGATGAGAATACCAAGGATCAGAGAAGTTGAGCACATCCCCAAGACCAGCAACTGGAAGACTTAGAATTTTAACACAAGCTGTCTGTTCTTTCCACAATATTCCCCAGCTAAAAGGAAGGACCCCTGATCAATAGGCCAATTGCCTGCCACTGTGTGGAGGTGGGTACAGCCCTGCTCTGAGCCTTGTGGCCATTCATTAAGAACAAAGCTCCTCCTGGAGAACAGCTAGTGGGCAGGTGTGCCAGCAAAGAGGCAGATTTTCCTCTCAGCTTTTGGTCCTTGTGTAAGTGTATTCATAGCAGGGTTTCAGGAACAGAGTAGTGGCCTACATATTGCTCATGAATTTTCTTTCAACTAATAGCAACCTGGCAACAGTATTTTCCAAGCCTGGCTAGACCCATCATTCTGTTTTGCTTTGTCATGTTCAGAAGCGTATCCTTTCCCTTTGCAGACTTGGTGCTGTGTAGCAGACTACAGAGTGTTCTGGATAATGAAGTCAGGCAGACATTTGAAGCAGCAGATCACAGACTACAGGGACACTACTGTCTTTTTCCAGGGCAAGCTAGGAAAAGAAACTAGACACTAGTCCAGATGACGTCTGCGGTACTAACTGAATTGGCATAAGATGCCAGTGTCTGGCTGGCAGTCCCCAAGAGGATGAAAGAAAGAACTGTAACATTATTATTCTCTACGGATGTATTTTTAGTACATAGTACCTAAGGTGTAACCCTCTTTGCATGGAACAGCACAGAGTAGAAATTTATATAGTCTAAGTTGTTACCACATGATGAAGAATTGAGTTGAGTTAAAAATTAATAAATTATGTACATAACCACATACAATTTTCTGGTAGGGACCCTCAGATTTATTTTTATTTTAATCATGTACACAAATTACCTCAGTATTTATAAGATAAAATTTGGTATGTCTCTACCCCTTGCTGATTTCAATTTCTCCATTTTTTTTTCTAATAAGACATCACAACACTGATCTCAAACCTTTGTTGGCTGAGTCCCCCCTCGATAGAAAACCTTGAGCATAAATCTCCAATATATGTATATTTATGAAGTTAGAAATTATATCTCTGTAATGCTGCATTAATTCTTTACATACAATGTAAAACAGACCAGAATTAAATTTTCAAGAATAAATTGGTGACTAATTATGTTGAGTACTTTTGAATTAAGAACAGTACCAAAACCACTGGTTTTGCTAATGAAAGAATGAGTAAATACACTTCTTTCTTTAAAAAAATAAAGCATCATTGCATGATACTTTGATTCGAAATTTTGGGTAGTTTGGCTTATTATAAAACTTACTTTTAAAATTTTTGTGAAGGTTTTATTTCAGTGGTTTTTATTATATTCACAAAGATTGTGCAAAGATCACCACTGCCTAACTTTAGAATATTTTTATCAACCCCCAAAGGAAACCCATACTCATTAGCAGTTACTCCCCATTCTCTTCTATCCCCTAGTGCCTGGTAACCACTAATCTATTTTCTGTCTCTGTGGGTTTGCTTATACTGAATATTTCCCATAAATGGAACAATACAATATGTGACTTTTTGTGTCTGACTTCATTCACTTAACATAAATCTTTTCAAGTTTCATCCATGTTGTAGTGTGTATCTGTGCTTCATTCTTCTTTTAGCTAAATTATGTTCCCTTTCATGGATATACCACACATTTTAAAATTTCTTCATCAATTGATGGATATTTGGGTTGTTCCTACTTTTGGTTATTCTGAATACTGCTGCTTTAAGTATTTATGTAAAAATTTTGTGGATATTTGTTTTCATTTCTCTTGGGTAAAACCTTAAGTGTGGGATTGCTGGATCATATGCTAACTCTATATAACTTTAAGAAACTGTCAGACTGTTTTCCAAAGTGGCCGCACCATTTTATGATCCTGTCAGCCATTGTATGAGGGTTCTAATTTTTTCATCAATTGATGGACATTTGCATTGTTTCCACTTTTTTTATTGTGAGTTATCTTTTCACTTTCAAAAAATTGTAAATCACCTATCCGATAAAGTCTAGTATGAGTAAAGAACTCATTACTCAATAATAAAAACACAAATAATTAAAAATGGGTAAATAATTTGAAAAGACATTTCTCTTAAGAAGATATGCAAATGCCATGCACAAGAAAAGATGTTCAACATCATAGTGATTAGGAAAATGTAAATTCAAAACCCAGATACCACTCATGTCCCCTAAGACAGTTACAAAACATCAACTGACCGTAAACGCCTGGGTTTATTTTTGGACTTGCAATTCCATTCCATTGATTTATATGTGTTAATATTTGATTTTTAGTGTAAATTACAGCTGAAAAGATAACATAAATAATCATAGCTCAAATATAAAAACATTACATCACAGTGTGTCTTTGCTAATCATTTTCTATAGTGATCCCAAATTATGCAAATGTTTGTTTGGAGATCTGACTAGTGAGTTTCCATATTTTCTGAAGTTTGTGGTCCATGAGTTATTCTTGCAAACCAACAGTAAGGTATCACACTTTTTCTTCCTTTGTATTATATAGAGATACAAAATTCACCGAGACTCTTCCTTTAGAAGACTTTAAAAAACAGTATAACAAATTATTTTCCCAATCTTCCAAAAATGCAACTATGAGAGTCTTTAAATTCTTAGAGTCTTTAAATTCTTAGTCTTTTTATTCTTAGCAACAAAAACTGCAGGACAATGGAAACAATTCCAAAGATTAATTTACAAAATAATCTTTCCATGTCTCAAATGTGTTAATTTCTTTCTGAAAAGTGTTGTGTAAATTGTTAGAAATGTCAGCTCTTTGACCTTATTGGTATTTCCTTGTGTTTACATTATAGCATCTTCTTCAATCTGTGATTTCTTCACAGTAAATATTTTTAAGCTACATGTCTATTTTGAACATATGATAACTAAAGCAGCATAATATTGTCTGTTGGGGTTTTATTTATTTTATTTTATTTCTTTCTGTATCTACCATTACAATTTCCTTTATGCATTTTTTTAGGGATAACTCTGGTATTCTTTCTCAAACTTCCTATGTTAGATGTTATTAATATTTCACCTTATTTTTTCCTAATGTATTGAAGATTGTGAATTTGCCTCTAGGATTTGCTTTGGTCAGGTAAAAACTTTAATTGTAATTTTAAAATTATTTACTTTCAAATATTCTCTAATTATTGTATTTTTAAAAATTACTTACCTTCAAAAATTTTCTAATTTCAATATAATGTTTAGGTTGACCCAGAAGCAATTTAAAAGTGTGGCTTAGAAAAGTGTGCTGGTGGGCTGGGGATATAGCTCAGTTGGTAGAGTGCTTGCCCTGTAAGCACAAGGCCCTGGGTTCAAACCCCAGCACCACAAAAAAGAAAGAAAAGAAAAGTAATTCCAGTGGTTTGGAAGGCTGAGGAAGGAGGATGGCAAGTTCAAAGCCAACCTCAGCAACATAGCAAGGTTCTAATAGACCTAGTGAGACCCTGTCTCAAAATAAAAAATAAAAAGGGTTGGGAAGGTCTGGGGGATATAGCTCAGTTGGTAGAGTGCCTGCCCCACAAGCACAAGGCCCTGCGTTCAATCCCCAGCACTAAAACAAAACAAAACAAAAAAATGACTTACCTGATACTGATCCTTGAACTTTGTTGAGGCACATTATGTATCTTAAGTAGTGAGTTGTTAATGTATGCCCAGAGTTGGCCAAATTACAAAGTTATGGGCACAGTTTCTACACAAAACTGTCCTCACTTCTCATGTCAACTACAGGGGGTTTCAGCCAGCTACAAAGTTCAAAGGAAAAGTTTCCAGGATTGCCTTCACTTTTTTTTTTTTTTTTTTGTATTTTATTTAGAAACAGGGTCTCACTGAGTTGCTTAGCGAGTCACTGTTGCTAAGGCTGGCTTTGAACTCGAGTCCCTTCTGCCTCAGCCTCCTAAGCCACTGGGATTACAGGCATGCCACCACACCCCTCTTGCCTTTGCTTCTGATATCAATTGCAACTTTGTGGCAGGGCAGAGTGCGTGTGGGGTGGATGTGTCCCAAAACCAGGCTCAGGTTCAAAAATTCACTAGAAGGACTCAGAGAACTCACTGAAAACCATTATTCAACAATCAATTTTATTAAAAGGGACAAATACTGGTTTAGTTTTATCTTTTGAAAGTACCATATTAGGATTTTGTTTTTTAATACACTCTAAGGGTCCATGGCTTTTATTTGAGAAGTGTATACCTCTGACTTTTTTGGTGATTACTGATTTGAGGGGTTTTTTTTTTGCCATTTTATATTTATATATTTTATGTGCTTTATTGATGTTGCTTTTTTCCTTCATTCTCTCTCTCTCTCTCTCTTTCTTTCTTTCTTTCTTTCTTTCTTTCTTTCTTTCTTTCTTTCTTTCTTTTTTTTGTGTGTGGTATTGGGGATTGCACCCAGGGCCTTGTGTATGCGAGGCAAGTACTCTGCCAACTGAGCTTTATCCCTAACTCTCCTTCTTTCTTGACTTATTTTGGATTAAAATTTTTTCTCATTCCATTTTTTCTGATATGTGTGGATTTGGAACGTAGAGATTTAATTTGTATCATTTTGGTGGTTATCCTTGGAATTTAATATACATACTTAAACTATAGCTGTAATAACATATTTCTCTTTAAAGAGAACTTTGGCAAGCCTGACCCAAAATAGCTTCCTTTGGGTTACCTGCTATCATTGTGCAATCTTTTATTTCTTACTGTTTTAACCCCTAAAATGATACATCAGCATCTGGGATGTAGCTCAGTGGTAGAGTGCTTGCTTTATATGCACAAGGCCCTGGATTCAATACCCAGAATTCCCCCTCCAAAAACAAAGACCCATTAATTTATCTATTCTATAGGCAATGTTTATTTGTATTTATCCACATTCATTTCTGTTCCTTGGGATTTGTTTATGTACTTACTTATTTTGCGGTTCTGGGGATTGAACCTGGGGGCATTCTTCCACTGAGCCATATCTCCAACCCTTTTTATTTTTTTTTTATTTGGGACAGGGTCTCATTGTAGCACAGAGGGTAGAGTTGGGTGATTTCTTGCAAATTCAAAGAATGAGATTCACCATCAGCAGCAGGCAAAGGCAAAGTAAAAGAATTTATTAAAGCAAAGTGAAGCAAAGCTCCCATGTTGGAAGGGGACCTGAAAGGATTGCCAATGAAGAGCAGCTGTCTAGGGGTTTATGTGGATCTATAGGCTTAAGGAAGTCAACCCCCTGCCCAATCCTGAGAAAGCACTCAGTGTCCACAAGGTATTCACACAGCCTTTAGTTCAATCAAAGCGTTGATAGGCCTTTTCCTTCTTTGGAGAGGCATGGACTCCAGGTCACGTAGGTCCTGAATTCCTATGGACTCCAGGTCACGTAGATTCCAATTTAAAAATAACCTTTTTGTGAGTTTCTCAGCAAAAACTTGCAGCTGTTATTTGTGCTCTACTGTCCAGGAAGTTGCCCAGGGGCACATTTCCTTATCTACCTAGCCTTATTTCTTCCTCCTGACCTCATTGCTAAGTTGCCCTGGCTGGACTTGAACTTGCAATCCTCCTGCTTCAGCCTCCCTAGTAGCAGAAATTACATGCATACACTACTGTGCCCAGCCTTGTTGTGTTTTTAAATCTGGATGATTCATTCCTGAAAACCCTTCAGTCTTTTCTCTGAATAGTTCATGTTCCCCATTCTCTTCTCTATTTTGTTCTAGAAATCTGATAAAACATACATTGACCCTTCCACCTTTTTTTCTCCTATATATTATCTCTTTGTCTCTCTGGGCTGCATTCTGAGTAACTTTTTTTCAGATCAGTTTTCTCGTTCAGCAATTCTGCCCAGATAGAGACTGAATGCACAAAGGACAATGGCCAGAGCCCTTGTGGTAATGGGATTCTGACCCACATGCGAAGCCTCTAGGAAGCCATCCCACAACCTCCACAGCAATCTGTCCAAACAGTCAAGACTTGCTCACCGACCACAAGTGTTCCCATTTTGTACTCTGGCTTCCCACTGAGCACTAAGCAGACCAAGCCGAGAAGGCCAGAAATGCACCCTGAACCAATTACATACAAGGATCACTTCTAGCCAACTAGCCCACCTCTAGCTTCTCCTCGCCAACAACTCCTGGTCAGAGGACAGCTGGAGACTATTCCATGCCCCTGCTTGCTTTAATGTCTCTGTCACACTCAAGCCATGACAGCCAACTCTCTTGCTATACAACAAACTCTGGATGAACAGTCTGTTTTCATTTGGGTCTTTCAGGGCTATACTGCTTTTTGATGCTTCCATTAGGGTTCTTTTTATCTCATTTTAATATTTTTCAGCTTTAGAAGTACCATTTGATTCTTTTTCAAAACTGGACATTTTTATACCCTCTTGTTCTTTTGCCATCCCTTTTGTCTCTGTCACCACATTGAATGTTTTGTCCAGTGATTCTGACATCTGAAGTCTTTATGGGGATGCTTTTAACATTTGATGTTTCTGCTGCCACTCGTTCATGATAGTATTCTTCACCTGTTCCTTGATTTATCTTTTTCTCTTTTTTCGTTAAATTTTAAGCCCAAATTTGTTGTGCTTTGTGTGAGAGTTGTATGAATTCTCTAGGAGACATTTGCATTTGCTTCTGGACACCAGGGAGCATCCGAAATTACTTAAAATGAAGTTCTCCCTGGGGTTTTTCCCTGTCCCTTTGGAGGACACTGCCCATAAGTGAAATCTTATCTCAGTCCCTGTGCACATTTCAGAATCAAATCTATTAGTAATATAGATTAAAACTGAGTAGGTAGATAGGCATATGCTGCTTGATCATAATCTCCTAAATCCCTAAATGAATGATTTTTAAAATTCTTAATATATATATAATATATTGGATATTATATAATCACTTATAAGAAGTGATTCTAACATGAAGAAAGTATATTTAACAAACATAATAGAATCTATCCTCCCCTTTTGTGGAATGGAAGGTAAGTCTATTTTTTTCTAACCATAAAATTATTTTTAAAAATATGTTTAAATTATATATGTATACATTTGTGTGTGTATGTGTGTGTGTGTGTGTGTGTGTGTGTGTATAGGCTTGAGGATGTAACTCCATGGCAGAACACATGCTTAGCATGTACAAGGCCCTGATTCAACTCCTAGCACCCACTGCCCCCCACCCCCAAAAAATCAAGAGTTGAGTCCCAAGGATATGGACCATCTGTTGGCTTCCCTATCCAAAACATTTTTTAAAATTGTAACACATGTGCAAAGATCATTTCCCTGTGTTGTCTCAGAATCCATCATTCTATAGAAACACTGCTGACAAGGTCTAAATGACATTTGTACTGATTGTGTCTTTTTCCAATTCCTGCCAGTCTTCTGTCTTTCCAAGTTCATTCACTGCTGAGTTCTTGCTCTAGATTACACTTCACTGGGAAATCAAAACCCAGTCAGTCAGGAGCTTACAATCTAGTGACAAAAACTGACTTTGAAAAGTGTTTCTTCAACAAAGTTTTCTGAAGCATAAAGGAAGAATCATTCAAACTGAGGGACAAGAAAAAGGCCACAGAGAAATAGCTATTTTAGCTTTGCTGGAAAGGTAAAAAGAATTTTCTGGGGGCTAGTTTTCCTGACAAAGATCTGGTTTCCTTATTGTTATGGCCTACAAAAGAGAGTTCTACTTATGAACTGAGAGGTAGTTAGGAATTAAAGAGACTTTTCATCCACTGGGAAGAGTGGGACCTGGGGCTGGAAAAGTTGGGCTGGCTTCTGTTGGCCAAGCAGAGGTTTCCAGAACTGAGCAAATCCTAAGACTTAACTCAAACTCTGATCCTATTGTTGCACAGAAACTGAAATTATTTTCCTGCCTGTGTTTTGTACAAAATAACCATTTCCTTCTGTAGTATGGTACCAAGGGCAATGGATCTGAGAATGGGTTGCCAGTGGGGCATCTCCTCCTGTTGAGGAGAGGTAGAAATGGACAACAAGAGGATGAGGGTAGTATTATCTCTGCCCCTTCCCGCTCCTCTCCCTTCGTCTTTGGCTGGTACCAAGTAAGGAGAAGGGGAAAGCAGATACTCAAGCAAGGCTTTTTCATGGGATTATTGTGCTTTCAAAGAGAAAAGGGAGCAAATTAGAAGTATCTACATTTTAATTTTAACAGAAGAGATAGGAGTCTAAGAAGAACAGCTTGTTTGGAAGGAGGAAGGCTAAATCTGGGAGAAATACACTCACAGGTACTACATAAAATGAGGAAGCCCAGGTCAGCAGGCAGACCCAGAATCTGGGAGTAGGTAAATGGGCAAAACTTCAGTTCCTGAAAAATTGAGAATGGAAAGAATGAGCAATCTTAGTTCTGAAAGAGCTGATATACTTGATACAGGAATAGAGGCACAGGTGGGGCAAAGACAGGTGAGAAGGAAGTAGGCAACTAAATATGATGTCTTGCTTGTAAGTAGGGTCTAGGCAATGACATGATCATTGACAGGAGCCCAGTTACCAAGACAGGCACAAATGGCCGGAGACAGTGAGCCTTAGGGTTGTTGAATATCCTGTGTTCTTGATCTTGCATAAAGTTGAACTCACTAATGGCAGACTTACCTAGAGAGACAAAAGGACCCACAGTCAAGCAGATCCAAGGATAGCCTTCTGAATAAGAGAAGGACGTTGGCATCCTTCCTGGCTTTGAATACTGTTTCACTTGCTGAATTGACAGTTTTCGGCATATTGCCTTCTTTCTTTGCTTTCTCTTCTCTCTTTATAGTTTTATCATCTGTAAAATGAGGATGATTATAGCTACCTCATAAAGTTCTTGTAAGTATTAAATAAAATGTCTTGGGTGATGGCCAGTGCACAGGTCATAAGAACAATTTGCCAAGACAAAGGGAAGCAGTTTAGAGAGTTTATTGGAGGAAGTTATGCTGCACCCTGGTACCAGGGACATGACAAAGACATCTGCCCTCAAACTCAGAAGGGGTGTGGGCTTAGATGTGCTTCTGAGTTCCTTGTTCTCCTTTGGTAGACTTTTTGCTAGGCATGGGTTATGCTAAATGAGGGTGGTCGACAGATGCCTGTGCCTTGCTCATAGTGCCTATTGCACATGTGTCGAATGCTCTTTCCTGGGTATTACATTACATGCATGAGATGCAACTAATATGTACAAGGTCTTAACTAGGAGATTCTCCGTTCTTCGTTACTACAGGTCACACTTGAGAGTCTTTGTGCATGCTCCTAAGGATGGTCAGGCAATCTTTTTGAGAAACAGGATCTTGCTGTTTGTGCTTTGGGGAAGTTAGTTCCTCCCGTAACTGCAACCGTGCAGGATGAAAGGGAAGTCCTTAGCCTCATGTCACTTCTGCTGATAGAGGTGGGATGAGACCTGGGACAAGGGCCCC
>JAJEJO010000557.1:336747-439168 GCA_020662805.1 Glaucomys volans | reverse complement strand
GGGTGCTGTATTTTATCAAATGCTTTCTCTGCATCTATTGAAATAATCATGTGGTTCTTGACCTTAAGTCTGTTGATGTGGTGAATTACATTGATTGATTTCCGGATGTTGAACCAACCTTGCATCCCTGGGATGAAACCCACTTGGTCATGGTGCACTATCTTTTTAATATGTTTTTGTATGCGATTCGCTAAAATTTTGTTAAGAATTTTTGCATCTATGTTCATTAGAGATATGGGTCTGAAATTTTCTTTCCTTGATGTGTCCTTCTCTGGTTTTGGTATCAGGGTGATATTAGCTTCATAGAATGAGTTTGGAAGGGTTCCCTCCTCCTCTATTTCATGAAATACTTTGAGGAGTATTGGAATGAGCTCTTCTTTGAAGGTCTTGTAGAACTCGGCTGTGAATCCATCTGGTCCTGGACTTTTCTTTGTTGGTAGGCTTTTGATGACTTCCTCTATTTCATTGCTTGAAATTGATCTATTTAAGTTGTGTATGTCCTCCAGATTCAGTTTGGGTGGCTCATATGCCTCTAGGAACCTGTCGATGTCTTCCAGGTTTTCTATTTTGTTGGAGTATAAATTTTCAAAGTAGCTTCTTATTATATTTTGTATTTCAATTGTGTCTGTTGTAATATTTCCATTTCCATCACGAATTTTAGTAATTTGGAGTTTCTCCTTCTCTTTGTTAGCGTGGCTAAGGGTTTATCAATTTTGTTTATTTTTTCAAAGAACCAACTTTTGGTTTCGTCAATTTTTTGAATTGTTTCTTTTGTTTCAATTTCGTTGATTTCAGCTCTGATTTTGATTATTTCCTGTCTTCTACTACTTTTGGTGATGATCTGTTCTTCTTTTTCTAGGGCTTTGAGCTGTAATGTGAGGTCATTGATTTGTTGACTTTTCATTCTTTTATTAAATGCAGTCTCTGCAATGAGCTTTCCTCTTAGCACTGCTTTCATAGTATCCCAGAGATTTCGATATGTTGTATCTTTATTCTCGTTGACCTCTAAGAGTCTTTTAATTTCCCCCCTAATGTCTTCTGTTATCCATGTATCATTATTCAATAGCATATTATTTAATCTCCAGGTCTTGGAGTAGTTTCTGTTTCTAACTTTCTCGTTGATGTCTAATTTCATTCCATTATGATCTGATAGTATACAAGGTAGTATCTCTATGTTTTTGTATTTGTTAAGAGTAGCTTTGTGGCATAACATATGGTCTATTTTAGAGAAGGACCCATGAGCTGCTGAGAAGAAAGTGTATTCGCTTTTTGATGGATGGAATATTCTATATATGTCCGTTAAGTCCAAATTAGTGATTGTGTCATTGAGTCCTATAGTTTCTTTATTCAATTTTTGTTTGGAAGATCTGTCCAACGGTGAGAGAGGAGTGTTAAAGTCTCCGAGTATTATTGTGTTTTGGTCTATTTGATTCCTGAAATTGAGAAGGATCTGATTGACATACATGGATGCGCCATTGTTTGGTGCATAAATATTTATGATTGTTATGTCCTGTTGATTTATGCTTCCTTTAAGCAATATGAAATGTCCTTCTTTATCCCTTCTGACTATCTTTGGTTTGAAGTCTGCTTTGTCTGAAATGAGAATGGAAACCCCAGCTTTTTTACTCAGTCCGTGTGCATGGTATGCTTTTTTCCAACCTTTCACCTTTAGTCTGTGGGCATGTTTTTCTATGAGATGAGTCTCTTGAAGGCAGCATATTGTTGGGTCTTTCTTTTTAATCCAGTCTGCCAGTCTATGTCTTTTGATTGATGAGTTTAGGCCATTTACATTCAGGGTTATTATTGAGATATGACTTGTATTTCCTGTCATTTTAGCTTTTTTAGGGTTTTTAGCTTAACTTTGTTTCTCCTTTGATGGACTCTTTCTTTAGGGTAGTTCCTCCCCATGGTGACCGAGATTGTTATTTTTCGTTTCTTCCTCTTCGAATATTTTGTTGAGAATGTTCTGTAGGGCAGGCTTTCTCTTTGTGAATTCTTTAAGCTTTTGTTTATCATGGAAGAATTTTATTTCGTCATCAAATCTGAAGGTAAGTTTTGCTGGATATAAGATTCTTGGTTGGCATCCATTTTCTTTCAGAGCTTGAAATATGTTGTTCCAGGCCCTTCTTGCTTTTAGGGTCTGGGCTGAGAAATCTGCTGATATCCATATTGGTTTCCCCCTGTAGGTAATCTGCTGCTTTTCTCTCGCAGCCTTTAAAATTCTATCTTTGTTTTGTATGTTAGGTATTTTCATTATAATGTGCCTTGGTGTGGATCTGTTGAAATTCTGTGCGTTTGGTGTCCTGTAGGCCTCTTGTAATTGATTTTCCATCTCATTCATCATATTTGGGAAATTTTCTGATATTATTTCATTGAACAGATTGTTCATACCCTTGGTTTGTATCTCTGTGCCTTCCTCAATCCCAATAACTCTTAAATTTGGTCTTTTCATGATGTCCCATATTTCTTGGAGGTTTCGTTCATGATTCCTAACCATCTTCTCTGTTTGTTCGACTTTGTTTTCAAGATTAAATATTTTGTCTTCATTGTCTGAGGTTCTGTCCTCCAAGTGATCTATTCTATTAATTATGCTTTCTATTGAGTTTTTAACTTGGTTGATTGTTTCCTTCATTTCCTTGTTTTCTTCAAGGATTTCTGTTTGCTTTTTTCTCAGAACTTCTATCTCTTTATTGAAATGATTTTTTGCTTCCTGAAATTGCTCTATTAGCTGATTATTCATAGCCTGAATCTGCTCTCTCGTCACATCATTCTCTTCTCGGATCATTTTAATTATGAACATTCTGAACTCCATTTCTGTCATTCCCTCTACCGTGCTGTCCTTAGGATCTCCTGATGCACCATCCAGGTTTGTTTGGGACACTTTCTTCCCGTGTCTTCCCATGCTGCTCATGTATCCTCCCCTCTAGTAGTGCAAATCAGAGGGATTGCAACTTTCCTGTAAAGACCCAGAGCGTCCCTGCAGATTTCCAGCAACTCACCAGATGTTTGGGAGGTGCTTGATCAAGTGGTGAACCAAGATAGCCGCTATCTCACAACCTCCAGGTTGGGAATGATCAATGTTTCTGGGCAGAGGCAACCAGGAGATGCCGCACCATGTCCCTGGAGCCGCAGTGCTGTGTCCCTGGAGCCGCAGCACCGTGTCCCCACGAAAGGGGTGGGCTTAGGTCGAGGGCTCAGACAGCTCAAGATGGAGTCTCTCCACCAGGGAAGCTGTAGAATGGCCCCGACCGGGCCCAAATTCCCCGCTGGAGCCTGCAAGCAGCTCCGCTCCCGGGTAAATCTCACTTGAAGCTGCAGCGCTGAAGCCGCAGCGCTGTGTCCCAGATGTTTTTTTAATTGGGTCTTTTTAATTATAAATGATGGTAGAACCCTTTTTGATATAATTATACAGCAGGGAATATATCTTTTTTTTTCACAATGTAGATTCACAGGATTCATATAATCTTACATATACATAGGGTAATACTGTCTATCTTAGTGTACTATCTTTCCTTCCCCCACCCCCTCCCATCCCATTTTCCTCTACACCATCCATACTTCCTCCATTCTTTTCTTATCCCCCCCAAAACCCTTCCTCCCCCGTTATGTATCAGCATTCACTGATCAGAGAGAACATTCAACTTTTGGTTTTTGGGCTTGGCTTATCTCACTTAGCATGGTATTCTCCAACTCCACCCACTTACCAGCAAATGCCATAGTTTTATTCTTCTTTATGGCTGAGTAATATTCCATTGTGTATATATACCACAGTTTTTTTTTAATCCATTCTTCAATTGAAGAGCATCTAGGTTGGTTCCACAATCTAGCTATTGTGAATTAAGCCATGATGAACACAGATGTGGCTGCAGCCCTATACTTTGCTGATTTGAAGACCTTTGGGTATAAACCAAGGAGTGGGATAGCTGGGTCAAATGGTGGGTCCATTCCAAGTTTTTTGAGGAATCTCCATAGTGCCTTCCAGAGTGGTTGCACCAATTTGCAACTACACCAGCAATGTATGAGTGTGACTTTTTCCCTACATCCACACCAACACTTATTATTGCTTGTATTCCTGATAATAGCAATTCTAATTGGAGTTAGACAAAATCTTAGGGCAGTTTTAATTTGCATTTCTCTAATTACTAGAGATGATGAGCACTTTTTCATATATTTATCGATCACCTGTATATCATCTTCTGTGAAGAGTCTGCCCAGTTCCTTAGCGCATTTATTGATTGGGTTCTTTGTATTTCTGGTGTAAAATTTTTTAAATTCTTTATAAATTTTGGAGATCAGTGCTCTGTCTGAAGTGTGTGTGGAAAAGATTTTTTCCCACTCTGTAGACTCTCTTTTCACATTATTGATTATTTCTTTTGCTGAGAAAAAGATTTTTAATTTGAATCCATCCCATTTATTGATTCTTCCTTTTATTTCTTGTGCTCTGGGGGTCACATTGAGGAAGTCTGGTCCTAAGCCAACTAGGTCTGAAGATTTGGGCCTACTATTTCTTCTGTTTGGGTCTCAGGTTTAATTCTTAGATCCTTGATCCATTTTGAGTTGAGTTTTGTACAGGGTGAGAGATAGGGGTTTAATTTCATTTTATTGCATATAGATTTCCATTTTTGCCAACACCATTTGTTAAAGAGGCTATCTTTACTCCATTGCATGTTTTTGGCACCTTTGTCTAGTATGAGATAACTGTACTTATGTGGGTTTGTCTCTGGAAACCCAGATTTTGATCAAATACCAGTCTTGATGTTGCTTTGAAGGTATTTTAAAGATGTGGTTAATGTTTAAATCAGCAGACTTTGAGTAAAGCAGATTAACTTTCATAAGATGGGTGGGCCTCTTCCACTCAATTTGAAGACTCAGTAGGGAAAAACCAGAGATTTCTCCAAGGAGGAAAGAGTTTGGTCTCAGACTGTCTTCTGACTGAAGGTTCCACCAACTGTCCCTGGTGTGTAGCCTGCCCTGCAGACCTCAGGCTTGCAGTGTCCACAATTGCCTGTGGAGTCTGTCTCTGGCTCTCTCTCACTCTAATATCTTATCTGACCTCTGGTTTCCTGCCAGTGCCTGACACATGAAACTAACCAAGTCGGGGCAAGGTACCCCTGGGTGTTGACTTCAGAGGTCAGCCTCCTGGGTCCAGGGGCAACGTAGGGAGGAGAGGATGGATAGCTGATTGGAAGGATCAATTCAAGGTTGTCAAGCACCAATGGGTGCTTTCGGCACAGACAGGCACACATCAGACTGGGTCTGACTAAGCCTCACTTTTCACTTTCTGTTTCCATGATAATTCCCTGAGGCTCTCGATTCCCCTCCCTGAGCAGGTTTTGTTCATGCTGCTGTGCCTTTGTGCACACAGCTCCATCTGTCTGTGCTGCCCTTTGCCCTGTCCATTTGCTAAGTCTTGTTTATCCTTCCAAATCTGACTCAGGTGCCACATGCTGTGTGAAGTCTGCAAGGTTTGTTCTGTTTGCTGACCCCAAATCCCCCCAGCTTTCCTCTCTGTTAGCACCGTGTGGTGCTGTTATCGCACTGATCACACAGAATTCAGTGGTTTATACAGAAGTCTGCATGGTTAGCACCCTGAGGACAGAGCGGGGGTTGATCCATCTGCTTCTCCCAGCCTCCTGCTCAAAGCCTAAGCAAGTGGCAGGCAAGCCCGTGTGACTGGTGAAAAAGGTTCTCAGGCTTCTCCTTGAGATGCAGATGTAGAAAGTTTGAAACCACAACTCTAGCTTTTCAAAACCCATACATTCTGAATACACCCGTGTTTCTGTACAGCATATATTTTAAGACAGCCTAGGAAAAGTACTGGAGGTTTATTTGTTGGCAAGTGTCTAATATCAACCTCACTTAAACCAACTCTCCACAGTGTGTCCAATAACACCCTGAGCCACATTCTTCAGCTGCTTCAGGCAGAGTGCAATGCATAAAAAGAGCAATTCAACAGTTGGACAAGGCTCTCTTGGTTCCTCTCCTCCTGAGGTCTCAGCACTGAGTCAAGCTGTTCTAAAGTCCTTTTCAAAATTGTTTCATCAGATGTACATTGGAGATTCATTTTGTGGAGTCCTGTTAAGGAAGGATTGCTTTTGGCACAGATTTGTGTGTGTGTTGGGGGAGCCTGAGAGGAAAACATAAACTCGTTTATTTAGTCCAGGTTTTTAGTATGCTATTACTTCTGTTTCCTTGAAATAAACTATAATGTCCAATTTCAAGCCATTTTCAGAATCTCTCTAAGCATAATGCAAAATTTCACACTGCCAGTAAGTGCTGAAAGTCAGTATTTCAAGCTGAATTTTATTGCAAATAACATCTGCACTCACCAAAAATAAGCCTCTTTTGAACTGTCTAGGAAGGCTGGAATGGAGAAAAGAATGGTCAATATAATAATTTAATGAAAGAATAACTTCATTAATTGCAATCATACTAGATTTTGTGCCATTTCACATAAGTTTAATGCTTGGGGGAAAAACTATTCTACAAACATTTATTTGGTGATAGGCAGGCACAGGGCACTGAACTGGTTGGTAAGAAAAGCTCAATGAGACATCAAGCTTTCAAGGAGCCCACCAAGCACTGGAGCATCTCATACCTCAGAGTCAACCATAACATAAACCAAGGGAAGGAGAGATTTATTGGGATAAGCCCTGAAGCTTTGCAGAAAGGGTGGCATTCAAGGCTTGAAGAATGGCAGAATCTTAACAGGTAGAGATAGGGAGAATGTCTTTCTAGAAAATAGGAACGATGTGGGCCAAAGTGTACAGCAGGTCATGTTCAGGATCCTTCCAGTGAGCAGAGGCTATGTTGCAGCATTAGGTAACTGGGACAGGTGACTTAGAAGGGACATAAGGCTCAAAGTATGGTTTGTGAGTCATATCCTGAGACGTGAAGGCTTCCATAAAGAATTTTAGTCAGGAAGCAAGAGGGCCATGTAAGAGTTTAGATGAGACCATCCAGACCTGATTTGTGCTTAGAGTCAGTGATTTTGGGGGTGGGCAGCATAATAGATGGGTTTAAAAGCTGTTTGAAAGTGGAGAGCTCCTTCATGTTTATAACTTTTCTTCTTCAAACCATACTGCTTAGTCTTTATGATATGTTACACATTAACAAGTACAAGTTGTATCTCCACACCCTTCTCTCAGAAAATAGGCTTCCTGGCTCCCTGAAATTACTCCTTCTCCTGTCTGCATCAAGAAGATTAACTCCTACAATTATGAAACACGTTGCTTCTTGTATGCAGCTGACTGGGGGGTTTGTTTCTTCCAGTAAAGGTTATTTGCTGTAAAATATTTATCTATGTTGCCTAAAAGTGCAATGTGAGCTTTTGCCTTCAAAGATGTGAACTCCTTGTTCTAGCAACTTCATGCATGGGAATTTATCCCAAGGAAATAGGATGACCACAAAGATTTATCTGAAGGACATCTTCTCTGTATTGCATATAATAAAAAATTGGTGGCAGCCCAACTGTTCAAGAGGAGATTAAGTAAATATTATTCAGTCAATTAAACATTTTGTAAAAGAATATCAAATAATATGGGTGAATGTTATAAAGTAGTGCTAAATTTAAGAAGCAGATTTTAAAATGATATAACCCCATTTTTAAAAAATCAATAATTCATAGAGAAAGTTTTTTGGGGGGAAGAGATAATGGGGATTGAACCCAGGGGCACTTAAACACAGAGCCATATCCCCAGTCCTTTTTAATTATTTTATTTAAAGACAGGTTCTTGCTAAGTTGCTTAGGGCCTCGCTAAGTTGCTGAGTCTGGCACTGAACTTGCAATTCTCTTGCCTCAGCCTCCAAACTTATAATGTTTGGTCAAATTTATACCAAAGTGGATATCTTGGTTGGTGGATATTATAGGTCATTTTTATTTAATTTTTTGATCTTCTTTTGTTTAATACATTTTCTACAGTGAAGATGTAGAAATAAATATTGAATAAATGAATGTTAGAAAATGAATTTCTTTGTGGAATGAGACAGACATTATTATCCTATATGCATGTATGATTACATGACTGGTGTGACTGCACCATGTATAGCCAGAGGAATGAGAAGTTGTGCTCCATTTGTATACAATGTGTCAAAATGCATTCTACTAATTAGAAAAATAAAAAATAAAAAATGAATTTCTTGATGGTTAGAAAAACTGCTATTGATAAATGACTTACATAATAAGAGGGATAGAGTACTGTTGGGAACTGTCCTTAGTTACTCTGTGTCTCTCAGGTGAACCTGGGCTTCAGAGTCTAGAGATGAATTCTGGATAAATGCAGATAAACATTAAGGTCCTTTACTCCTCTAAGATATCTTACTACATTATATACATTTCCCATGTCCCATAGCATCAGGTATGAATCTTGTCACAGTGCCCTTTGCAGGTAAGTAATTCTCAGTTATATATCTGCTTTTCCTGGTGGACTGGAGCACCTTGGGTGCATGAATAGTCTTACATCTCTTCTCTCTCTTGGGACAAATATATTCCTTTCAAGTGACAAATATATTTCTAAACTGATTTAAGCAAAAAAGGAAATTAGTATTAGTTCTTGTAACTTAAAAGACCAGGGGCAGATCTATTTCAGGTGTGACTGGACCTAGTACCCACTGATGCTACCCACACTTTCTCCCCCTGCTCTGGCTTTTGGTTCTGTTGGCTTCTTTGTCTAATTACTGGAAGCCTCAAGCTCACATCCTCACAACTTCAGACTCCACTGTGAGGAGATCTTCGTCTTGCCAATAGTTCCACAGAAGTCGCAGGATTGCTTTTCTTCAAGTCCCATGAATAGCACTGTGATCAAGGGCTTAGATTATGTCAGATACCCATGCTTTAGCTGTGGTTAGTGGTAGTCATGGTGGGGAGGGTCAAGGTGCAAGGTTAGCCTTTTCTAAAAAAAAGAAAAAAAAATTGTGGATGAAGAGGAGAGAATTGGTGGCATCCCAAAGGAAAATCAAGATGTTGTCACTGGAAAGTGGGGAAATGGATCTGGGGCATGGGAAATGACAGCTATACTTCCTTTTGTTAGCCCAGCACCTTGCACCTTCCATCCACTGGGCAAGTACTCAGTGAAGCTTGTAGAATGAATGAAGGGTCAAGACATGCAGTCACTTTTTTCCTCATAGAGAAACTTCTCACCCAGTTCTGATTACCCAGGTGCACTCCTGACTCATGCTTTCTATGATTTCGAATTCTTGCTCTCACAATTTTACAAATAATTGACTCAATCTCAGTTATTCATAGACACTTGAAGTTATTTTCATGAAGTCATTTTCATCTTCCATCTTATTAAGCATTAATTTCTGAATCAAGGGAAAATTTCTATTGGATTAACATAAATGAGCACAACCACTATAACTCTGTTCCAATCCAGAAACTATCATTACCTGATTTATTATTTGTCTCTGAAAGATTGTCAGGCCATTTCTATTGTATGTGGGAAGTAGTCCAACTCAAATATGGATTACTTTACTTAATGATTGCGGAACGTTTTTTTTGCCAGCAAAGCAAAGAACAGTAGGCATTCTGTTACTCACCATTGTGCAGGTGAGATACAAATGTTTTTAGTTTCCTTGTGGTTGGACTTCCATATTATGATCTTCAAAAATTTAATGCAAGAACATATAAAAATTTTAAACAGTACAAAACACATGTCTTCCTTCATGGAAGCAACAGCTGCTAATTGTTTCTTATGTATCTTCCTAGAGATATCCAAAGCAAATATAAGCGGAATCATATCAACTTATCTCCATAGCTTCCTTTTCCCTTTTACACAAACAGCAAGATCAATGCACCTATTATGCACCTTGCTTTCTTTCACGTAACAGTATAGACGTCTCAGAGACTGTTCCATATTAGAGCAGATGGCTCCACCTTATTCTTTTTAGTGACTGCGTCACATCCTCCTATAAGAATATACCATAATTATCCTAACCAATCCTCTACTGATTTTTTTTTGTATTCTTTTGCTTTCTTGCCAATAAGAACTTTCTGCTTCAGCTCATAAAAAGTTTGCCTTTTATTAAGAGACGTCACTGAGGAGCTTCCCCAAAAAGTAAGCAAAAGTTAACAAAAAAAATCTATAGCTGTGGCAATGGAAAAGAACCACTTGTGTTCCCAGGTAAGCTTCTAAATGCCTTGGTTTTCCTGGCACATGGTACCTGTGCCCTCTCATCCTATTATTACTCCTGGTGCACTCAAGGGAAGGAGTATTATATTCTTGCCTTTCATCATTATCAAACACAAATTCTGGAACCCTCTTACTGCCCCCAGAGTGACCCTAAAGCTCTGGATCCAACTGGGTTTAACTGAACTGCTCGCCCAGGAACCAAGCTGACCTCTGGCATGACAACTGTGATTTGTATACCAAGCAAGAGGCTAGGTAGTGCTGCCCTGGGCAGACTTCCAGAACAGCGACTGTGGGACAGTCATCAAAATGGGTTGGGAACAAGAGTTGGGAAGCAGCCTCTGTTCTCAGGGAACACCACTCTTCTCTCAGGAGAGGAAGCTTGAAAGCTACCACCCAACCCACAAAGCTTTGATTTGGGAGCTTAGACATTTTCTGGGCATGTCCTGAGGTAGTTTACACAGGCCTTTGCTAAGTGACATGTAAGTTTATATACTTCTCAGTGGAGTCACAGAACACACACACTTAACTTGTAAGACTCCTACCATGAGTACTTAGCAAAAAGAAAAAGAATTCAAGCAATGCAGAGAATCCCCCACACATCTACCTGAAGAGCACACATAAGGCAATGGGTGTGTTGTTCCTGGGATCAGCAATTTTTGTTGGCTGAAATCTTTTGAAAGAGCAGACAAGTCTTTCAAGGGATTGACCCATACCGGATGGCAGGTATGAGAGTGGTCATAGAAGAAAGTGAGGAATATATTGAGAATAATTAATGAAGAGTTAGAGAATCTGAGAAAATAATTATCAGCATTGACCATATCAAGCTATGCATTTGGAGCTATACTTGGTTTTGTATCTGAGGGATTTGCAAGGTTACTGTTGACTGTATGTGAATGTCACCCTTAGAGACTGACTTTTGAATTTAATCCGTGTTAGATGTGAGCCCCACTGCATTTCACCTGAACTTGCCTGAGACTTATAGTGAAGCTGCATACCAAAATTCACTAAATGATAGGGCAGAATTCAAACCCATGCTGTCAGCAAGGCCTGAACACATAACCAGTACATTTTACTGCATCCTTCTTTATGACCCTATCATCTACACAACTGTGAGAATGAGATGGATTTGGGGTGACCAATGGACTGGCTTGCCAAGGACAAATATTTCCCAGGATTTTCAGTTTAAAAACCAGGATAGGCCCAGGCAAACTGTGATGGTTGGTTAACTGTTTTGGGTTTTGAAAGGCTCCAAAACACACTTTGTGACCATCAATTTTTCTATTCTGAATCCTTTATCTGATATTCTGTGACTGGATCTTGTCCTGAGTTATAGGCCTGGGAATAATGCCTTGAAGGTTAAATGGTGCCCTTGGATAAGTAAAGCCTATTAGACATATGGTAAGTCCATTTGTGATGGGCTCTGAGCTCTTGGAGTCTTTACTGAAGTCTTGGTCTCTATTAATAGCAACACTGTGACAATATAACTAATCACTGACTAAGTCATTTGCTTTATAAATATATTTTCACTATTTGCTGGATATTATGAATTATAACAAGGCAAGTGAAGCCAGTGATGGAGAATTTTGATACAAAAGCTTTTCCTATGCAGGAGAGATTGAAGCAGGTAAGAAATGAGCAATGGTGGACTTGGGAAGCTGAGGCAGGAGGATCACAGTTCAAGGCTAGCCTGAGCAACTAAGTGACATCCTGTCTCAAAATAAAAAAATTGAAAAAGAGCTGAAGTTACAGTGGTATAGTGCCCTTCCATTCAATCCCTAGTACAGAGTGGGTGAGGAGGGAGAAATAAAGAGGGAAAGAAAGAAAAGAAAGAAATGAGTGATGGATAGGAAGTTCTCCAAAGAAGTTACCTAAATGGCCAAGAAGCATTGAAAAGATGTTCAATACCAATAACCAGGGAAATGCAAAGAAAAACCATGAGATACCATTTCGCATTTTCTAGGATGACAATAATAATAATAATAATAATAATAATAATAATAAATAATAACAGCAACAACAATAGGCAGATGATAACAAGTGAGGATGTGGATTGCTGATGGGATTATAAAATGGTACAACCACTTTGGGAAACCATCCAGCACTTCCTTAAATGGTTAAACATAGTTTGTGCTTCTTCCTAGCAGGCTTCTTCTATCTGAGGCATAGTTCAGGAGATGAGTAGTATTGTTGAAGGTATATGAAAAAAAATTATAGAACAGTTTCTTTTAAAGCACTAAAATCTTTTTTTAAAAGGTAGTTCTCTAAAACCATCTAAACTCCTCTTTTCACTTATCCAGGATGACTTTTCCACAAATAATGCCAAATTCATGACCATTTTATTCTGTTTTTAAAATTTCTAAAAAATATTGCATAAAGAGGCATAGAATAGACAGCAGGCATAACAGCTGTAAGCGTGCACTGTGGGGCCAGACTCTGGGTTTGAAACTTGGCTCTGTTGTTTACTTAGTCACTTTGTGCCTCACTTCCTCTTCTATAAAACGGAATAGCAACATTACAGGTTTAACCACTGTTAAATCTGAAGGTTAAATTGTTTAATATATGAAAGCACTTACAATAGTGTCAAGTGCTGTGTACATGAGCTTCATTGTCTTGATTTAGCCAAGTGAACCAGGGGCCTAAAATAAGAAGTTAATCTTAACAATTCAACATCACTTGGTTGTACCACTTGGGAATTTGTAATTATAAAAGAACCCAAGCATTAGACCACAGATGAGTTAAGTTGGTGCTTTCTCAGCAGAATTCTTTTTTTTTTTTTTTTTTTTTTTTTGCGGTGACTGGGGATTGAACCCAGGGCCTGTGTGCTTGCAAGGCAGGCACTCTACCAACTGAGCTATATCTCCAGCCCCCTCAGCAGAATTCTTAAAAATGGTATCTTTGCAAAGTGGATTAAGGAATAGAATGAATAACTAAGGCTATGTTTGAGAATATCTTTTTAAACAGAGAGAAGTTTACAGAATTCCATGGATTTTTTCCCCTAATTTATTTGAAAAGACCACCATGTATCAGTTTGAGAGATTCTTATCCCTCTGTCATTTTGGGGGAAGATTGTCTCTTGTGTGAATCTAGTACCCAAGTCAGTATCACTGGGCTTATTGTGGGACAATGGAGTTTAAAATAATTGCCTCCCATTAGAATAGACTGTTACGGCTTACATGTAATAATTTCACAATTCCTGTTACACACAAGTGTTTTGAAGGGGATATAAGTACACATGTGTTCAACTTCTTGGCATTTTATTTTTGGTGCTGCTCAAAAACATTTCAATATGACTGACTCATTTTTGTGTGGGCAAAAATTTCACATACCAGTATGAACAGAAAAGTGGGTGGAGAGTATCGAAAGCATTTAGTAATTGATTTAGATGGGAGTACCAGAATCTCGTTTTGCTAGGGTCCTCCTTGCCCTTCAGGATAGAATGACAACTCTGAAAAGTGCTCCCACCCCTCTTCAACTTGGTCTACAAAGTTTACTCACACTATGGGGTTCCACAGTTGTTTGTGCTGCAACTTGAAATAATACCATTCTTTTCAACTACTTAAAAATATGGAAATGATTTTGATTCACAGCTCAAAATATGTGAGTGTGGTGAATTTCTTCCAGAAAGAAAAAAAAAATTCTATGTTCTTATTCCAAACTTTGAAACACTGGCTGTCCTTCTGAAAGGACCTTGCAAATAAAATTGCAAGGAATGCAGGTGTAGTGAGAACTGAGATAACAGCCTCCCCAAGAGGTATAGAGGGGTTACTGGTTATGCCATTTCATGGATCTGAGGTAGTACTTGGTCTGCTGAAGTGTGTGAGCTGATGCATTGCTAACCAATACAGAATTTCCTGAAGGGAGCATGGTGGGCTGCATCCAGGACCTGATCAGAACTGAAATGTTATTGTTTCAGGCCACTCAGAGGTGGCAGGTACAGAGAAGTAGTAGCAGAGACCTGACTGAACCCAGCTGAGCCTCTTTATACCTGAGGCAAGGAAAAGCTGGTTAAGTTAAACACTTAGAACTGTTTGCTTCCTATGTAAAATGGAGAGAATAATATTCCATTTTATTTGCAATGGTGTATATCAGTTATCGATTAGATGCATTAGATGGTTTTCAACAATGAACAGTTATGATCTTGCCATTTCTATAGGTCAGTATTCCAGGCATGGTTTAGCTGGCTGCCGTTGCCTCTGGGTGCAATCAAGGCTGCAATCAAGGTGTCAGGCAGGTTCACAGACCAGATGCCTCATGTCAGTGATTATGTCCTTCCTATGTGATTGCTCATCTTCAGAGTTGATGGGGGAGAATTTGCTTCCAAGCATGGTCTGTGGCTGTTGGCAGGCCTAAGGCCATCATTGGCTTTTGGCTGGAGACCCCATTCCTTTCCCAGGTGGACCTCTTCCTAGGGCTGCTCAGAGGATGGCAACTGGCTGTCCTCAGAGGGAGACAGGAGAGAGTGAGGTCAATGGCAGTCAGCCTTTTTGTAACTTAATCTTGGAAGGGACATTCCATTACTTTTATTATATTGTTAGTCCTTAGAAGCCTGTCATTAGTCCAGCCCCATTCCTAAGGGGACACACAGGAGATGGGACAATATACACCACCTCAGGGGCCATCTAACACGTAAGTACAGGCCTTTCCTAACCTCTGGCACCAATCCCAGAAAGGAATTCTTGGGATTAGTTTCTGGCAGTAGTCACCTTTACTGAAAGATTAAGGGACCGGTGAATTTGACACCTATATAGTTCCACTCTTGGATTTGTCCTGTATTTGATAAACTAAGTCAGTTAATTGATTCCTTGCTAAAATGTTTGCCCCATCAGACTAGGCTTTGTGGAATAATAGAGATTAATTTACAGATGGATCATGTAGATACTACATTATAAATAGCAGCATTCTTCCACTCTTCAGAAGTTGTTATTCAGCAAAGAAGTTGCTTAGGTCACTGATGAACATGTGAAGTTCTAACAGAGTGATGCTGAAGCAAAAATGCTCACTAAAGAATTCACAGTCAGCCTATGGGCATAGTTAAATTCTTTAGCTTGGTACACACCAATGAAAACATTTGGTGAGACTCAGTTGGCTATTTCATGGAATTTACAATGGAGAATATGAGTATTAGACACTTAAATCATGACCTTCTGATGGAAAATATAGGCATGAGTTTGCCATGTTTGTACCAGATATGTCAGAAAGTTAAAGGTAACAATAATTGGAAACAACTCCTGAATACAGTGAAGGAAGTATTGAAGTTTTGGTGATTTTGAGAGATGTGGCCAGGGAACTTCCAGGTTAGGAGATGGGAAAAAAAAAACCCAAAAAACAAAACCTTTTCCTCTATCCTCTTAGATTTATTGGCTGGGGACTAACAAAAGACAAATTAATAAGCTAAATAAATAAGATAAAAGGCTTATTTCACATGCATAGGGGGAAGGAGGCTTCACAGGAAAGAGACCCCCAAAGCAGTTAGGCCTGAGAGCGTCTAAGTCATTTTAACAAGGGCTGACAAATTGTGGAGGCCTGAAAACACAAAGGAAAAGAAATTGGGGCTTCTAGGACTGATAATTGTAGGAAGGTAAATATGTGGGGGAAGCTATTGGAAGACAAAGGTTACTTTAGTAAGGTTTGTATAGACTCTTTTGGGTGCCGATTTTGCATCTCCTGTGTCATGGGTTGCTCTCCTCTCCTTGGGACAAGGAGCGGGAGGAACCTTACAGACAGAAGTTTGTTACCTTTACCAAAGAAGAAATGTGACCCACTTTAAGGCAGAAAGAGGGAGGACAGAGAGTTCCTCTAAAGCCAACTGGAAGCTACTTCCATGATAACCTGAAAATGTCAACAAATTTATATATTTTTGAGTGTCTTCCAATTTGGGGGAGGATTCAAGTCATTTCTATTTTATCTCTTTAAAAATGTGAAGTAAGTTAAAGTTCATAATAAAGTTTCCCATTAACCTTGAAACTCTGAACAATGGAAAGGCAATGCTAGATTAGCACTTGGTTCAAGTCCCTTCTGTAGATTTATTGAGCACTGCTCAGCACCATGCTGGAAACTTCACACATATCCCTTCATGAAGTTCATGGTGCTCCAAGAATGTAGTAATTATGTGTTAGTCCTAACTCAAATTATCCTAGTCAAAATAAAGGGTTATATTTACCAGGTGGCTATGGAATGACTCACAGGCCCATATGAGCCCTAGGAAGCAGGGTATTTCTGGGAAATTGCAGGAAGCAGAAGTTAATTTATGAGTTGGGGTCTCACTATGTTGGCCCTGTTTGGTCTAGAACTCCTGAACTCTAGTGATTCTCCAGCCTCAGCCTCCTGATTAGCTGGGACTACAGGCCAGTGGCACCACATCTGACAGAAGACCAGGAATTTGACACCACTAGAGGTCTCCCCATTTGTCATTTTGTAAGACTTGTCCACATGGGAGTGACCACCAGCATCTCTGGGGTTTTTGTTGGTTTTTTTGGGGGGGCGCGGGGAGGGACCGCGGATTGAACTCAGGGGCACTCAGCCACTGAGCCACTTCCCCAGTCCTATTTTGTATTTATTTAGAGACAGGGTCTCACTGAGTTGCTTAGGGCCTCGCTAAGTTGCAGAGGCTGGCTTTGAACTTGGGATCCTCCTGCCTCAACCTCCCGAGTCGCTGGGATTACAGGCGTTTGCCACCGCGCCCGGCTAGCATCTCTGTTTTTTTTTTAACACTGTATTGACACTTCCTACTGAGAAGGGAAAGGGCTCTTTTCATAGCTCCAACAGAAAAATCCTGGAAAAGGACTCAGGGCAGCCGCCCTGAGCTGTGCTCAGCCTACCGGCACCCACCCTTAAGAAACAGAAGGAACCAGAAGTCTTCTGCCTCCAAGCCTCGGATTCTTTTGGTCATCCTTATACACCTGTTACAAGACTTGTCCACCCTCGTATCCTCACTCAAAATGCTGGTGAAAGACAGTTTGAGTTAAGAGCCATGCCTAGGCTGACCACTCATAGATGTAACCCAGCCCCACAACTTCACCTGCCTCTGATTACATTCTCCAGGTTACTTTTTCTCATTGTGTGGTACAAATTATATTTGTAAAGAAAAAAGGACCCAGGCTGGGGCTGTGGCTCAGTTAGGTAGAACACTTGCCTAGCATGTGTAAGGCACGGGATTTGAATCTCAGCTCCACATACAAATAAATAAATAAAGGTTTATCAACAACTAATAAAAATATTTTAAAAATATTAAAAAAAGAAAAAAGGACCCAGTAACTTGGGAAGCTGAGGCAAGAGGGTTTTGAGTTCAAAACCAGCTTCAACAACTTAGACACTAAGCAACTCAGTGAGAACCTGTCTCTACATAAAATACAAGATGTGGCTCAGTGGTTGAGTACCCTTGGGTTCAATCCCCAGTACCAAAGAAAGAAAAATGAAAAGAAAAAAGGAAATATAGTTTTATTATTTTATTAATTAATAAAGTAACTGAATATCAGACAAATATCCTTAAATCTATAGCATTCCTCCAAAATAAGAATGATAGGAGTAGTGTAAGAAATCCATTTATAATTCCTAGGAATTACTTGAATGTGAGTATGAGACTTAAGAAATCTGAATAGAGAACCCTTGGACAGAGAGGAAACTTGGTCTCTGTATCAATTCTTCCCAAATTCATGTTTGTTTAATTAATTAATTTATTTAGAAGCACTTTCAATCAGAAACCCTATATAACTTTAGGGAGCAGAGAAGGGGGCTTAATAAAATATTTCAGTAATTCTTCCAGAAGGGAAAACAGGCAAAAAAAAAGTTCCAGATTTTAAAATTGAGTTGCTTTTCATATGGGTTCTGTGTTGAGTCATGACAAGGACTTGGTAGTGAATCAAGGATTATTAGTGGTAGCTTCTAGCAGCTAACATTGCATCATAGAGGAAGCACCACAAACCAATAGATTGAGTAATTATTAGAAAAATAATTAGAAAAATAATTAGAAAAAGTGGAGTGCCTGTGACAATATTTTTTTAAACATTAGCTGATTTCTATACCTAATGTTTCCATATCTTGTACTCTCCACCATTCAACCAAGACCATTTGACTCAGGATAGAAAACAAAATATAACTAGAGTCTCCTGGTTTTGGTGTGTCCAAAAGGTGGAAGCTCTTAAAGAAAGAACTCAGACTAAACAAAGCATTGGGAGAAACATTGGCCTAACAAAAAGCCCTCCACTAAAATTAGAGATAAATGACCTTGCAGAGGAATCCAGGGTGAGATGTTCAGGAATGTGTGTTTTACAAGCATTCCAGGGGATTTCTGCACATGCTGAAGTTGGAGAACCAGTGGGCTGGCTTGATGTTTTCCCACCTGGCAGCACAGCCGAATCACCCGAGGGTGTAGCATATTCGGTTGCAGGTCCCTCCAACCCCCAGCAGACATCTCTAGAATCGTAGGGTGGAGTGAAGCCCAGACAGCGGATTTCTGTTTTAAAGCTTCCCAGATGATTGCAGTGACAAGTCAAAGCTAAGAATTGTTAGTTTGTTTCCTTTCCCATAATCCTATTAGATAGTTCATCCTTATAAAAACCTGATATATGAATTTTTAGAATATATCTAAGACTGTCTCCTCAACACACACGTTTCTTCTCTTTCTACTTATTTTCTAAATTTACTATAAAAAATAAGAGGTTGTAGATGAGTTGGAGGACCTATATCTAGGGCAGAGTGTTATCCCAGGACAACACGCGTATCACCTGGAGCTTATTAGAAATACAGGTTGTGTAGCCCACCCTCCACCTGCTGGATGAAAAACTTGGTTGGTCAGGGAGGGACAGCAATCTTTAGTTTTGACAAGCTGTCCAGGTCATTGATCCAGCCAAACTTCTGAGTACCAGTGATTCTCTTAAGGATAAATTTAAAATACCTAATGCCTAGGGCCCCCCCCCCCCACCAGAATTTGATTTAGTTTCTCAGGCATTTGATTCCTCGGATACACAACATAATGATTGTGGTGATTTTTAGTATGTGATGACTGAACATATTATATGAAGATCTCAAATGACTTCAATAACATTTTAAGTGAATATGAATTTTATTCACTCTAGCACCTATATACGTTTGAAAAATAATAATATATATGTAGAACTACTACTTTTTTAGAAAATATATAGGATTCCTATAAACTCTTATAATATTTCCAGGAGGCCAAAGGCCTACTAGTTGTGGACCATTTATATTTTTATCTAAGAGAGAGACAGAGAGATTATATTGATTTTCTACTGCTCATATTTCTATGATGTGACTGCCTAATTTATAAATTTACATTATCCCTTCATAAGGTCTGGTACCCACTAGTAAACTAAATTATGCTCTTTATAGAGCATTCTAATTCTTTGCAAATTAACTGTCCACTTACATTATCTATGACATTCCCTAACAATGATAATGTAAGATTTTTTTTTTCCACGTTTCTCAGGCTCTCGGGTACAACAATGTTTGAGAACCTCTGGGACTTCAAAGAACTTCCTCCTATCCAGAGCAGAACTGGTTATCTAAATTAAAAGTGAATAAAAGGAAAAGAAAGCACTTACTATATAGACCCATTTGTTTTAAATGGAACATTTCTGTCTTTTCATAATTAAAGACATCTATTTAATTATAACTCTGATTTCTTTTTCCGTATTTTTATTTTATTATTATTTATTCATTTATTTTGATACTGGAGATTAAATCCAGGGCACTTAACCCTGAGCTACATCCCCAGCCCTTTTTATTTATATTTCATTCAGAGACAGGGTCTCACTAGTTGCTGAGACTGATTTTGAACTTGAAGTTTTCCCTCCTCAGCCTCACGAGTCTCTGGGATTACAGGCACGTACCACCATGCTTGGCTCCTTCCTTCCTTTTTTAAAAATATGATTCTTAAAGTTGAGCTAAGTTTAGATTTAAAACTTAAGTTGGATATTTCCAATAACTTAAAGTAATAGTTAAATAATTTCAGTTAGTGATTTAAGTTTGGCTGTTTCTCTGATTTAGACTTCTAAATAACATGGATTAAGTGGCTTTTTTGTTTATTTTATTTTATTTTATTTTTATTTGCTTATTGATTCATTGAGCACAAATGGAGTACAGCTATTGTTTCTCTGGTTGTACACAAAGTAGAATCACACCATCTGTGCATTCATACATGTACACAGGGCAATGATGTCTGTCACACATTCTGTTATTATTCTTACCCCCCCACCCCGACCCCACCCCTCCCTTCCCTCTCTGCTATCTATCTTTCCTCCCTTCTTCCCCAACACCCCCCCCCCCGCATTATGCATCATCATTCATTTATCAGAGAGACCATTCGGCCTTTGGATTTTTGGGATTGGCTGATCTCACTTAGCATAACAGTCTCCAACATCATCCATTTAACATGGATTAAGTTTTTTGCCACTTTGCTAGACATCTTTTGAAAGAATCTATTGAGCCAGATGTGGTGGTGCAAGTCTGTAATCCCAGTGGTTTGGGAGTCTGAGGCAAGAGGATTCTGAGTTCAAAGCCAGCCTCAGCAAAAGCAAGATCCTAAGCAACTCAGTAAGACTGTCACTAAATAAAATACAAAATAGGGCTGGGGATATGGCTCAGTGGTTGAGTGCCCCTGAGCGCAATCCCTGGTATCCTCCCTACCCCCCAAAAAGAATCTGTTGAAATCTGAAAAATTCAGTCAATTAATTAACTGAACTAATTAGTTTGCTTGTAATTGTTGTTTTCATTGAGATCCATTGAAATTTGGAGAGTATTTCCATAAATACCCTAATAGTTTCTATTTTCTGGAATGTAGGAATATACTAATAAGTAGACTTCTTTTTAAACTAATAAAGAATAGTTGAAAACTTTGGACAGCATTCCACCCAAGAAATGGCAGAAGGATTTTCCTTTTGCCTGGGAATGTAGACCCTTCCCTCTGGGCAATCTTTGGTGACAGGGTCACTGCTGCTGGTGTAATCTCCAGTTGTCACTAGTTTTTCTGTGTAGACAGTACCTGAGTCTTTAGTGATAGGCTGGGGTACTTCACAAAAGAGAACCAGGGAACGTCATCATGGGAAGTAAATACTTCATGCAGTCAGAGACAGAGTAGGCAGTGTTAACCATCAGTAAATAGGGTGACAGTTCACCCTCTTATCTAGTTTCCTTTTATCCTTGAAAACTCAGGTTAAATGTTACCACACATAGGAATCTCCTGTCAGTCAGCAGTCATTGTTCCCATTTTTTTTTTTTTTTTTGGTTTTGCACTTTCCCTATTACTCTGAATATCCATTCATTCCAGCATTTAAGACATTTCTTTGAGCTGGGTGCACTGGTGCACACTTGTAATCACAGCAGCTCTGGAGGCTGAGGCAGGTGCATCACGAGTTCAAAGCCAGCCTCAGCAACTTAATAAGGCCCAAAGCAACTTAGTGAGAACTTACCTCAAAATAAAAACAAAAAAATCAAAAAGGGCTGGGGATGTGGCTTAGTGTTTTAATGCCCCTGAATTCAATCCCCAGTACCAAAACAAAACCAAAAAAGACATTTCTTTGGAATTATTTGTGTATATATGTCCATCTCCCTCAGAACAATGACTTCTCATCTGTGGACCTGGGAAGTGTTCCATAGTTATAAAGAGGACCAGTCACGTGTCTAACATACTCCGATGGACATGAAGAGAACATGCAAAATCACACTGCTGCCTGACTGTATGTGGCATGTCTTCTAGTACAACCTTTCCCACTCTTCCGTTGTCTCCTCAAATCAGCAAAACAGATACTTATAATTTTCTGAGCATGCCATATTATTTCATGCTCCTCTCTGCCATTAAATTTTTAAATTTCTATACCACCCACTTTGGAGAGAGGGAAGGGCTGGCAAATCTGTTTTTTAGTCTCAGCTCATATATCCTCTTTTTCAAGAAAATCATGACATCAGTCTCCATTCTCCCCCCTCCTAAAATGGAACTGGATGTCCCTCCATAATGCTACCACAATATCCTTTCTTGTAACTGATTGGTCTGTTTAATCTGTACTCTCCATTTCTTCTAGGAAAAAGAAAAGAAATCAATAAGGTCCACAGCAAATTGAATGTTTTTCAACAGTAGGTGCACTGGAATGTCCACACACTTCAGCACGCAAGCTGAATGGATGCTTGTTCATATCCATTGTTTGTTCTTTAACTTATGTATGCCGTGTGACTTGGTCATGTAGTATGGAATTTAATTAGATGTAGCTTAAATGAATAATATGTGAGTGGAAAGAGTTGTATTTTCTATAAAAGCAGATGATTTGGGGCTGGGGATATAACTCAATTGGTAGAGTACTTGCCTTGCAAGCACAGACCCTGGGTTCAATCCCCAGCACTGCAAACAAAACAAAACAAAACAAAACAAAAACAAAAAAACAACAACAACCCAGATGATTTATAAGAAAAGCTTCTCAAAATTGTACTAGTTGTACTGTTGGATAAGGCACAGGCATAACAACAGACAAAGGTGGGGTAAGGGAAAGTATTGATCTTGAAGGAATCAAGATAGTTTTTTTTTTTTTTTTTGGGGGGGGGATTGTTCCTAAGTGCCCTTAATTTCTCTTTAAAACTCTCAACTAGAAATTACTAAAGTTATCTAATGAAAGTGGGTTGTAGAATTCCCATCATAGACCCATAACAAGATAGAAGCCATATCAAACTATTAGTAAAGTGTATGTGTTGCAAGTCAAAATAAAAAGTCTAAGGTATGCATTTGTCATTTTTACCTGGGCCAATTATGTATTATATTGAAATGATGAGGTTAGAGGGAGTCTGTTTCCTTCAAATAGATTGTGAATTTCTTGAAGACAGGGAGCATGTCTTGCTCTTCGTGGTATATAATGCTTGTGCTGAGTGGACTCTAGAGGACTTTCACTAAGTGCTTCCTTACCCAGTGGAATGCTGCACTTTTTGTACAGGGAATTTCAACATTTTTGAACGTCTTTTTTAGAACTTAAGCATTACAGCCACTAGGGGGCAATGTAGTTGCATTCCTTTGTAATGACCATCCAGGGGAGGTGCCCCTTGCTAGATCCACTAAAATGGGATGAGACCTTCTAAAAGCTTAGGAATCTATGACATAGATATTTCACCAACAGTAGCATTCTTTGTGTATGTTTCCCCCATTTAGTTGGACAAGTTAACCAATTCCAACTCCTCGGAACAATAAAAGGATCAACTGGTAAGCACCACCTTATTAAGATATTCAAGCCCAACCAGTTTCTGGAAAGAAGAAAAGAAAATAGGGAGAAAACCCAGCCCTCATGTGAATGTTGTGAGTAATATTAAGGATTATACATTGGAACAATGTAGTCCAAGGTGTTTTACAGGGGAGTCTTGCAGGAAACATTAATGAGGAAGCTATGGATAATGTGTCCATTTGAATGGACAAACCTCATTCCTTCCTCTTTCCCTGAATGAGTCTTCTCCACTTCCCATGTGCCAGAGGCATAAACTCCCTAAATTAGGCTTTTAATTGCTCATGTCTCTTCAGCAGGAAGGCTTTCTCATAGGACCAAGAGGAAAGTGGGATGAAAAAGAATTCAAGACATTGCATTTAGGAAGAAAGACCTCAGGAAACTAAGATTGATTTTATTTATTTATTTATTTATTTATTTATTTATTTATTTATTTATTTATACTTTTTAGTAAGTTGCCATGCTGAATTATGACTAAACTGTGACATTAAAGGATCAGAAGCAACCCAGCTCGAATACAAAAGGCTAAGACCTTCAATTTCACACATCTTTGGAATAGTTAAAAAAAAATCTGTTCCAAAGTGCTATTTGAAAACTAAATTGAAAACAAGATAAACACTCTGGTTTACAGTTACCATGGGGGTCTTGAAATAGTTGACCTAGAGGATGAGTAATTCAGTGGTCATAGCATTTGGGGAGTCTGCTGACCTGGGTTTGAGTCTCAGCTCTGCCCCTACTAGTGATCTGGTCAGAGTATCTCCTTTCTCAGAGCACTAGTTTTACATTGTTAATATGCAAGATACAGAGATAGAGAAATTGGGTGAAGGATCTAAAAATCTCTCCCAGGTCTTAACAATTTTGTATTTAGTTTCCAATAAGTAGCCCTTAGGGATTTACCCTTAACTTCTTTCTGTTTCAAGAACACAACTCTTTTTTTTTTTAGATGCAATATGAAAAAAAACACAATAATCATCATTCAAATTGCATGGTTTCCAATCCACACTTAATTTACCTTCTCTTAGGGCAGAACCTGACAAGGTCCAGGACATGATTGGAACTAATATGAAAGGATTTTCCAGCGAAATAAGAACAGAATATTGCTGTTTAAACATCAGATAAATTCAACATGTTCTAGTTTGTGTGCAGCACAGAAACTCAACTCCAGCATTTGCCTGCTAGCGGCTCAAATTTGAAGGGAGTTGTTGCAGTTTACTCAAAATGAGTAAAATAAGTAAGCTGACATCTCAATACTACAGACATGCAGAGTGCCTTTTAAGGTTGTGACTCATTTATTTTTCTTTCCCACCTTCCCCATGGAGAAGGGAAGTCAATGAACACTCAGATCTTCAGATGTCTGTCTGGAAAATTGGTAGTCTTCAGAAATACGATTTCGTATAAAGGGAAAGTTCCATCTTTCACTTCCTTAGAATATAACTTCTTTGGGTCTTTCACAGAAAGATCAGAGTTAGAATGATTGTGGATCTTGTGTATCTTCTTGGTTCTTTTGGGGATACTGTCATATTGATCTATTCGTGGCACCATGCAGCGAATTAAATGTGAAACTAAGTGAGGGCTCCTTTGGGGCAGTCTCTCTTCCTCCCCTCTGCTCCTACCTGTCATTTGGGTCTTTTCAGAGTTGCTTCATGCAGACTTCTGAAAAAACCTTGGAGCCACGAGCTTCTCACCTTGTGCCTTTTTCTTCTTTATAGGGCCCAGCCCAGTTGACAGAACTGCTGCAGGAAAACGTTTTGGGATGTACTGAAACAAGTCTCTGAGCTACCATTGGCCATTGCCTGGAGCTGGCCTAGTTTACTTAACTTTGCGAGGCGGGGTAGTACCTCTGCTGGCCAGTCCGTACTGTGAGGCTGTTATGAGCTTCAAAGGAGTAAATGCATGTAAAACCCTTAGCATGATACGTGGTGCATAGTGCACAGGTAATTTTTGATCCTCGCGATTTTCTTATCTTGCTTGGTGAGGCTGGTGTACAAAGTTTGCACTGTGGGGACTGACAGCCTGGGTTTGAGTCCTCTCTCTTGCAATATAATCTTGGCAAAGTCTGAACGCTTCAATTGACTCTTTTGTACAATGGAGAGAAGGAGCTGCTGCCTAGGGCAGGGCCAAATGGGGAGGGGGCGGGAGGGGGGACTTGAGGATTAAAGAAAAGCTCAGTGGAGGGCCTAGTAAAAATCCCTCAGTGTTTAACGTCTTTTTAAGTGATGTATATGAAGACAAGCTGCACCTTGGGGCCCTTTGAGGACCGTGCTGGCGTGCCTCCCTGAGACTTAAAGCATCCCTGTCCTTTACCGGAATAAGTTCTTGGGTTCAGAAGGCCTGGATGGAGCGTGAGGTGGAGGACGCCCTGGGACCCTCTAGGTGTGCTAGAGGCGAGGACGAATTGACCCGGGGTTGCGCGCGGGGGATGCGAATCTGCAGCTCAGATTGCAACAGTTTGCCTCGGACCTGGGCTGGCAGAGCGCGCACCCTCGATTAGGGGGCCGGGCCCGGGACCCCGCCCTAGCGGCTAGCCGGGTCCCTGGGTCTGGACGCTGCTGGCTAAGCCGACGGGGCGGAGAGGAGCGCGGCGGGAGGAGGAGTAGGAGAAGGGGGCTGGTCAAGGGAAGTGCGACGTGTCTGCGGAGCCTTTTTATACCTCCTTCCCGGGAGTTGGGCAGCAGCAGCCACCACCACCGCCGCCATCCGTGCAACCTTCGGTCTCTGGTCCCAGAACCCGGGCTCCGCCACAGCCAGCCAGAATGTCAGGGGTCAAGAAGCAGAAGACGGTAGGCTTCAAGTCTCCTGCCTCCCCGCCCCCTCCTACCGTGCTGCGCTCACTCCCCGGGCACTGGAGTCCCACCCTCCCCGGGAAGAGGCAGCCGCCGCGGCGGAGGCTAGGGTGCCGGGAAGAGGAGGAGGAAGAGAAGGGCGCGGAGGAGGAAAAGCAGGAGGGCAAGGCGGCGTTCGGGATTCCCGGGGCAGTCTTCTTCAGGCAGCCCCTTCCTCGCTGCGCCTCTAAGAACTGCGCTCGATGGAGATCACACCCGAGAGAGAACTCCCGAGTTTGCAGAGTGGGTCCGGATCTAGACAGGACCAAAGATAGGAAATTCCCTTTCTAACCCTTCAGTGCTCCCAGACCCGCCTTTTCGCCTTTTCTTCAATGGGACCTCTGCGCAAGCAGAGTGGGTGGTGGGCAGAGCTGACTCCGGTTCTGCCAGGTCTGACCGCTGAGCACACGTCAGCGACAGTCACTGGGGTTTTAACCATGGAACCTTCTTGGAGTGAACTTTAATGACAGACTTTCATAGAAGAAACTGCGATTATCCAGGCAAACTGGAGGAAATTGCATTTATATACTGGCAGAACTTAATCCTCTGGCATGATTCGGTTCCCCGTTGACATTGAATGACATCTCAAGTTTAGTATTGAAGGGAGGAAGCTCCTCGGTTTGGTGGAGCAAGATGAGGGGACCGTTTCCAGAGGGTGCAGTTTTCTTCAGAATCAGTCTGGGCTGTTCCTTTTCATTGCGAAATATGAGGCTTATTAAAGAAAAAAGTTCCCTTCCCATATAGTAACAGACTCTTAGCAAATTTTGCATCCTTAAAAATGGCAGCAGTTCTGTCAGTTATACCCCAATAAGGGTGGGGAAAATGGCAGCAACAATCATAGACTCTAAGAGTTGGAAGGACAACATTTGGGTCACGCTAGATGGGTCTACAAGACTTGATTAAAATCCTGCCCAGCAGTCTGGCTGTGGACATTCATCTTTAACCACAGCACTGCAAGCTTCAGATGATTGTGGTGACCACTAATGAGATATCCTCTCTCAAAGACTTAGATGTGTGCTTGGCACATCACAGATGCTTAATAAATGTTGATTATTTTTCTTTTATAATGCTGAAATATCTTTGAGGTATACAGTATTTATGGTGGGGCAGGTAAGATGTGAAAAAATTGAGGGAGGGACGGAGAGTGGAGGAACCATGCAGGCACTAGAAGTGTGACCTGAGCAGCAAGGAAAAGGGTGGGGACTCTGTGGCCTCAGGGAACTACATTGACCCAAGGGGAAGCTGGCATTACTTTGGGATGGGGCAATAGTTGGGGTTCAGCTGCCTCTTCTAGGGGTGATTTTTAAAGGGGAGAGACTCAGTATTTTAATTTGCTTGTAAAATATTAAGTGATGATCACTTGTATTCCTATTCCATATGATTAATTTCTGTAAGATCCTAAGTGGTGTCATCTAAATCACAAGCTGCTGTAGCAGTCACTTATTATATCATAGGGTTTTATTCTCACCTCCCTGCTTGCATCAAGAATGTCTTGCAGTTTCAAATGTGGGGCTTCACCAAGCACTACAGAAAGGGATGAGTGTTCTCTCCTCTTCATGCCTCTAGTTAGCAAGAGCTTGTGGAAGTGGGCAGTTGAGGACAGGAGTTTTAGAGATCCATCCTAGGGACTCTACACAGTCACAAGTGAGGAAATTGAGGAACAGTGTTTGGTTTTTTTATTTATACATTTTGAACCTTCTATTTTTTGTTGGGTCTGTATGTGTTCTATGTGGGATTACTTTAATATCTGAAACACCTAACTGAAACAGGACTTCTGAATTTTTGTTTAACCTAAAAATAGTTATAATTCAGTTACTAATCCAAGTTCCCAAAAAAGGGTCAGATGAGTACTATTGGTACTATTTACAGCAAACCCATTGCAAATACATATGAAATCTCTCAAACTTTAAATATTAACTCAGAATGTGTTTTAGCTTAGAGCCACATGTGAGGCCTCTGAACTAATGAATTATTTGAGAAGTGAATCTTGCTTAGCTCAGAAGCCACCCTAGGAGTAAGGCTAGGCTGATCTTTTCAGTGATTTGCAGTCTCTCTTACATTGTTTTCTGCATTACCAGTACAGGAGAGTCAATTCACACAGCAGCCACTGTAGTAACTTCCGACGTTTGGACACCCTCCTGTGTGCCAGATAATGATGGTTTGAATCCTTATTGTGAAAACCTAGGTGTAAGATATGTGTTGATAATTAGCACACATGCACCAGAGTAACCCAAAACTGTATTAGCAAATTTGTGTCAAAGCAGAACATCTTTCCTACATTTTCTTTTTTGTCTACTCTGAATAACTATAGCCTTTCAGTTCAGAGTACTGCAGGAAGACTAAATAGTTTCACGTTAAATGAAAGTGTAGGATGATTTTCTCATAAGCTTGAACAAAAGAAAAAGTGTTCTTTTTATAGAAGAAGGTAATACATTCCTTCTGTGCTAGCCATCTTACCATGGAAACCAAAGAAACAGCGGCCAGTCACATCCCTCCTTTCTAACCTTGACTTCTGTCCAACCCTGCCACCCTGCGAATCCATCCCTTTGCACACGCATAGATACCCAGGAGAACGAAAGGCAGACTGCCTCCAGAGGCCTGGAAAGAAGGGAAGGCAGAGACTTGGGCCTTTCTGCTCCTCTGCCTTCTCTTTTCATTTGAAAAAGAGAATACTTTTTATTGTGACGAAATGTACTCAATGTAAAAATTACCACTTTAACCATTTTAAAGTGTATAGCTGGGCCTTTCTCCTTGCATCATTTCCTGAATAAGCATTTTTTTTAAAGCCCACAGATACTATAATGATGTTCTGGAAAAACCCATTGAAAAAACATCAATTGAAATATTATGTTATTTTCAAAAGGATCAACAGGGCAGTTTTAGGAATGAATGAACTGTATTAAAAACCAAGGGCTACCAGTTGTAGTGGTGCATCCCTGCAATTCTAGCTGCTCAGGAAGCCAAAATAGGAGGATCATAGGTTTGAAGCCAGCCTGGGCAACATGGTAATACCCTGTCTCAAGATTATATATATAATCTTAATATTATATAATATATATTATGTTATATTTGTATATATATAAAATATATACACGTACATGCATATATATTTTTAAAGGGCCAGGGATGTAGTGCAGTGATAGAGAATGCCTGGGTTCAATCTCCAGTATTGAAAACATAATAATAATAAGTCTCTTTGTAAAGAATTATCTGCATTTTCATTACTTTTAAAGTTCTGTACAATGCTGCATTATTTTGCCCAAAATAGCTACTTAAATCATTTGAAGACACTACCTAGGGCAAGATATGAGTTTCTAGATAAAAAACCAAGACTTCCTAGACCATGTACCCATGCACACTGAAGTTCATCTCATAAAACTTGAGTTGTGTCTCCAGGGGAGGGGCAACACCAGGGATAAGGCATGATTTAAATTCAGGCCTGTCCTACATTGAAACTCCTGTTCCTTCTCCTTCTATACTATACTCCGTTTCAGTATGTAACCACTCTGGCTTATTGTTTCCTCATCTATAAAATGGGACAAAATGACTTTGATCATTTATGGTTAGCATACCTAGGAAGTGGTTTAGCATACCTAGGAAGAAAACACACACTATGAAAAAAAGAGAGAGAGAGAGAACAAGGGAGAGAAAGAGCACAGGTCAGACTCTTCTGAAGGCTAAGTAAATAACAACCATCAGAATATTTAATAAGGGAAAACATGCAGAATTATAGATGTGACAATTTAAATCCTGTCGTGAAAACTTGAATAGAAGACACAGGTTGATAATTAGTATAGGCACACCTAAGTAGCCCAAATACTGTATTAGCACATTTTTGCCAACAACTTTGGTCAAGAAAGGCAGTCTACGTATAAGTAAATATTGATCTAACTTCCCTCCACCCTTCCTGTCCCTTCAGCTGTTTCCACGGCTCCGTCAAAATCAATGTTATCCAATTCATGCTATTATTCCCAATAATAGACCATCTGTTTGGAGTTTAGTATACTTAAAGATAAATGTAGTTAATGTTAAGCTTTATGTCCTTTTTGAGATAGGTTTCTTTGTCACTTTTCTGTTAATACATGTGGCTCCCTGGTTTGCTTAGGGTGTAATTAGGCTTAACTCCACCATGGAGCCTTTAGGGAATGAGAATCTGAGAAAGGAGTCAGTGATGTCAATCTCAATTCTAAGAGATTACTGTTTATTTCAAGATCTATGACTAAATAGTAATGGGCATGCATTAGTGTTTGTGTTAGGACAACTCAGAAAGTAAAGATAAATAAGCATCAATGTAATGGTGGCTTAATTGACCTTTAAGCACCTGGAATATCTGTTCAAATGACTGCTAGCACAGCATATATGCCCAGCACTGCCCAAGATCCTGGCACAGAGTAGCTGCTCAATAAATACTTGTTGAATAAATGGCTACAGAATTCTTAGAGTAAGACTTTGTTCTCAGGATCTAGTTTTTATTACACTTCTCACTCTCCCCTTTTATTAGCCCGTTCTTCTGTGATGGGTTATTTTTGAGTGTTTGTCACTACTGATGAAAAATTACCTGCAGGTATTCTTTGAGGTTAGGATGAATGGCCTTTTTCCAGGGAAGATGAGTTGCTTTTGTAGTTCTGCCACGTACCTGGTAGCACTCCTAATCGGGGGCCACTTAAATTTAACACTTTTACCACCCAGTTGATGTGAATCTGGGTTATAATTTTGCACGTAGGGCTAAGCTTGTGGAAGACCTTCTCAGGGAGCCCCTTCCACGCCCTCACAGATGATTTGTATGGCAAAGCAGCTATCATTGGGGAGAGGGGCTTCAGAGTGGGAGGAGGTTTTGTTCTGGTTCACCTCATTTTCAGGTTTTGGCTCTTAGGAGCCCAGAATAACATAAGGACCTTTTTATTCTCCCCACCTGTGTGGATCCTGTGCTTTAGTTTCTGTTCCAACTTTACAGTGAAGCTGTTGACATCAATTTTAATTGACCCCTATCAACAAATATGCCCTGATAAGGATGAAAGTATCTCCCTGCTCTCTTTAAGTTTCTGCCTTCCCCAGATTCCAACCTGGCAGTTTCTATTCATCTGCTGTTTGCTGTCATTAATTTGATTATTTTATATTATAACCTGCATTTTTAGTTTTCTTTCCCCCTCAGTGGAAAGAGGAGTCTGAATGACCTAAACCATCACTGCTGGAAACACAAACCTCTTCCCCTTCTGAATTCCTGTGTATCATGAAAGTTTCATATCTTCCCTGTACTTCACCATATCTGTGTCATTCTTATAAAGGAAGGGCTTTAATGAACAAATGAACTTGAGTCAGCTAATCAGAAATGTGTAATTCAATCCCTTTTGCCTTACAAAGTGTTACAGAGGGGTGGGGGTGGGGGCAGTGTGTGTGCTCCCTTATCTTGGGGGCCTCTACCTTTTCCACATCCTTAGAGATGGTCCACGTCCTGTGCCTTGTTTGACCCTCAGTCTTGGTCTAGCTCAGGTGCTTTCCTGTCTGAAAGGCCCTTCTGTTTCAGTCACTCTCTCTTTCATGCTCTCCTGGGCACCCTGAGGTCATCGTGTTGCTCCAACAGACTTCTGAAACTCTGAGAGAAACTTGATGGGTCTGGTTAAGGGCCTTGATATTTCCTCACTGCTCTCAGCAGTGTGGGAACCAGCTCCTGCTTTGAAGTAACCATGCTGGGACACTGAGAAGCCCTGGGGGCTGCTGAAGTCCACCTGGGCCTCGACTCCTCTGAGAACGGAAACACACCTAATGCCCTCAGCTTTCAGAGACCCCAAAGTTATTTGGCTTCCACCTTCCCCAAGCCCAGCACTCCCTCTTTCAGATTTACCCTGGCCTCTAAACTCCCTTTGCTTCTCTTCTAACAAAGGTTAAATAAAACTTTCCTGGAAGATTAATTGGTTCATTGCAAATCTTGGGTTTGTTATAAATTTGGTCTTCTTTCTCTTTCTGGCTTTTTGGTACTCAAATATTGTTTTCAGTTTAGAATGAATTGGTGCACAAGATTAAAAAATATTTGAAATCTCTGCAAAATTACAACTGAATTAGAGTTTGAAATATAACTTGTCTCCAATGGCATGTGGTGTATAAAATGGCTTCCATCAGTTGGCTGGTGTGACTTCTGTTAAAATCTTATCAGCAACTGTTTTGCATTTCAAATGTACTCCTGAAGTTGATTTTGCTGTAATTGGTATTGCAGAAGCTTGACTACAATATAAGCACATCAAACAATCTAATACCAAATATGACTTACAGCAATAAAACTATGTATCCGTGATCTTTTCTAAGACATTTATGTAAATATATCAAATGCTGCATCATTAATGATGCTCATTTCTATGCTAGATTGATATTTGCTTTAAACTTCTAATTAACATCGCTTTATATATTTTTTATAAAAAATCTTTATTTTTGTGCACCAAACATCTACATCCAGTCTAATGATATATAATTATTATCTTTTCTTTCTTTCTTCTTTCTTTTTTTTTTTTTTTTGGAACCAGGGATTGAACTCAGGGACACTTGGCCACTGAGCCACATCCCCAGCCCTATTTTGTATTTTATTTAGAGACAGGGTCTCACTGAGTTGCTTAGGGCCTTGCAAAGTTGCTGAGGCTGGCTTTGAACTCGCGATCCTCCTGACTCAGCCTCCCAAGTCGTTTGGATTACAGGTATGCACCACCTCGCCCGGCTTATTATCTTTTCTTTAACTTACACTTACTGGGTGCTTTGAAAATCATTTGCAGATTTTATTTATCAATTTAAATGACCTCCAATAAAATCTGAGATTTTATTCTTACACACTTCATTCATCTACATACTTCCCCAGTTACTATCTTATGGATGATTCACACCTTCCCAATTTCTAACAAAATTGGCAATGCAAGACATTAATTATAATTTTTATCCAGTGTTAAAAAACAGAATTACCTTTTCATCCTCTGCTGGTGGTCCCATTCTGTTTCTGTTTCAAGACCCCTGAAGTTCTTGAAAATCTTTTCCCTTTTAAATTCCTGTCAAAATCCTCACTTACATATTTGTTCATTTACTAAGTAAATATTTATTGAATGACCAAACCAGGAGCTCTGCTTGTTACATGGACTATAGCTACTGAAGCCTTATGTTCTTTTTTTTTTTTTTTTTTGTTTTTGGTATTGAGCTCAGGGACACTCGGCCACTGAGCCACGCCCCCAGCCCAATTTTGTACTTTATTTAGAGACAGGGTCTCACTGAGTTGCTTAGGGCCTCACTAAGTTACTGAGGCTGGCTTTGAACTTGCGATCCTCCTGACTCAGCCTCCCAAGTTGCTTGGATTACAGGCGTGCGCCACCACGCCCGGTCAGCCTTACGTTCTTTACCTAAAGATTTCTGTTCAAACTAACTATTCAAAACACAGCATTTACTTTTTCTAAGTGAGGCACCCCACCCACAACCTTTATATTCTATAAACCTTCCACCCCCGTAAGTCTTGCAGTGGACTTGAGCCAAAAGCAACAACAACTCCAACTGACTTTTCTTACCTATTTAAATCCTTTTCCTACAAAGTTGGCTTTTTAAAATTATTTACTTTTTATTCAGGCTGTCCCTGTTCAAAAATATGTGTGTGTTTTTAAAGAATCCTAGCATTTTGTTTCTGGAAGGAAAATTAAAAGCCCATTTCTTAAGTCCTTTATATTATAGCTGACAGAGTTCAAGAGCTTCTGACCCGGGGGGTGGGGGGTGTAGGTCAGTGGTAGAGCGCCTGCCTAACATACCTGAGGCCTGGGTTTGAACTTCAGCACCACGGTTGGTCTCGTGTGTGTGTGTGTGTGTGTGTGTGTGTGTGTGTGTGTGTCTGCAGTCGTCTTCTTTACTGGTTGGTGATGTGTGCCTGAACTGGAACTCTTTCTCACCAAACTATACATCTAGCACTTCTCTATCACATGCCCTTTGAAAATGACTACCATTTCTATAGCTGTGTTTCTTACTTACCAAGAAATATTCTCTATATAAATATTAAAGACAACACTCCCTCTCAGGTGGTTTATCAGTGAGTGAGTCACATTACACCCTGACTCAGACTTTGTTCTGACATTCTGGAGATAGAATCACAGACCAAAGAACAGTATTTGAAGGATGTAAATTTACAACTTTAAAATATTTTGGATTGACTGGCCTTTTTCTCTTGAGACAGTTCAACCCACTTTCCCCTCATGTACTCCCCGTAAGCCTTCTCAAACTATTTAATCATCTTATCAGAAAAAGAGATGTCAATGATTATATAATGCGCAATGCAGATTAAACCATTTTAGGCAAACACTGGACCAAGTTCAGATACACAGTAAAGCCTCAATTCAGTTTTATCTTAAATCCATCCATTTTCATTGTTTCCTGTTCATGAAGCACCAAGAATCCATTACAGTAATCATGTAGTCCTGCCAGGTAAATCTCTGTAACTTGCTGACTCTCAGTAGAGGATCTTGTCTTCAATTATATGAATAATTGAGTCACTATTATGACAATGTTTTGAGTAGTTATGAAAAAATAAGAGAAAAAAAATTGCATTGTCCCTCAGGTTTTTGTTTGCTTTTTGGTGATTGCCAGATTGATCCCAGAAGCACTTTATCACTGAGCTACATCCCCAGTTCTTTTTTATTTTTTATTTTGAGACAGGTCTAAGTTGCCAATGGTCTTACTAAATTGCTGAGGCTAGCCTTGAATTTGTAATCCTCCTGCCCTGGCTCCCCCAAGTCACTGGGATTACAAATCATCCCTGGGGTTTAAATTAACCATACACATTAGAAAAGGTTAAATAAAACCTCAACATTAAAATTCCAACTGAGGAATTTGCATTTTTACCTAGAGTTTCAGTTTTTAGAGCATGTTTTGTTAGAGAAGTCCCACTGTGTGGTGATCTGTCTATTGCCTTCATTTATTGAGCACTTATGCATCTGGCACCAGGCAAGGGGCATCCTGTGCATTAACTCATTTGGTTTTCAATCTCATGAAGCAAGTCTGTGAACAAATCATCTAAAGGGAGCTCATTTCATTGAGATAAGCCTTTTGAGAGTTACCCAAAGGAGAAGCTAAAATCTTCCTAGCTTCTCTGGTTAAGCAGTTGTTTATTTCATACAGGGAATGAAACATCATGCCAAGTAGCAAATACAGCTGGATTAAGTAACTCATAACGTAGTGCTGCTTCATTTGTATAATATTTTGGCAGCTATCTACCGCTAATATCTCAAGATAATAATAATTTAGAGACATTCCTTTGTACATTTTAAAAAAGAGTAAATGGCATGAATTAGCAAATACACATTACCCCCACTATCATCATTTCTTTCTTTATGGTGACGTGAAGTAGAAAATAAATTTTATTTGTTCTCAGGCTCAGCAAGTATGGATAATGATTTTATTGCTTAGCTTTACTGCTATATCAGTGTTCAGTAAATGTGAACACATTTGTTTCCAAAGCTGCTAATACTTGAGCCAAGTTGTAACTATGATTTGTAAATGATAAAAGGAAACTAGGCCACCAATGAATTTTTCACAAAATAAAAAATGTGACTGAACTGTGTAGTTCAGGATTAAGGATGTTGGCAACCCCATATTACTTCCATTGCATTGTAAATCAATGAGGAGTGCCTAGAAATTGTGAGAATGTAAAAGAGATCTTTCATGATGTTTGAGAGAGAGATAGGGGAGTTGTTTTATTCTCTCAGAAGTCAAGGAAGTCCGAGTTTCTCAGCAATCCTGGCTCTGCATCTTAGTGATAGGTACTAGAAAGGTCTGGATTCCCATACCCAGGAAACTGTTGTCTGTGTTGAAGAGGGAGGCATTGGCTGGGTGTATTGCTGGAGAGGGGTTACATTATTTGAATGAAAACAATCATAGTTATTGCACAGAAAGCGAATCACACAATCTGTGTCTTCAAAGTGGGACACAGAAGTGCTGTCAAGGGTGTGTCGTCTCATTGCAGCCATATTCTGTGAATGGCAAAACACGGGAACACCTGGTTTCTCTCATTTTCTTCTCAGTGTTGAAATTTTGATTGAAAAAGCCTTAAAAATCCATCACATCATGAATTCTTAGCAATGTAGGAAACTCCCTTGTGATTCAGGAAGGCACCTTGTGTATCTAAATGGGTCCTCCAATAGGGCAAGGGAATGAACTTTTACCCAGGGGCTTTCCATGCAATATCCCATCTCATCCATATGATTACCTATGGAGTAGTTAGTGTATATGCCCATTTGCCTTAGTTAGGATGTGCAATGACTCCCCCACCCAGTTCATGGAACAGATGCAATGGATAATGTGACCGTGAGAATTAAGAATATTTTGGTTATGTAAGCATACTTTTAAATATTGTCTTTGAGGATGCAGATTCATGCAGTGAAGAAATTAAAAAGATGCTGTGATTACTTTGAAAGTGATTTTCCTTGAGGCCTCTTTGAAATGTTGTGTAACTTTTCAGAAGATGTGGATTTTAGCAAATGCTGCTAAAAGGCAATAAATGTTAGTTTGGACAAGGCTCTGTGGCCCAGTTTTAGGAACAGGAGTCCCTTGGAATCAAACCCGATGTTTCACCTTAGTAATACAAGGCTTCAGTGTTCTAGTGACTGAGTGCATGTACTCAAGAACAAGTGTCCTTAGAAATAATTGCAGAGACTTACACGTAACTCTAGAGCTTGCCTTGTTCATTATGTGAGCGCCGCACAGTCAGGCATTCATGAGTTACAAGTTCTCAAAACCCCACACGCAATGGGCCTCTTCTCTGGACCTAGTAGAGGTTTCACTGGCATTTCCACAGCTAAGCACAGAATTTCACTCTTTCATGGCTCAAGAAACCTGTGTCATATAAACAACCTTGTTGCCACTATTAAGAAAATACACAGAGGTGACACAGAACAGGCCCCAGTGGAACTCTAAGCAGGGAGAGTGTGAGAGGGGCCACTATGACCTGTGTTGAACACTGTAATTGTGTGGTTTTGAGCATCTTCTGAATATAGTCACACATTTCAGGAGATCTGATTCCATGTGGGTTATAGTGCCATGAGGATAATTGCTACCTTTCTGTATTATAGCAGGGCTCCTCTGGTTGTGCATAATCCTTTATTTCATTATACTCATCAAGGCTTATTCATGCAATTTATTCATTACCATAGCAGCTCTCTATAATGAGTAATTATAAGTATTACAAAATTCTAGATGGGAACACTAAAATAAAGAGATGAAATAAATTCCCTGTAGTCTTCTTGTGAGCCAATATGATAGTAGAGACAACCCATGTTTGCCAAGTTCAGTGGCCTAGTCCAGCATTTTGTCAAAAAATAGAAAGAAGTTCAGAGATCACTGAATGGCATGGGAATGAAGGTTTCTTACCATGATTGCACCAAATTAATTGTGTGCGTGAAATATAATAAATCTCATTTTCATGGGGAGACTTAGTGCTGCAAATGCTACAATGTATGAATTAAATAATTCAGCTAATTATACATATTTTGCATGTTTCTTACAAACTGACAAACGATCCTTGAAATAGAGAAAGTTGTATGTTCAGGTTTTTCTACCCTTTTTATGTGTGTATGTTTATTTTAACGAGGACACTGGGAACTCAACCATTTCTTTGCTGCTAATTCATTCTGGTTCACATCCTTATTTCCATGAAATAGAAAAATTCTAAAGCCATGTCTGCCTACAGATCATCATACTTGTCTTTATGGGTAGTTGTGAATAAACCAAAGAACACAAATATAGTCAGAGACTCAAGGAAAGAAAAGGATGCCACAGTTAAGGAGATGTCTGGGGGGAACTTGATCCCATAGATCAGGAGCAAGCAAATTAAGTCCTATAAGTCAGATTCAGATCCCTGCTTGTTTTGGTAAGCCTGTAAGCTAAGAATGCTTTTTACCTCTTTAGATGGGGCTGGGGTGGTTCAAAGAAAGAATTATACTTCATGACTTGTTAAAAGAATAAGAAATTAAAATTACATTGTTTGCAAGTAAAGCTTATAGGAACACATGGTGCCCGTTTTATACAATGTTTATGGGTGTTCTCATAGCAAGGATATATATTTGTGGCAGAGACTGTGAAGCCTATCCAGTTGAAAATAGATGTTGTCTGACCCTTTAAGAATAGTTTGTCCCCTCCTGCTGTAGATAATGTCAGTTCTGATGCTGAGGCTTCAGTAAGTCACCAGATGTGCCTGAATTCAGAGACCTGCATACCTGGCTATTATCTTGCAAGCCCTGTTGAATTGTTTGCTGCATTGCTGTTGTTTTGTTTAAAACACACACACACATACACACACACACACACAAATACACACACGTGCTATTTGTAAAACATTCTTATGGAACTCATTATGTGTCTACTATAATGATAATGATATTATTGAAGTTATGAGGACATTGTTCCTTAATTACAACATTTTCTTTTTCTCCAGTCTCTACCAGAAGGTTTGTTTGGTTTTGTTTTTGTATCTTATTTTAGCCTTTTTCCCCTCCTAGAATCCTTTAGAAACTGTGAATTCAGTAATTGTCCAGGTTTTCCCCTTGAAAATGCCTGTCAGACAGCTCATAAGTGAATTTGTGGCCTACTTTCATTTTTTTGTGTGTGTGTGTCATCTATATGCTTAATACCATTTCACTTTCTGCCCCTTGGCTGATTTTTCTTTTTCTCACCCACTTCTGATTCCTGAGTGTTTGTTATGAAATATCTTGTTAAGTCACTCTACATTTTTAAGGATCCATGAGGAACTTTAAAAATGTATAAAATTAATAATAAAGGACATTTGAATGTTCTGGAATTTCAGAGAGCTCTCCATCACTGTAATACCTCGAAAAGTACCTGGCCTTCTCCCTCTTGCTTTGGGACTGCCCAGGGCTTGATGACCATGGGGTCCAGTGCCAGTCCATGAAATAAGTAATGAGGGCTTTCAAGCCTAATGTTCTACCTTCCTGGAGGCCTATAAGTGAACCCTTTCAAGATGTATAAAGACGTAGATCAGAGGTTCTTTATCTGAGGTACAGAGAATTCAGGATGGTGGTGAACTTGGATGGGAATATTTTTTATACTCATAATGGGAAATCTAACACTTCTTTCAATTATGATCACAGGCAACAACCCATAGAAATATTAACAGTACTTATGACTAAGCCACCAATAGAAACCACAGAAATTTTCATTTCACTTTACCATAAATCTACACTGCAAGTATTGCAGCATATCTGTGTTCTTTATTGCTAGAGAGTTAAGATAGGAGCAGTGGCACACTCTTGTAATCCCAGTCACCCAGGAAACTGAAGCAGGAGGATCACAAGTTCAAGGCCAGCTATGGCAATGTAGCAAGACCCTGTCTTGAAATAAAAAATAGAAAGGACTAGGGACTTAACTCAGTGGTAGAGTGCCCCTGGGTTCCATCCCTAATACTGAAAGTCGTCGTCATCATCATCATCATCATCATCATCATCATCACTGTCTATCCAGATAGCTAGATCTTATTTGGTATTGATAAAGGAGCATATTTATTACTGTGCTGCAGTTTTTAAAAATCATTTTGATAACTGTAATTTTTTTTTCAATCATTTGCGTCTTAGGCCTTTAAAAACATTTTTCTGAGAAGTGGTCCATAGGCTACCAAAGGAGTTCTTGAGTCAAAAAAGGATAAGAAAACTTCTGCAAGGATGTACCCACACATGAACAAACACACACACTCTTTGTTCATAGGTTTCGGGGTTTGTAGACTCCCCCTTACAAGGCCCATGTCTAGCTGTATTGCTGAAATTCAAGACAGCAAGCTCTATGAAAGAGAGCTTTTATTTTGTTTTGATTTCCTTAAGGCCCCATTCAAATGAACCACTTACAGGAATTGACATACATTGTCCTCTTCATTCTGTTATCATTTAGCATTATCTTTCTTCTGTAAGAAGGAGTTTATGTGTCCCCAAAAAAACAATTCTCTTGGCTTGTACCATGTTATGCTCTTGGTATTTTTCAGTGAAAAATGAAAAGCCTACCACTTCACACTCTGATTTGTAGTTTATATAGTCTATGTTAAAAAGATTTTAGGTTTGAATTTTTACAGCATGATTTTTACAGCATGATCCAATAAACTTTCATAAGTTTATTGGATCAAAAGATGATCCAATAAACTTTCATAAGTTTATTGGATCAAAAGTACAAATGCCACCATAGATTAATGATGACCTTTCATAGTATTCTGTGCCCTGAATAGTTATGTCATTGTTTTTACAACACAGAGTTATTATCCATAGATATTTTTCATATATAGGGAAACCACAATTCAAATGAGAACATAATTTCTGCTAATATTTATGTATTGCCAGACTTGTAGGTTAGGATTTGCTTATACCTGTAGTGGCTTTATGCTTTCCTGCGCTCTGTTCATTACACTGGTATCTGAATGTTTCCCTCATTTTCTGAGATCTGGGTGGGACCTTGGAAATTTTACAGCGCTGTTTCTCAGTCCTCCTAAGCTTCACAGAATATTGATTCCTGGACTTTTCTTCCAGAACATCTGATTGAACTGGTGTGTGTGTTGGGGCATTATAATGCTTTTAAATGTTTTTAAAAGACTTTTAAAAACAGAAGAGAGCTTCCTCAGTTCAGCCAGGCGTGAGAATCATGGCCCAGCATAATTCTTCATGCAAACAAGAAACACTGGCCCATGCCTGAGGGCTGCTGGCTAGTTGGTAACAGGTGGATTTTCTCTATTTCAGAATGCTCTTCGTACTTTTCAGATTTTTTTCCCTCCAAAATGTTAGGTCATTTACCAGCTATTGTAGACTTTTGTGGTCACCACACTCCTCAAGGAATATTTAAAATTAAATATTCCAACTGAAACACTAAAAGCTTGTTTTTCTTGTCCTGTTTTACCATTACCTGATAAGCAAACAACTTTCTGAGAAAACATGGAGAGTATTTTTTCTTAACTGTTCTTGTCCATTTATCTCTGTAAATTTGCCCCATTCTCATTTCACAATTGAGAGAGTAGTGTATGTAAGTAGCTTGTAATTCTTGATATTGTAAATCTCCAGAACTTACTGCCAACTTTTGTTATCATGTTATCAAATCTGAAAGAGTTCCCTCATTACATTTGATAGATGTATTTAAGACCACATTGGAAAGTGGGCCGGCCTCTCCTTGGTGAATTAGTGTGAATCTAGCCCTTCTGGGGAAAATGTGTAAGTACTTCGTGGGAAAAAATGCTGCCCATTTAGGTTTCATATCCATCACCTAAAATTACTTAGAGGGCCTCAAATTAATTTATAATCTTGTACCCTTTCTGTCCAAGATTTTTGCTTTGGTTTCTCCGATCTTGGGTTTGTGATCAACTTTATTTGTCCCACGAGGTTTAGAAATTAATAAAACGTTGCTCTATATAGCACTTATCTTCATAGAGGTATCCATTCTTAGTATAGTAATAAGTCCAAAGACACATATTTAATGCAGCTATTTAGGTTTATAAAGATTAGATGATTCAAGCTTATGGCAATTCTTAAATTGATGACAGGTTTTCTGATGTATAGGGTTTTTTTTTTTTAATAACAGCTTTCTTTTTTCTTCTGTCAATTTGAAGTGAACTTAATTACAACTATTTTGAAAAAATCATTTATGGCATTGAAATTTTTCTTTATTTCTCATATTAAAATAAATAATAAATATATTTCAGGATCTTTTGAGATCAAAAATGAGAGACCAAATGAGGTAGATATGAAGGAAAAGAGAATTGTATGCTAAGTCGTCTCACCAGCCCTGTACAGAACCAGCATGGAGAACTAAGTGGAATATTTCCTTGTGGAAGCTCTAGTTGCCTCTTCTGGATCATCTTGTTTTTGGTAGGCAATAGTTTCAAAATTTGTACAGCAAAATCCCTCCATTGAGTTACTACTGGAGAGCTCTGCACTATTTCTTTGTAGGGTAACAACATTCACTATATAAGATTAATATTGTATGTGTCCGAATGGACTGTACTTTGAACCACAATGTATCTAAGGCCATAGGTCAGCGCCTGCCAAAGGATGGGGATTAATAAAATAATGTGATCATGGAGTTGAAAAAATATTCTTCAACTTCAAGTTTTAAAGATATGCTTAGCCTTGTGAATAAAGATAAACCTTGCAATGTGTACTTTAAGAATTGATTTTAAAGTGAGAAGCTTTGATGGAGCAAGGATTTAAGCATTTAAAAAAAAAAACAAACAAAACCAGCTGGTGCCACAGGACTATAGTCCAGCAACTCAGGAGACCTCAGTCTTAGGAGAATTCCAAGTCTGAGGCCAGCCTCAGCAATTTATTGAGGTCCTAAGCAACTTAGTGAGACCCTGTCTCAAAATGAAAAAGAAAAAAAGGCTGGGGATGTGGTTCAGGGGTTGAGTGTCCCTGGGTTCAATCCGTGGTACAATAAAAAAGAGAGGTAGGAAAATATACCAATGTGGTAGGATGGCCAAATCTTTTGTTAATTGAAAAAGGCAGAATGCAGAACAGTATCTATAGTCAGGTAACATTGTGGAGGAAAAGAAAATGATACATATATTTATAAGTGCATATATCTGGAAGAATACATAATAAACCAACAGTATTATTGTCTCTGGCAAAGAGAACTAAGTAAAAGAGGACTTGCTTTTCTTTTTTTGGTACCAAGGATTGAACCCAGGGGTACTCAACAACTGAGCCATATCCCCAGCCCTTTTTTATATTTTATTTAGAGACAGGGTCTCACACTGTATTGCTTAGCACCTCATTTTTGCTGAGGCTGGCTTTGAACTCGATATCTTCCTGCCTCAGCCTCCTGAGCTGCTGAGATTACAGGCATGCACCACCAAGTGTGGCTTGGTTTTTTCCCCTCCCTCCCTCCCTCCCTTCCTTCCTTCCTTCCTTCCTTCCTTCCTTCCTTCCTTCCTTCCTCCCTTCCTTCTTTTCCTTCTTCCCTCCCTCTCCCTCCCAAACTTCCTCCCTTTCCTTTCTTTCTTTTTCTTTGCTATCTCTTTTTTAAAGGAGGAAAATTTTATTTTGGCACGCAGTTTCAGAGGTTTTAGTCTGTGGTCAGCTGGTTCCACTGCTTTGAGCCTGAGGCAGACAGAACTTCATGACCGAAGGGTGTGGCAGAGGAAATCTGCTCTGCTCACTGAAGCAGTAAGCTGACAAAGAGATTTACTTTTCAAAAGCAGAAAAGTAAAAATATACATAGAGATAATATAACCAGACAAAAACTGTGAAGGGTCTGAGATTTTTATCCTACTTATGATCTAATAAGTTAGTTTGAGTTAGTTTCAGGGATGCTGGCAGAAAACAAGAGACTTCTAGGTCAAAGTCTTTCTCACTCATGGCATAACAAACAGAATGCACACCAGCATGCATGTCGGTTTCCCTTGCCCCCAACTCCCATAGGAGTGACAAATACATAACCTATTTAACTCTAAGCATAGAGATCTGAATCTGAACCTGAAAGAGCAGTAAAGCCCTATGCTCTGACTCCCAAGTTGTTCACTATATGAGCATCCTTGAAAAGATAACCTGGAATAAATGGCAATTACCCCACTCACAAGATGCTCAGAGACAGATGCTGATGGAGAATCGCTTGTTTCTTTTTATGTATATGTCCATCCGTACCTACACACGTATGTATATGTATATATACAAAGTTTAAAGGCTAAAAGTAACTTCTGATGCTTTAAGCCTTTTAACTAGGTTGTATGGAGAGTGTATTCACTGGTTATTGGTTGGATTTTTAGGCCTGGGTTGGTGTCACCTAACTCAGCATAGATCGAAGGTCACTATGGTTACAAACTCCAATCTTGTATCTGGTCCACTATCGGCAAAATCAAGTTATTGGTCAAGAGGAGAGCTCTCAACTGAGAAAACAAATGAATCAGCATAACTCATTCTCCCTTACTGTTACAAACAACTGGAGTTCTTAGCAATGTCACCTTGAGCATTTTCATTCCTAAACAGGGATTTTTAAATAATCTCCAGTTTGAGATCTATCACCATCATTTTCTTTAGAGCTAGAACGAACCTTTCTTTGTTTGGTCTCATTCTAGTTCTGTTTCAAACCGAAGTGAATTTTGAGTAAGTATGAATTGAAAATTGTGGGGAGGGGTGGGGTTCTTTCTTGGCTTTGGCACCTGGGTAATGAAGTGCTGCAGGAACAAGCTTTCATTCATCAATGTAACACACTGGATTTCTGTTTTACAGTTCAGGGTGGGCCAGAAGGAGCCATGGTGGGTCTGTGATGGGATGAATTAGCATCTTGTTAGAGAGGTGTTGAGCCCCTCCTAAGTCACCTTGAATGGTCTGTTTTTGCAGCAGAAATGCCCTATATTTTAAAAGTTCAAGTATAATATACATTAAGAAAAAAATATAAATCTTAAGTGTGGTGCTCAATGAATTTTCATGAAGTGAACACACTTGTGTAACCAGCACCCGAATTAGGAAACAGACATTTCCTGAATCCCAGAAACCTCTTCCAGTCACTACCTCCCCCTCCTTGGTAACCATCTCAATTCATTTTGCCTGTTTTTAGACTCTTTTTTTTTTTTTGAACCAGGGATTGAACTCAGGGACACTCGGCCACTGAGCCACATCCCGAGCCCTATTTTGTATTTTATTTAGAGATAGGGTCTCACTGAGTTGCTTAGGGCCTCGCTAAGTTGCTGAGGCTGGCTTTGAACTCGCGATCCTCCTGACTCAGCCTCCCAAGTCACTTGAATTACAGGTGTGTGCCACCACGCCCGGCTTATTTTTAGACTCTTATAAATGGAATTCTACATTATACACCCTCTGTGCATGGCTTCTGTTGCCCTAATTTGTATTCGTGTTATCTATATTGTTTGTGGGTGATTGGAATTTGTTCATTCTCATTGTTATATAGAAGTGGTTCTCAGTGGGGGTGACACTGGCATCATTCACTGACATTTTTCTAGTTGTCACAAGTCTGGATGGTGAGGGAGAGGTTGCTACTAACCATTGTACAATGCCCATCCTAAAATGCCCATCCTATAATGCCCTTATAACCAAGAATGATCAGGCCCCAAATGAGAAAACTTGCTGTGTAGTATTCCATCATGTGAATATACCAGGATTTATTTACTTATGTATTCTTACAGCCTCAACATGAGAATTCATGAGCATTACACAACTAGACCCTGGCTTTGAAATTCTTGAAACCACCCTTCTTAAAACCACAGTCTTATCAGAATAAAGAGATTAACAAACAGGAAGAATCTTTATGTGTAGTGTAACTGTTAGAGTGAAAATGACCTACCATGTCCAGCCTTGGTCATAGACAAAATTGTATATTTTAGAACTGCTGTACCAATTTGAAAAGATTCTAAATAAGAGAATGAAATGGGCTAGCTCAAATTTTTTGTCAAAGAATGAAAGGACTTTTCTTGAAAACAGCTTTATGGAGGAATAATTCAATATTGTAAAATTCCCCAATTTTTTTATTTTATTTTATTCTTTTATTTATATGTGGTGCTGAGAATCGAACCGGTGTCTCATACATGCCAGGCATGCGCTTTAACCACTGAGCCACAAGCCCAGTCCAAAATTCCCCAATTTTAACTATACAATTCAAAGATTCCTAGTAAATTCAACAAAGTTGTGCACTGATCACCAGTCTAATTTTAGAGTGCATCCATCACATCAAAAAGATTCCTGGTGTTCATTTGCAATCATTTCCATTTCTACCCCAAGTTCCAATCAGTCTATTTTCTGTCTCCAGGTCTTTTCCTTTTCTGCATGTTTCCTATAAATGGGCTAGCACAATAGGTGTTCTTTTGTGACTAACTTTTTTACTTAGTGTAATATTTCAAGGTTCAGTCATGTAGCAGCCCCTGTACTTCAGTTCTTATGGCTGAAGAAGATTCCATCATGGGCAAACCAAACAAATTCTTTTGTCCATGCACAGGATAATGGTATTTTGGTTGTTTCCAGTTTGGGGCTTTTATGAGCAAAGTACATGAAGGACTTTTGAGGACAGGTAAGAAAATGGCTAACACAAGCAGGCTTTTGAAGAGGAGACATGATTCTGGGATAATGATCTATATCATTTTCAATGTTTCCCAAAATTACTTGGCCAGTGCCCTCTTCCCTGCCACCCCACCATGTAAAACATACTAATATCTCAAAGGACAATCTGAAGAAAGCAGTTCATGTAGTATTGATCCCACCCAATTTTTTCACTAATGCTTAATTCCTTATTTATATCATAGATTGAACTTTCATGAATCAAATTGATTATTTTAGATTAAAAATAAAGTGACACTTCCTTCCCATTCAATAAATTCTCATACTCTTTTAGTGCTTCTGATATGGTTGGTTGACTCTACGGTGACTGACCACGAATAACGTTGGCATCTTGCATAATCCAGCAGCCAACTGTATCACTGCACCCAAATGAATTATTTGTCATGAAATTTTATCCTCAACATTCTAGTTACCCAGTGGTTGAATAAATATTTGTTGTCTTCGTATTGTGTGTATTCACTTTGGCATTCTGGATGCAGAAGAACTTGAAATCTATGTAAATAATAAAAAAATTAAAGTTTCATATACATGTCATCCATGCCTATTAAGTGGTATTTTTATCTTGTCCATTCATTAAAATTCAGGTTTACCTTTCTATCCAACCTCAATAAAAGTCTCATTCATTAAAAAAAAGGAAAGAAAGAAGGAAAAGAAAGAGAAAGGATGGAATAGGAGAGAAAGAGAAAGAAAACACAAAAACCAAAATTCTGCTTACCCAATCCAACTTTCCATTTTGAAATTTATGTCTAAAAAAAGATCTCTGCTTAAGGTGTGCTAGCTTAGGTTGGTTCTTTGGTCCACAGAATAGCAGAATAATAGCCCCTCAGGTCTGGTCAGTACACTCTTGAGGATGATTTTTCCAGTTGAACCAAGAAGACCCTTTTTGGGGGCAGATTTAATAACTAACATTCAAACCAGATAATTTTAATAATGTACACTCTGAAATATATTGCAATTTTTCACTTATCAATCATAGCTCAATAAAGCTGGAGAATAAATGAATGAATGAGTGAATTACATATAGGATAAATAAAAATTTCAAGTTAAAACAATGTATACTTGGAGGATTTCCCAGGCTGTAAAACCACCTTAACTCTGTGGGAACATTCTCCATTCTTGATTTGGAGATTTAAGATTAAGTCTTCAACAACAACATTTAAAAAAAAAATTAAAAATAAAAAAAGATTAAATCTTCAAGATGAAATGTAAATGTATGGTAACTACCCAGATTATTTGTATTAGAGAAAAGTTATAAGTATGGCGTGTAGAAAGATATTTGAGCTGGGCTTAGTGGTACACACCTGTGATCCCAGCAGTTTGGAAGGCTGAGTCAGGAGGATCACAAATTCAAGGCCAGCCCAAGCAACTTAGTGAGACCTGTCCCAAAATAAAAGGGCTGGGGATGTAGCTCAGTGTAGAGTGCTTGCCTAGTACTCTCAAGACCCTGGGTTCAATCCCCAGTAAACACACACACACACACACTCACACATACCCCCGCACACATGAGATCTTTGCCAAAGAAACTATTCACTTCACAAGCATGAATGGTAAAGAAAATTCCCATCCTCAGTGTCAAGCCATCTGCATCAAGTGGAGGTGTTGACAATGTCAATTTTAGAACCCATGAAGTGGGGAGGCTCCAATGTTTCCCTTTTATCCTCCTTTAGGTAGATAAGTGGAAGGGACTGAGCATTAAGAAGGAGCATATAGGCAATCAGAGGCAATTTGAGACATTTTAAGGTAAAGTCAAACCAGTAAAGGAGAAGCATCTGGAATTCTCTCTTCTCCATCTGGCATAGAAGACAAAGGTTTCAAGTTTGTTTTTGTTTTTTTTTAATTCATGTGACCAGTTATTTTTGCTATTTTTTACATTTGTGCTCTCTCCATAGATGCTGAGGTAAGTGTAGACTGTTCCAACTTGTGTATCTGTTCACATGAAAACTAGGCCCAGACACACATGAGTGAGTCCACAAGTAATTCTTGAACATCAGTTGAACAACGTGGCCCCTGTGTATTCCTGATGGACTCTGCCTTATGTTCACTGGCCTTCCATCACCTGATAAGAACCACACAGAGCTTGATAGTGTAGATTTGCATTAGTGTGCAAGGTTGCTGCATGATCCTGCATTATTGTGGTTGGAAATATTTTGTCTCCCATGTGGATTCATGGAAGTTTAAACAGGCTCATTAATAGCTACTTGAAGCTTCTTCCATTTATTCAGATGAAATATATTGCATCTACTATATATAGTAGAAAGAATAAGGAATTGATATGTAGTCTGCACAATCTGTTTTGAATCTGTGTACAATCATACACTATCAGTATGTGTTGTCAGCAAAATGCAGTAAAATAAAGAGTTGCACAATGACTTTAATGTATGGTCAATGAAGGTTGAAGCCAGTCCTTCAGGTTAATCCTGTTTTGATTTTTTTCTTTTTTTAATCCTAGTCTTTCCCCTCAGGAGCTAGATTTTTGGCTGGACTGGTTGGATACTGGTTGGATATTTGGCTGGACTGGTTGGATATTGGTGATATTTTTTCATCTGCATGTGTGAAAGCAGTAATGATGAATGTGATTACCCAGGTTAGGCAGTATGATTGGACCATGCTGTCACCCAGTTGTGCTTGCAGAGATAAGCCATGTTTCTCAAGCTCTCATCCAGCCTCCTACTAAGCCCCTAGGAAGCAGCTCACATGTGCCTGTAACAGGTCCCATTCAGTGTGACTCACCAAGCAGTCAGGATTCAGGATAGCTGCTGCGTCTTTGAATTCTAGATTATTTGCTTAGGCTTTTTTTGAGCTTTAGAGAAATGGAATCTCACCGTAATCAGACTGTGCTCTTCTGTGACCATCTTCTTTCAACATTGTGTCCGTAAGACCCACCCCTGAAGCTGTATCTAACTCTACTATGTTCTTTCTCATTGTTGTGTTGGATATCGTTGTATAAATACCATGATTTATTTACCCAGCCTACTGTTGATTGACAGTTAGGTGTCTGGATATTCATAACAACCCTGTGATTTAGGTGCTGTTCTTCCATGTTTTTGCAGATGGGGAGACTGAGGCTATAAGTGCTTCCTGAGAAACATTCAGGTGGAAGCTACATGTTTACAAAAAAGCTATAGATTTTTTTTTAAAGGTCAGCTTCCTAGGCTTGTGTCAGGAAGTGTGAGGAAGTCAGTACCAGGAAGTTTATGGGAGGCCAATTTTTGGCCTCTCCTTGGATAGAAATGGAGGGGTATGAATAGCGTAACATACTCTCAAAATGCATTAGTAGAATTATATTGGTATTGTGTTCATGCATGAATATGTAAAAACAAATCCCATCCTTATGTACACCTGTAATGCACCAATAAAAAATGGGAAAAAAGTCCGTTAGTAGTAGGATATAATATGTTCTGCAATCATCTCTCTCCCTGACCATCTTAGACACTGCCAAAGTTTGTTGGATCTGCTAATGTCTATTGGCTTTTGGAATGATAATGGAAGTACACAGGAGGTCTCCAGCCACATGTTCTCCAGCCCAAGAATGCAAATCATGCACCTTGTTTCCTGCTCTGAAAAATAAGAAATAACTTATTTCAGGCTTTTCAGTGTGGATGGAAGTGTTTTTTGTTTTGTTTTGTTTTTTTATGCTGACAAAAAGTGGTTGTGTATGTACGCATAGATAGGGCAATATTTTGTTTTTCTAAGGGCATTTTATAAAAGTTAAGTGTGCAAGCTGTCTTCTGTAGAACTTTGTCCTTTTCTTCCACATATTCCTTTCCCCTGTGAAATCCATGAGCTGTGCCAGCCAGGAGGAGAATGGCTGATTTCCAAATTAAAAAAAAAAACAAAACAGCACTTTTACTCATTGGTTGATAAAGGGGGAGTGTGCAGGCTGTTTAAAACATCTAAATCCTGTCATTCTAGATCCTGAAATTGCCTCTCTCTCTCACCTCCACCAAGGTCCTCCTCACCTCCCACCCACATACTTTCTCCTGGATTCTGTACCCCCATTCGACCAACTCCTAATCAATGAACCAGCTCACAACTAATTTCAAGGTAATGTGTGAAAGCTGAAATGTCTTAATATAGGGTATTAGGTCTTGATAGAAGAATTATCTAAACTATAAAATCATGATGTCTGCAGTTTCACAACTGGTTTTGGAATTGTGAATTCTAGAGATGGTACATATTGTTCTGCCACAATGCAATTGTTTATAGCAGTGATATAGCAGTGAAAAATAAACCGTCCCCTCCGATCAACACCAGAGAAGAGGGACATTCCTTTGAAAAGATTTCCTAGCCGGGCGTGGTGGCGCATGCCTGTAATCCAAGCGACTTGGGAGGTTGAGTCAGGAGGATCGCAAGTTCAAAGCCAGCCTCAGCAACTTAGCGAGGCCCTAAGCAACTCAGTGAGACCCTGTCTCTAAATAAAAAAATACAAAAAAAATAGGGCTGGGGACGTGGCTCAGTGGCCGAGCGTCCCTGAGTTCAATCCCTGGTTCAAAAAAAAAAAGGAAAAAGAAAAGATTTCCTAAAGAACAAGGCTAAGAGATCCCTGCAGTATTCAGATGATGCAGTGTTCAGAGGAGTTTTTTGCTGAGAAGTAAACCCTTAATAGAATTCCAGATAAAAATACATGATGTCCAGTTAAATTTAATTTCAGACAAATTAATATTTTTTTGTATACGTATCTTGGGACATACTTTATTTTTATTTGTTAAATCTGGCAACTCTAGCTAGATTTTCAATATTTTTAACACAGTTTCAACAATAAATATTTCTTGAGTACTTCTGGCATGATGATTACATTCAGAGGTGACCTCAGGAGCCCCAGGCCTTGTGTGTGTCTCTTAAACCATTGTATCCACAAGCTCCAGAATAGTTTTGGAGGTATAGTTGGTTATTGATAAATGTTTTTTTGAAAATTTTAATCAAAGGAATAAAAGAATTATGGAATATAATGATTCTTCTAACCTAGGTAGGAATGCAAGCGATCGTATATACAAGGATAATGTGACTAATGTGATCTAGTTTTGGATTTCAGCTGATTTATGTACTCAATAGATTAGGTAAAGAATTCAGGTACTAAATTAGTTCCCACTTCAAAAAAAAAAAAAGGGATGATTAAACTAGAGATTGAATAATGGTCTGATCTGAATTCAATGCAATATTTTATATTTTCTGATTTAAATTGTCCTCCTAGACATAACATTGCCTCCCTTCTTTTTCATATACACTTTTATTCTACAGTTCTTATCAAGTAAGTCATGTGTCTTTAATACTCTTATTTCTAACAGGGTAGAATCTGATTGAATCAAAATGGATGGGCACTAACTGGTCAGCTATAACCTGGAGCTTTACTATAAAGAAAAAATTTTGGTTTGATCTAAATTTTCCTTCTAAGGAGTCTCTTAACGATTACAACACTTTCGTCTATAATAGCCTTAAATACAAAGGCTAGTTAATATATAATATTTGCCTAGTGTAAAACTTAGGGACGAGAGGGGTGGGGAAGGAAAAATAGTAGACTGAGACCGACAGTATTACCCTATGTATATGTAAGATTATATGAATCGTGCGAATCTACATTGTGAAAAAAAAGATATATTCCCTGCCGTATAATTATATCAAAATGGGTTCTACTGTCATGTATAGTTAAAAAGAACCAATAAAAAAATAACCTAAAAAAAAACTTAGGTATATAGAATCTCATTGTTAGAGTTTATTATGTTTTAAAATATAAAGAAAAAACACAAATAAATTTAACACAATCATAAACTCCTCAAATCTCAGGATTTTAAGACCCTAAGTATATCATTTATAATTGAGAGCCAGGCGTGGTGGCGCATGCCTGTAATCCAAGCGACTTGGGAGGCTGAGTCAGGAGGATCACGAGTTCAAAGCCAGCCTAGCAACTTAGCGAGGCCCTAAGCAATTCAGTGAGACCCTGTCTCTAAATAAAATACAAAATAGGGCTGGGGATGTGGCTCAGTGGCTGAGTGTCCCTGAGTTCAATCCCTGGTTCCAAAAAATAAAAAAATAAAATTGAGATCATATAATCTCTTTCTCCTTCAGAGGAAAAGCCTGAAGAGCTATACGAGTTTCTGAAAAACAAAACCCTAAACACACTTTCTTATCTAGACATTTTCAGCCTTTCTTATTTAGACTATTTTTCTTTCTAGCTTGAAGTGATACTCATGTTCAATCTCACTAAGACTGGAATCCCAATTGAAAGAAAAGATTGAAAATTTTGGCTTTTTTTTTTTTTGAACTTTGGATTGAACTCAGGGACACTCGGCCACTGAGCCACATCCCCAGCCCTATTTTGTATTTTATTTAGAGACAGGGTCTCACTGAGTTGCTTAGGGCCTCACTAAGTTGCTGAGGCTGGCTTTGAACTCGTGATCCTCCTGCCTCAGCCTCCCGAGTCGCTGGGATTACAGGCGTGTACCACCACACCCGGCTTCGCTATGGTTTTAAAAAAAATACAAAAACAGTATGTCAAGGAACACTATAAACAAAGTCATAAACAACATGTTCAAAGAGTTAAGGGATAAAGAACTCATGGGAAGGACCGGGGTTGTAGATCAGTGGTAGAGGGCTTTCAGGTGTGAGGCACTGGGTTCCACCCTCAGCACCACATAAAAATAAATTTAAAAATAAAGACATTGTGTCCATCTACAACTAATATATATAATATATATATGTGTATGTATACATATATATTATATATATTATACATATATGTATATCTGATGGAAAGATTACCTAATACATCTATATATCAAAAGAAAATAAAAGAGGAAATACAAATCATCTTAAACCTAATCAAAAGTGTACAATAACACTTAAAATAGAAATCTGAACTAAAAATGTCATTTAAAAACTATTTTCATCCATCAGATTGGCAGTAATCCAAAAGTCTTTATAATGTATTCTGTGTATGTCCCCAATGGCAGTGGGGACCTGGCATGTCCATGTTTTACTGGTGGAAATATAGTTTTGTATAATCTTCCAATTTGGCAATTTGGTTCTATCTATCAATATTACAAAGCTCCTACAGACTGATTAATAATCCCACTTCTAGGAATTAATCCTACTTATATATTTTTCACGTGTGAGAGATTATGTTTAAAGTTATTAACCGCTGCATTGTTTGTAATAGGTAAGGACTGGGAACCATTGAACTATCCATCAAAAAGGAAGCAGTAAAATATTTTATTGTATATCCATTCAGTGGAACATTATTCAAGGGCAGAATGAATAAGAAAACTCTCTGTATTCTGCAAGGAAAGGATGGAACTGGGAAAGCAAAGTAGAAAGGATAAAAAAACAATAAATGCATGTTTTTAAATTTCTGTTTACATAATAGAAATTCGTTAGAATATGTATATAAGAAACTCACAGAAGTGGTTACCTATTTCCATCAGAGGTGGAAAAGATGGATATGGAGGTGATGGGCGTTGGGGTGAAGGCAGGACTCTTCCACATGCTTGGCTGTGTGCCCAGGCCTAGCAGCAAGAGAGAGCTTGTCCTTTGGGGAAACTTTGGGGTTCAGACTGACAGAAACATGGAATGTGAGGGTGGGGAGTGGTCAGAGGGGAGTCGAAAAGACAAGGAGCTGCTGTGGAGGAAGACTGACCAATGAGGGTGCCAGAGCCCGCAGGTGAGAAAGTCAAATCAGGTGCACAGAGGTGATTTCCACAAAGGCTTAGGATGAATGGCTAATGCCAGAGAATCACTGCAGAGGGAAAGGAGAGCAGTTCATGTGCAGCCCAGGGAGGGATCTGGTGTAGAAATGCCCACGAAATATCTGGGAACCATGTCTAAAAAGATGGAGTGGGGAGTCAGGGGATAAGCAAGATGCATGCTTTCTAAAGTCCAAACTGTATCGTTTGGGAAAATGAAACAAAACTTTTTTCTTCAGGAATCACTGATACACTCTTGTGCTTTGTCCGCCAGCCCCAAGACATCTTCTAAGGAAGTCATGGTGACTTCTAACACTTTGTTCCCTATGGTCTTATTTATAAACTGACCTTTTAAGATCCCCAAAGGACTGCTCAATTTGTAATCAGAAGACTGGGACTCGAGACCCTGAGTGACCAGCTATGTGACCTTGAACAAAACACTTAACATCGTTGAACCTTAGTTCTTCTGCTGTGAAATGGACAAGATGAGGCATGTCATATGTCACTGTGTTTAGTGAAGCTCAGGTGTGGCTTTGGAAACTGAAAGTTTCCTTGGTAAGGTGCTGACCACTCACCATTCTTGAGCATACTTTAGTCAATAGAGAAAGCTGTCCATTCTGCCTATGGGTGAGAGGGCTATGCATGTTTTGCTCTGTGCAGAGTTAGAAATAGCAGGTCACTGGGAGGTGTCACATCAGAAACTAAAGGACAATATCTCAAATTTTTTTTTTTTTTTTTTTTTTTTTGGTACTGGGGATTGAACCCAGGGGCACTTAACCTGAGCCACATCCTCAGCCCTATTTTGTATTTTTATTTAGAGACAGGGTCTCACTGAGTTGCGTAGGGCCTCACTAAGTTGCTGAGGCTGACTTTGAACTCGAGATCCTCCTGCCTCAGCCTCCCAAGTCGCTTGGATTACAGGCATGTGCCACCGTGCCCAACTAATATCTCAATTTTTGAAAGAACTCATTAAATTTCTTTCTACACTACATCTCTCATGACAGGGAAAGCCTGAGCAGAGGGAAGCACTAGGGCTGCCTAAATTTTAACTAATATCCTTAACTTAATTATTATTCTTATTATAATTATTGGCAATAATAACTTAAAATTATCACTAATAGTAATCACTTTTCTTCTTCAAGCTAACACTTACTGAGGGCTTAACTGGTGCTGTTTTATGCACATCTTCTCATTTAATCTTCCTAAAAGCCTAGTAGGCAGCAATTACTGTTAAATCCACTGTATACATGAATTGAGAGGTTAAATAATTTGCTCCAAGGCACACAGGTGACTGCTGGTAGAATGAGGATGCCCATGCAGTCCCTGTGAACCTGGTGCTTATGGTCTTAACTTTTCTGCCACCTGCTTCTTTAAGGAGACATATTTCCAATAGAGGGAGGTGGGTGGGGGTGGGGGTAGGAACAAGAGTCTTTCTACACAGTGATATTATAAATGTTGTTGAACTCATCTTATGGTGCTAAGTAAGGATCCCAAATCTGTAATCCAGCTGAGACTTGTGAACATTTCCCCCACCCTATGACCAAATCCTACCACCATGGCACCCATTTTCTTCCAGGACCATCACAGCACCTGGCCTTCCGTCTGTGAACCATGACCCTCAATTAACCAAATGTATGAAATATCATGAGCATGACAAATTACTGTGAGTGAAAGCATTTAACATTCATTCAGTAAATTTTTAGCTCCTATGGTATTCCAGGCACATAGATTCAAAGGTAAATGTGACTGGAGCATCCCCTATAAACCCCCTGTGTGGGAAACAAATGGTATGTCAGCAAATAACCATAGTTACCTTAAGCTTTTAAAGATTGGTTAGTGGTTCCATAAATTTGCTTAAGCATTAAAATTATCTGAAGCACTGTAAAAGATAACAGCGACATCAAAACTCCCTACAGTCAGGCATGGGGTATACCTGTTATCCTAGTGGCTCTAGAGACTGAGACAACAAGGATTGAAAATCAGTCAGCCTTAGCAACTTAGGGAGACCCTCAGCAACTTAATGAGAGCCTGTCTCAAAATTAAAACAAACTAACAAACAAACAAAAAACATAAAAAGGGCTGGGAATTTTGTTCAGTGGTTAAGCACCCGTGGGTTCACTCCCCGGCACACAAACAAACAATAAAACAAAAACAAACAACATCAATAAAAACCCTTTAGTGTCTTGGTACCTCAGACCAACTGAATTAGAATTTCCAGGGGAGGGCCCTGGGAATCTTGTATTTTCAACAAGTGTCCCTGGGAGAGTCTTACAATTAGATAAGCTGGGGAACTCAGCTCTGAGTCCAAATAGGATCCTCTAGGGTCAGAGGAAGAAATTGCTAAGTGTGTCTGTGTGATGGGAAATTAGCCAACGTCTCACAGCAGTGTGTAGACCACATCTTAATGAGTAAGCAAACAAGTCGAGAGGAAGGACATTCCAACCAAGAAGCATGAAAGGGATGGCTTGATCTGGGTGGGAGCATGGGATTTGTGTGATGGTCGAGAAGGGTGGTAGTTAAAGCAGAAAAAATTGGCCATGGTCCCAACCTGAAGTTTGTGGACATTACCCTAAAAGCCACAGGGACCACTGTAGGATATGACACCAGGGAAGAGACAGGGAATCCTGTTTGCAGGGTGTCAGGGAGGCTCCTGGAAACAATTGGCTAATTAACAATAGTGGAATGGTTTTAGCTAAAGTTGACAGAATTTGGTGATAGATTTTTTTTTTTTTTAATGAGGGAGAGGACAGTAAAATGACTCCTTGATCAGACAATGGACAGAAGTGTGAGTCATTGCCCAGTGGTGAGGAATCTGGGAAGAGGAGCAAGGGGTGATGACTGGAAGATGAATTCTGACTTGACCATACTATGTTTCAGTGGCTCTGGGGACTGTAACTACTAGGCATTTGGATACTTGCCAATAACGATTTGGGATTCATAGCATAACAATGGTAGACCAAGCCTTGGGAGCAGATGGGAATTACTAAGGGGGTCCAGGCAAAGTTCTGCTAAGGGAGAACTAATGAGAATCCCATTATACAAGTGAGCTATGCCCTCTCTTACCCTCTTGAGTTGCCCTCATCCTCTTGTTTTCCACCATAGATAATGCAGTAAGAGGGTTCTCACCAGGTGCTGGCACCTTGATACTGGGCTTGCCAGCCTCCACAACTGTGCGAAAGAAATTTCTTCTTTTTATAAATTACCCAGTTGGTAGTGTTTTGTTATAGCAGCAAGAAATAGACTGAGATGGTGCCTGAGCAGAGTGAGCAACATTCACATTGAATCAGCTGTTTGATGTAAACTTTTCAGAATGACTTCAGGTCATTTCAAGCAGGAGGACTTAGTTTATAATATATATTTTTATTTGACTATCTTTGGATTGTTAATTTATATTTGTGGGAGGAAAAGCAGTGAAATAATCTATCTGAGGAGGTGCTCAGAGTGTGTGGCTCATTTGACATATTTGAGCAGTGTGAAATAAGCATCCAATTCAATTGTTTTCTTGGATTTAGGCATTAGCTTTGATTTCAGTGCTAACAAATGCTGAATTAATTCTCATAGAGTATGGAGAACTCAACAGAATCATAATCATAAATCATACATAGTTTTTTGAAACAGATTTCAAAGACTATTTTACAAAGGCATTTGTGAGTGGGAGTTCTGTTCTTTTTAACATTTGGAGTGTGTTGGCTGTGTTCTGTAGTGAGGTCTGTGAGAAGATAGATCACAGCAGGTCTTACTTTAAGACTTTAGTACACAACATAACAGGAGCTATAACTGAAATTTGGAACATGTCATTCTATTGAGTATTGCTATTAAAGCCTATCGGCTGATGGAGATTAGAGTTTAAGTATATCCACATCAGTCAATCGACCAACAAAATATTTATTAAGCTTCTGTTACTCATCAACAAACATGTGCTAATACCTAATAAAGTCCATTACTCCACATTTGCCACCTCTTTTTAATTCTTACAACATTTAGCAAGAATCTAATTAGAATACCACAGTTTTACAAGATGTAGAGGTTAGGCTGAACTTGCTGTAGGGTCTAGAGGAGCCAGAATTGAAACTGACTCTAAGTTATCCTGCTTTAAAATCCCTTATCAATTCCTCTGAGCCTGAGCATATAAGGAAGTCCCTCTATATGGAAAAATTAAGGGCAACATATGTCATAATTGGAGGTCTAGGGATGTAGACAGGGCCAAATGAAGATGATTAATCTCTGTTTTAGAAGGAAAAAAGGGATTCCAGAGAAGGTGCTGCTAGGCCTCGTCTGTTTTCTCTCAAACCCAAATCTCATTTGTAATATTTTTAAATGTTATCCATACACGTCGTGGAGATGTCCCCCCTTGTTTTATGTGTACCCAATTGTTGAACCTGTCCATTTGTTTTTCTGTACCCTTCTGCTTTCTTTACTCTTGTGATGTGCTTATGAAAGGGTTTCTCATAACTCCAAGTAGATTTAATCCTTAAATTAGAAGTAAAATAATGAACTCAGTTATTTTAAGAAACATGATCAGAAAAGGATAAAGAATCTAGTAGTGCAGAAGCTAAAGTGATTATGAAATGCTTAGGTTTTCATGGTTCTGTTTATTGCAAAATCTTAGGGAAATGTACTTTTAAAAACTTAGACCCTTAGGTTTTAGACTTAGAGAAAAATTGAGGAGAAGGTACAGAGTTCCCATATACCCTTACACCTCTTTCACCCTATTAGTAACTTTTACCTTAGTGTGGCATGTTTTTACAATTAATGAACCAAAGATACATCATCAGGAAGGAGAGGGGAGGTACTGAGGAACAAAAGTGACCAAATTATATTGTTATATTGTGTGCATGTACAAATATGTAATAAGGAATCCCACTATAATGTGTGATTATAATGTGACAAAAATTTTTTAAACCCAATGATACATCATTATTAGCTGAAGTCTATATTTTCTTCAGGTTTCTCTAATTTTCCCCTCACATTATTTTTCTGCCCATGGAACCCATCCCATATCACATTTAGTTGTCATGCCTCCTTAGTCTCCTCTTGTCTGTGACAGTTTCTCAGACTTTCCTCTTTTTTTCTTTTTTGAGTTTATTTATTTTTACATTTTTAAAAATTTGTTCTTTTTAGTGTATTCTGACATATTATAAATATGCGGAGTATAACTTCCCATTCTTGTGGTTGTACATGATGTGGAGTTACAGTGGTCATGTATTCACATAGGAAAGTATGTCCAATGCATTCCCATCCTCCCTGCCTTCCCTTCATTCCTTTTTGTCTAATCCAAAGTATTCTATTCTTCCCTACCACCCTGCCCTTATTGTAAGTTAGCATCCACATATCAGAGAACATTTGGCCTTTGTTTTTGGGGGATTGGCTTATTTCACTTAGCATGACCAGTTCCATCTATTTACCGGCAAATACCATAATTTCATTTCTCTCTATGGCTGAGTAATATATACCACATTTTCTTTATCCATTCATCTGTTGAAGGGCATCTAGGTAGATTCCGTAGTTTAGCTATTGTGCATTGAGCTGCTATAAACATTGACCTGGCTGTGTCACTGCAATATGCTGATTTTAAGTCTTTTGGGTATATGTCGAGGAGTGGGATAGCTGGGTCAAATGGTGGTTCCATTCTGAGTTTTCTGAGGAATCTCCATATTGCTTTTCAGAGTGGTTGTACCAATTTGCATTCCCACCAGCAATGTAGGAGTGTGCCCTTTTCCCTACATCCTTGCCAACATTTATTATTGTTTGTGTTCTTGAAAATTGCCATTCTGACTGGGGTGAGATGAAATTTTAAAGTAGTTTTGATTTGCATTTCTGTAATTACTGGAGATATTGAACATTTTTTAATTAATTTGTTGATCTTTGGTTTTCCTTCTTCTGTGAAGTACATGTTCAGTTCCTTTGCCCATGAGCCCATTTATTGATTGGATTTTTTTTTGTGTGTGTGTGTGTGTGTCTGTGTGTGTGTGTGTGTGTGTGTGTGTGTGTTAGGTTTTCTGAATTCTTTATATATCCTGGAGACTAATGCTCTATCTATGTGAGATGCAGGTGGCAAAGATTTTCTCCCATTCTATAGGCTCTGTCTTCATGTTCTTGATTTGTTTCCTTTGCTGTGAAGAAGCTTTTTAGTTTGATTCCATCTCATTTATTGATTCTTGATTTTACTTCTTGTGCTTTAAGAGTCTTGTTAAGAAGGTCAGTTCCTAAGCCGACATAATGGAGATTTGGGCCTACTTTCTCTTCTATTATATGCAGGGTCTCTGTTCTAGTACCTAAGTCCTTGATCCACTTTGAGTTGAGGTGTGTGCAGGGTGAGAGATAGGGGTTTAATTTTATTCTACTATATATGGATTTCCAGTTTTCCCAACACCATTGTTGAAGAGGCTATCTTTCCTCCAGTGTATGTTTTTGGCATCTTTGTCTAGTATGAGATAAATGTATTTAGATGGGGTTGTGTCTGCTTTTCCATTGGTCTCAGGCTTTCCTTGTTTTTGATTTTTTTTTATAGTTTTGTGGAGTGCTGACCAGGTACTTCATAGGATGCCCCTCAGAGTTTGCATGATGTCTTCTTCATCTTTGTTAGATTTTAAAGTGGTTATGTCAAATGGGAAGATCAGGTCAACTCAAGGCTTTGGCCCAACCAACCTAGCATGCATCCTGGCAGATTGCAACTCCTAGCTGTTGTTCCGCACCGAACAACAAAGGTTGGGTGCCCATCCTTGGACCAGCCCGGGGGGTGGGGGGGCACGGGGGTCAAACAGGATGGTAAGTGTCAACGGCTGAAAAAACCCACACCAGCCGGGAGTCTGTCGAGCAGTATCTCAGTTTAATGGGGGAGTAGAACAGATATATAAGGGGGCGAGTGAGCGGGAAAGAAACAAAGAAAGGAGAGGAGATACCTGCAGGGCCAATCACCTTAAAGGTAAACAGCCCATGCAGCACACATCAAAGCCTGCAGGACAAAGGTCTCCTAAGATTTGATGGTGGCCAGAGCTGCTCACGTTCACAGAAGTCGAATGGGCCAATCCTAGGCCACCACCTTGGTGGTACCACTGGTGAGGGGGGCTTATGCCCCGAGGGTTGTGGTGTTGCGGTCGCCATCTTAAGGTGTGTCCCTACACCTAGCAACTGTCCTGATGTCGTGTGGGCCTTGCTCTGTCTCTCAATGTGAAAAGGGTGGTGAGAGAGTACCTGGGATCACTCTATCCAGCACAGTGCCTATTCTGAATAAAGTTCTGGCCAAGTCAGACAGAGACCCCTGACCCTCAGGGCTCCTAGAAGCAGGAGCACACCTGTGGTTTAGGAGTGGGTGGTGGACAGTGTGCGTCAAGGTCTATCCCTGGTTTGTACCAGCTAGAGACTGGAATCAGAGGAAGAGGTGCTTCAAATGAGTTTACCAAGTGGCTGCAGGCCAAAGAAAATTAGTCAGATTCCAGGTCCTCTGAGCAGAACCAACATAGGACATATGGCTATGACTCAAAGTATCGGATGCAACCAAAGTTCCCCAGTGTTATAAACCTGTCCCTTCCTGCTGAGTTCTTTATCTGAAAAGACTGGAGCTGGGTTGTTCTCCAACCAATGGAAATTCCACATTCCCCTCCCTTCCAGATGATGCCTTGTTTGCAACTGTTGTGCAGACCTCTGAGTTGATGTCTAGTGTGCCATAAAGAATCTGGAACACCATGCACAACTCCATGAGGAGAGAGTCTCCTTTACTTTTCTTGGCCAATGTGCAAATGATGCTTACAAAGTGAATTTGCCATCCAGGATTTTTTGACAATATATGTGGCTTAAGATGCTTTGGAGGAAAAATCAAATACTATAAAAAGCCACATGTAATTTTTAAAAAGATCTCAATTTTTTAAGACACCTACCTCATTCATATATATATATTTCAAATTCTTATCCATTTGATATCAGTCTCTGATTTATTTCCTAGTAGTGGACTTGAAAAGTTGAATCAACTTAGTTGTTGTGGTATATTTTCTTAAATTGTTCTCTCATTCATAGCATTATTTATTTAGCAGAACTTTCCTTGGTATGAATTGTTAACTGTGATAAGTATTTGTTTTAAAGAAAATTTATATCCACCCAAAACTTACTTTATATGATCACAATTTTAATTTTTAAATTCTAGATTTGGACAGTTTTTGTATTGTCCAATAACTGTTTTGGCAAATGATTCAATTTGTTCTTCTCAGAAAGTTTTCAATTCTTTTGTCTCAATTATCACATCTGGTACTTTGTCCCTAGTTACCTTATGTGGTTATTTCCTTTGTAACTCAAGGATAGCTTATCACAAAGTAACTCTGGAGAGTTTTTGGGTTTAGGAAGGTTATGTTTGGCAAGATAAGTAGTGATATCATTTGGATTAGCCCATGTGCTAAAGGCTTGGTTCCCAACCTGTGGCTCTATTGGGAGGTGGTGGAGCTTTAACTGGTGGAGCCTATTTGGAGGAAGTGAAGTCGTTGAGGGTGTGCCCTTGATGGGGAGAATATTGGGACTCTGGCCCTGCCCACCTCCTTCCTAGCTTCAGGAAGTACACGTTCCTCCTCCACCATGTGCTCCTGCCATGATAACTGAGATGCCACAGACCCAAAGGCCACAGGGTCAAGCAATCATCGACTAAAACCTCTGAAACCATGAACTAAAATAGAACTTTCCTCCACATAAGTTGATTATTTTGGATATTTTGTCACAGGGATGGAAAGCTGACTAACACAGTTAATAAATACATTTTATTGTGAAAAGTGTGTTCCCAGAATTGGATTTAGCATGCTCAGTGGTCAGCATCCTTTATCCATAATCTCTCTTTACACAGAAGACTTTAGAACCATATTTTCTTCAAGATAGACTTCCTTTCAAAGTGTGTTTTCAAATTTTAGTGACACTTCACTTCTCTTAAAATTTCCATCTTGCTGAGTGTAGTGGTGTTTACCTGTAATCCCAGTGACTCAGGAGGCTGAGGCAGGAGGATTGCAAGTTCAAAGTAAGCCTCAGCAACTTAGTAAGGCCCTAAGCAACTTAGTGAAACCTTGTCTAAAAAAAATTTATAAAGAGCTGGGGACATGGTTCAGTAGTTAAATGCCCCTGGGTTCAAACCCTAGTACCAAAACAAAACAAAACAAACAAACAAACAAACAAAACAAAATTTTAAAAAAAAACCCACTTCCCTCTCTACTAATAACAAGAAGACTGGAATTGAACCTTAAACCTTACATGGTTAGTAGGTGGTAATTACCTCTAAGTTGAGTAATATGACCTTCTTGATGTTTTGCTGCCATTAATAGTCTTCACTCATATTGTTAGGATGCCTTTCTTAGGAGGTGACACAACAAACTCAGACTCTGCAGATGAAAAGTGAGTGCCTTGCTTTGGATAATATATGGAAGAGAAAACCCCACTCCTGATCAGTTTCTAAAAGCTGTCGTGTCTTCCCCAGACATTTTTTCTCTGGATGAAGTAACTAAATGATGGAGACAGTAACCATCATGATCAATTGCAATGGCGAGTACTTGAAAGGTGATCAGTGTAGAGCTTACCACACATCACTAGACATTTCAGAGGGACTGATGGTCTTGAAAGTTTGTTCTGAAGGTGTCAGTGTTTTTAGGTGACTGGTTTGTTGTCTGTCTGTTTTTGGTTTGGCAATTTTCCTGTTGGTTGTAACTTACCTCAGGACTGCTTGTGTCCACATATCTATGATCCCTTGGGCATCAAAAATCTAATCATTTTGGTCTCATCAATTTCTGGTTGAGAAAGGCTGTGTATTTTTAAAACAGCTTTATTTTCAAATTGAATAATGAAATATCAGAATACAGAGACAGGATGGAAAATAATTACCTTAAATTACCCAACCCTTACAATGACTCTTATTACTATTACTATTTTGTCCTTGATTTCCAGACTTCTTTCTACATAGTCTTATACATATAAGTACTTATACTTTTAGGAAGAGATTAATGTTAACTTGCCTTGTAAACTGTTTTCTCACTTGGGGATATGTCCAGATGTATTTTTAGGTCAATAAATATAGATGCTCATGGTCATTATATGGATGTGCTATAATCTAGTGAATTGATGGACATGTTTATTGTTTTTAATTTCATGATTTTAGATAATACTGCTATGAACATTTTGGATAATAACTCATTTTTCTATATTATGATGTTGGGCTTCTGTGAGAATCAGTCTAGCAAAGAAAATCACAATGAATTATTGCATGTTCTCAACAAAAGTTGCATAATTTTATTTCAGTGGGTGAATGTGTTTAGAATAAACTAAAATTGAAAAGTTTTTAAAGATGAATGAGCTTTTCAATCTTCAAACTTTAAAAGCAAATAAAATGACAACTATCAGAACCATATGTATTTATATTAAAGCAGAAAACCTCTTTATAAATACATAAAGGATTGGGGGTGTAGCTCAGGAGTAAAGTATTTGCCTGGCATGAGTGAGGTCCTGGGCTCACTCCCCAGAACTGCAAAATATATATACATACATACATACATAAGAATTCTGAAATAAATTCAAAATATTAAAAGACATTCAAAGTAAAAGAATGAACTGTAATACAATATATTTGAGATCACTGGACATAATTATGGAAAAGACATAAAATTGATTCATTTAAGCACATTTTAGATGTATCAATAAAATGAAGCAGGGTGTGGTGGTGCACACCAGCAATACCAGTGACTCAGGAGGCTGAGACAGGAGGATTACAGTTTCAAAACCAGCCTCAGCAATGTAGCAAGGCTCTCAACAACTTTACAAGACCCTGTCTCAAAATAAAAAATTAAAAAATGGGTGGGAATGATGCTCAGTAGTAGAGGGCCCCTGGGTTCAATACCTACTACAAAAAATCCCCACAAAAGTCACAATTAACTTGTTACAAGGAGAAACTGCATATTTGTAGAAGTAATTGAATACAAATCAATCTGGGGGAAAATGGTAAAAATGTGAACACAGTAAAGTAGTTGGACTACTTAGAAATAGGTATAAAATAAGATTGGTAACTTGGTTTTGTCTTCCTGGAAAATGAACTGGCTGTATATAATGAGACCTATACAATGGTTCATCATTCTTGATTCACAATCATTTGCTTTGTACTATATATCCTCAGGAACAAATCCAAAAGGGGAAAAATTCTTGAAGTATTTGCAGCTATTCATACTAAGTAATCAAAATTGAGAATAAGTTTTTAATTATTTGCATTTTAATATAGTATCAAAAGTCTTAATGTACAGTACTGTATTTAATCCTCAACAAGGAACTATAACACAGATCAGAGAGCTGAGGCTGGAAAACTAGGGGTTCTGTCTAGGCAGGAGGAAGACCTGGACATAAATCTGCCTGTGTCTTCTAGCTTCCATGTGTGACTTCATCCACATCCCTGATTCTAAGCAGTAGTTTTCAGTTCTGTAAATGGATCACAAAGTCCAGCCTCCCTAGCTCCCAGGTTTTGTGCAAAAAAATGAGATAATACAAAAATGTAGCTTCTACTATGGACTTGATAGGGCAATAATTGAGGTTGCTTCTTTCTGAAAATGGACCTTGAAATGAATCTTCAAACTGCACACTGAGAGATGGGGAAGATTGGAACACTTTTCCAGAGCAAGGGAATAGTGAAAGCACCAGTGCAACAGTAGTGAGGCCCAAGTTCAAAGAGGCCAAGGTGGCTCTAATTAGAGAAGTACAGTGGGCTTGTTTGCACCATGAAGAAAGCCGTAGGGTATAGAGAGAATTCAAATGTACTTGCTCATTTTTACTAAAGAAACGCACAACCCAAAAACAAAAGCAAAGGCAAAAATCCTTTGCCTGTTGAAAAACTCACCCTGACGTGATGTCCAGCTTCCTCATTCCCTCAGGGCTCTTTCACAACAGGCCTTACCGTGATATGACTTGCCTCGTCCCACCACGAAGCCATCTGAAGTCTTTCCCCCCGATTGTTCTTTTCTAGGCCCACAAAATAAAGGCTGAGGCTCTCTGCTATGACCCACCTCACCCTGAGTTCCAGAAACCACTTTGGCAATCTCTTTCCTGCAGGGGTGGAGCAGAGGGTGACTCCAGCAGAGAAACTTACTGAAACCCTGGGCTGGGTGACATGGCCCAGACACTACTGAGCTGGAGGCTGATCTGGGGCAAAGGCCATTCTCTTTTATGGTAACAGTATTCATAACTCTAAGACAGCTAGAACAAGGGCAGTAAGTCTGGAATAGAAGGAGAGGCTTCAAACTTGCATCTCAGCATGGGTACTTCCTGGCTGGACTTAAGTCATCAAAGCAGCAACGACAACAGTGACATCATATGTGTGTATGTATGTGTGTGTGTATGTATGTGTGTGTGCATGCATGTGAGAAGGAGACTCATCCCCCTAATGCAAAGTCCTGTCCACTCTGATTTGATCATGTGCCCACTTCCCCAGACTTCCCTTAAAGAGAACCCAAGTCCCTAGAACCCTTCTAAATAACAACAATTTAGACCTAAATTACCATTATTTCTCCAAATTAAATGGTATCTGGTGCTTGTTAGATTCTCCATCCTTCTGTGTGTCCTATATTTTCTTTGCCATTTTATACAGATAATTATCTTACTTAATCCTTTCAGCAACCCTGAGAGGAAAGTATTGTTATCCTTATTTTTCAGAGAAAGCAACGGGGATCAGGGATGTTAATCACTTGCCTCTGGTCAATCAAGTACCTCAGGAGGCTGGGAAGCAGGCACAATTCCAAGTTTGATTTCAAAACCCATGCTCACACCACTCCTGTGCAGGTGTGAGCACAGGGAGAGACTTGGAAGAAGGTAGAGATTTTTGCGAGGTTTTTCTTAGGGACCCACCAGTACTGTGGTTTCTGGGCTACTTACTGCTGAGTGACAGTTTTAGACAAGGTGCTGAGGATGTCTGGGTGCACCTAGGACCATGCAGGAGGCAGGCATTTTTTTTCCTTCAACATGTGTTTTATTTTCTGTAGAGAATCCTTTTTCTGACAGCTACTTTCTTTCCAAAGCTTAGAACACCATATGCTTTTTAGAGGAGTGTAAGACTTTCAGCAAGGAAAAGAAAAGTGTTTGGCTGCCCTGTCCCTTTGCAGTTCAAATATCATTCAAAACATCTGCTTCTATTTTATTAGTTTGCCTTTCACAAAACATCAAGGGTGATTTTGAAATCAATAAAAAGAAAAATATCTTACTGAACCAAAAGAACCCAGTACCTGGTGATCTGAAAATATTTTATTTGTTTAAACATTGATAAGGTGACAGAAATTTGTACTAAAACCCATGTGATGTGACTATTCTACTGTATTAGAGTAGTTTCTTTTGGTGAATTGTGAACTATTTTTAAAACCAAAAAGCTTGTTAGGATGGCACTTAATAAAGTCATGACAGTTTTCACAGATTAGCAGAGTCTGGGTTTATTCTGGATCACCGTTTATCTGGAGAAAAAAACTGTCATAAGAGAGAAAAAGGAACCTAATCTCTGTAAACAAATCAACCCTTGATGGGTTCATGTGCACAGGGGGGCAACAGCATAATAGTCTAGTATGCTGGGTTTATGATCCAAGTCTTTTTTCGAAATGCAGTCATGTTGAGCAAGTTATTCTACTATTAGAAATCTTATTATGTTTTTTGTTTACTTTTATAATGGCTCTTTTTGTGCATGTGATAAAATTTATACACTACGAAATACACACCTTAAGCATACTTGCAGTGGGTTCTAACAAATGCTACTGCCCATGTGCCTCACATCCTTATCAAGACACAAAACACTTCATCCCAGATTAACTGCTGTTCTGACTTAGATTCATTTTCCCTGTTTGGGGACTTGAGGTAAATGGAATCATATGTATATAATTCTTCGGTAAAACTTTATTGGCTCAGCATAATGTTTTCCATTTATTATCATTCCCTACTGCCTGAATCAGCAGTCCATTCTTGATTGCTGAATAGTATTCCATTCTGAATCTTTTATAGTTTAGGGCTGAGTTTTTGTTTTTTATATTTGGAGGGAGTTTTGGAGTATGTATTTTTTTATTGCTGGACAATTGACTATTTTCAGTCTTTAACCAAATAAAGTTGTTAAGAACATTCTTGCACAAGTCTTTTTATGGAAACATATTTTCATTTCTCGTGAATAGGTAATCATAGGGAAGGTAAATGTTTAGTTCTGCAAGAATGTCAGGTATTATTACAGGAGGTTGTTCCCCTTTACACCCCACCATCAACATATGAGAACATGCCCTTGCTGCCATTAAATGTTATCAGTGGCATCTCATTTAGGTTTTCATTCTCTGATGACCAACGACACGGAGCACTTCATGGATGCATACCAGTCAAGTATATATATTTCTATGTGAAATGATCGTTCAATTCTTTCCCCATGTTTAAAAACTGGATTGTCAGTTGGTCGTGATGGTGTGTGCCTGTAATCCCAGTGACGTGGGAAGCTGAGGCAGGAGGATTACAAGTTCAAAGCCAGCCTCAGTAATTTAGCAAGACCCTGTCTCTAAATAAGATATAAAAAAGGACTGGGAATGTGGCTCAGTTCAATCTCTGAGTACAGTCCCTGTTACCAAAAAAAAAATTAAAAAGAAGAATTGTCTTTATTATTGAGTTGCAGATGTTCTTTATATACCTTTCTACAGTATACATGTGTGTGTGTGTGTGTATGTGTGTGTAAACTTCCCCACTCCTAGGGACTGGGACTGAGTATTTGATCATCTTCTCTTCTATCCAAAATGATGCTGGGGATTCAGCTTTATTTGGTACTATATTCCCAGCTCCCATGATTGCCCCAGGCATATAGTAGGAGATCAATAAAGCATTTACTGAATCATTGGATTAACGAATGAATCCACTTTGGAACCTGATATTCAGATACAATGTTCTTGAATTCAATGGTATTAGGAAAAATGTCACAAGGAAACAAAAAAATATGAAAGCTAAATGTTATCCTTGAGCTATAAAGTATTTGTGGCACCAAGGATTCAGAAAGCCTTCAGGGGATTTGTTCACCCAGGGGAACTACTGCTAGAAGGGATCTCGTGAAGTAGTATAATTTGTCTCCATTTCTGAGCCCTCTGGTGCAGGCCATCACTGCCGTCTTACCCATCACCTTCTGGTGCTATATCTCCACCACTTCCAAGTCTGGGGCTCTAACCAGGTTTGTTTGATGTGTGATCAGAACATCAGCTTTGGAGATTTCAGGTAATCTAACCTGGATCATCCCACCATGCATTCAACCTCTTTCCCTTGGCCCCCTCTGACACTGCTAATGCCCATTCATGCTGACTGGCCCCTTTGATGGGCTCTGCCTCAAGAGCAGGCCTGCCCCCATTGGTGTGCTCTGCTTTTCTTAATCCCCCAATGGCTAGCAGGGAGCTCTTGCTTCTAGTTTTGAAGCCATTTGCCTGGTCCTAGCTGGCTCCAGCCTCCTGAGAGGTCTACAGTGAATAACAATCACCACCATCCACATTTGTAGAATGTGTTCATATCCATTTTCTCATTCCAACCTCTAAACGGTCCTAGTTATAGCTCTCTTGTTTGTAGAGGTGGCAAAAAGGTGATTTGATTTGTTTCAGAATATCAAAGTTGCCTATGAAGCCCACAGTTTTCTAAGATCCTCTAGGACTTAACTCAGAAAACCCTGGTGCTTTCTTAGCTCTGATGGGTGTACATGTGTGTTAAGAGGCTCATAGATTATTACAATTCAGAAACCTGGACTATATCTGTTGTTAGAAATACAGTTACCATATTGCAAACATTACCTGTTTATTTAACCATCACTATGAGTTGTTGTTTTTTACTTGAATCTCATGTGATTTAAAAAAAATCCACCAAAAACTAAGTATTCACTCATTTTACCTTTTAAAAAAAAATTCATCAGACATACAACCTTGAGTCAGAGTTTAAAAATCAGGTTCAAATAGTTTGTTTCCTCATTAGGCTGATATTTAGCCCAACCAAAACATTTGGTGTTTGAATTTTCTCCAAGTCTCATAACTGGTATATTTGAATTTCTGCTAGGGTTTTTGAAAGATTCATACACTGAGCCAGGGCAGAGTGGAAGCAAATTTAGTTCTTGTGAGAAGGTAGCCCTGTGTGCTCAGGGACTCTCACCTGCTCACTGCTGTCTGGGAATTGACTGGCTTTAACCCTTTACACTACACCCTAGGTCTTTCCCTGGTTCCATAGAAACAAAGACATATCCCAGGTCACCACCCAAGGTGCACAACTAAAATGTCATGGAATCACTGTCCCTGTGATGTCTCCTCAACAGTGTACCTTGGGTGGTGACTAGGGATGTGTCTTTATTTCTATTAATGCCTGGTCTTCCCAAGTCCAATCATCCTGAATGGAGAACATCCCAAACACTCCAGCAGGAGGAATGCTGGGCTGGCTGGTATAGCCTATGTCTATGGAACCAGCTGGCAGTCCACCTGCTTTTATCCCTAACATGGCATTGCCCTTTGCCCTGGTAGGAGGAGTTTGGGGATACAATCCATGCCATTGGCTAATTTTAAAATTGGGGCAGGCAAAGGGAAAGGCTATAAGTAAAATGACTACAGTTGGATCCAATTAAGGCTGAAAACTGTTTTCTGAAAATGGACCACAGAGCTTTCTATTTCTCAATATTCTAAAGGTAGTGATGGTTTCTAAATTGATAGAATTAATAATGGTGACTCTGTTTGCCAGACATAAAAGAGAAGATAAAGTTGACGACGTCTATGAATGTACTCTGTTACTACACTATAATTTTTTTAGTTGTTTAGCAGATTGTGTTGCATGAACCAATGAAATATTATCTGCAGGACCAAAAGCTCCCAAACATAGCCACAGAATTATCCACTAATTTAAAATTAATATTTAAAAAGAAAGAAATAAAAATTACTATTCTGAGGAAACCAAAATTCTTAAGAATTACATTAAGAGAAAGGAGCAGATAAAGAAATTAGGTACATATATTCACAGCTATGAAAAATATATACATGTAGCTAATGGCTCAAGGTAATCTGCAGAAATGAAAAAAATTATGAGGAGGGACAAGGGTGAATCTTTTTCAAAAAATGTTTCATAGACATCATTACATATATCAATTTTTCAATTAAACAATTTGAATGGATTTATACTATTCTGGTGAAGAATATATATTTTATTAATCAAATATCATGCTTGGCTTTGTCTTGTTTTGTAGGACGACCAGCAGAAATCTACCAATGTAGTCTATCAGGCCCACCACGTGAGCCGGAATAAGAGAGGACAGGTGGTTGGAACAAAGGGCGGATTCCGAGGATGTACCGTGTGGCTAACAGGTATAGACATATACATGTATATCTCATATGGATATATTTTTGAAATTGAAACGTGGCACACAATTTTAAGGAAATTAGTGTAACATCTTACACACAATACATCTTTATTCTTAACCTTAGAAAGAGGCCGAGAGCTGTAGTAGAAGGCCTGGGTGTTAGTCCTAATTCTCCCATCAGTGAAAAGAGAGGCAAGGTCTGACTCTAGAAATAGCATCTGATCCCGTTGTGGGAAGTCTCCAGTTGTCAGTTTTCTCCTCTCTGGCAGGACAGGGTGGGACAAGTGGATCATGATGCCCTCCAAGAAATTCAATGCTTCTCACGTTCATCCCCTAAGGGCATCGACTGGCGGTTAGAAATGGGGTTTTTATTTGACACCAGACATTTGCTGGTCCATAGGATGTTTAGAGATAGTCTTTCTGTTTTCTGATGTTCTGATGTTTGAGGGGACTGTTTCACTTACTGTAAACAAGCAAGCAAATGTAAGGACGCTAATTTCCAGCAGGAGTGTCCTTTACCTGTGGAAACAATGGAAATCATTGATTCCCACTCAGGTGACCCAGCAAATCTTCATTTTCTCATGTTTTTCTAGTCACAGAATGCCAAAGGTAAGGGTTAGTGACAGAACTGGACTCAGAACTGAAGACTCCCAACACACCAGTCCTGAACTGTCCCCTCATACCCTGAGTACAAGTAGAAATAAGGCTTTTTTTTTTCCCCCTCCTGAACCTGGGGATTGAACTCAGTGGTACTCCATCACCAAGCCACACCCTCAGCCTTTTTATTTTGAAACAGGGTCTCACTAAATTGCTGAGGCTGGCCTCAAACTTGCAAACCTCCAGCCTCTGCCTCCTGAGTCACTGGGATTATAGGAATGCACCACCACACCCAGCTGGAGACACGTTTTATGTAGCCTGGACTCAAAAGGGGAAAACATATTAATTTTATACACATCACTTTTCAAATAGAGATGAGCCCAGATGCAAAAATATGTTTATCCAAGTTGTGAAATCAGTGTGGATTTTATTGTCTGCTCATGAAGGCAAATGTATTCTAACCTGAGGATAATTCTAAAGAACCTGGCAGGCAGGGACCTGCCTTGCATCTGTGTTTTGTTTTGTTTTTTTCTATTCTAGTCATTTCCCTTTCCTCTCCAAACCAGTCTTGTTCTTATCTTTTTCACTTTTTAATTTCCTAGTGCCTCTGGTGTCCTGGCTTATCCATTCCTGTGCTCTGCATGGAAGCAGTATTCCCCGTCCTTTAGTGTAGGGAGGGACAGTGGGCAGGGAGCTTGCTTTTGCGCATGCTCAGCCCTCCCCTTCACTGTCCCTGTGATGTCTCAACTCCCTAGGAAACACCGCTTGTAGCAGTAGGTGCAGTTGTGGAAACAACCTTTGTGGTTTTGTGTTGGGACATCCACACAAAGTCCACTTCTCTAATGTGGCACTCCCTTGAAAAGAAAAATTTTAACAAGGTAGGAGAGGGGAAAAACATGTAAAGGACATATTTCCTCTGTCTTATTTTATTCTTTAGAAAAATGCAGGTATGTACAACTATAATTTTTAAAAGTGGGAAATTAAATAAAATGAACCAAAAACATAAAAATTAAAAATAAATTGATAATTACACTGGGCACAACAGATGCCTGTAATCCCAGCCACTCAGGAGACTGAAGCAGGAAGATCACAAGTTCAAGGCCATCTTCAGTAATTTAGTGAGGTCCTCAGTAGCTTAGTAAGACCCTGTCTCAAAATATAAAATAAAAAGGGTTGGGGATGTAGCTCAGTGATAAAGCGCCCTGGGTTCAGTTAAAAAAAAAAAAATCACCTTTTCTTAACTTGTTTTTTATTCTTTTTTTATAATGTTTTTTAAAAATATTTTTATTAGTTATTGATGAACCTGTATTTATTTGTATGTGGTGCTGAGAATCAAACCCAGTGCCTCACACATGCTAGGCAAGCACTCTGCCACTGAGCCCCAGCCCCAGCCCCCTGTTTTTTATTCTTATGTTTCAGAGGTAGGATATTGACCAGGCAGACCAGAATAAACCACATACTTCAAATCCAGAAATTCAGATTTGAATTCTCACTCAACCTACATTAGCTGGATAACTTCTCTAAGCCTCAATTTCCTGGTTTGTAAAGTGAGAATAAAGATTAGTTACCTGTCTAATGGAAGTAGAGGGAGAACTAATTGAAATAAAGCATCACTGCACTTAGCACAGTGCCTGGTCCATGGTAAAGCTCTTAGTAAAGTATTTAGTGTTACCCAGGACGTTGAAATAAATAGACCAACAGTCTAGTTAAATACAGTTACTGTGACTTAGCTATTTGTTTTCTGAGAGATTAAGAAAAATGGAAATCAATTTCTTTCATTTTTCTGATGTGAAAGAACATACGAGATATTCAAGATTCCCTTTTTCCTTACCCCATAATCCTGCATCGATTCTAAGAATTTATCATCTAAGTGTTTATTCAGATGAAATTGAATAACATAACTATGGCCAACACATTCAACAATGACTTAGCAAAGATTGCCAACACATTCTTCATGTGGCTATTTCTTCTAATGATCCTCTGTCAAAGCCAAAAGCATGACTTTGAAACATAAGAAAATATCTAGAAACAGTTTATCTGTCTTTTGTAGGTTATCTTTTTTCCCCCCCAAAGTTTCCCTTCCTCTTAAGCCTTTATTTCCCTGCATTTCTCTTACTTTTTCTACCTTTCTTTCTTTCCTTCTGCTCTCTTCTCTGTATTAATCTCTTGACTTTTTTCTTCCCTCCCAACTTTTCCTTTCCCATGCTGGGTGCTGTCTGACAGTGGCTTGGCACCATGGAATATTCTTCAGGTTCTGAGATCTTTAGGACAAGTGAATTTTTAGAGTGCTAGTTTTCCAGGGTGGTTCAGATTTTGAGCGTATAAATAATTTTGGCAGATTGCAATTTTTCTCTTTATCCCTGTGTTCTCCCTTATTAGAAATCATAAAATGTGTTTCCAATTATTGTGCTTTGACACAGCATGATGAAAGGCACCTGGTAACTCTATTGTGCTGTAACGACCTTACAAAGTCTTTAAACCTCTGAGTGTAAATACCCAAGAACTCTAAGTCTTTCTACAGCCTAGCTCAGAGTGACTCTCCATCTTTGTGTTTTGAGATTCATTGTGGAAAAATCTTGAAGCATGTGGGCTCTTACGTCAGATGGCTATTCAGTGGCGTCTGCAAGGGAGGTGGGCCTGCCATTCTCTAGGGGGTGTCTGCCCCTTCTCTCTGGCTAATTGCTTCCACATGAGGGGCGGTAAGGCCACTGTCATAGCATCTATGACCTTTCAAAAGAAGCCAGAATCTGGATTTGTATGCACAATTTTCTAATCTTGAAAACAGGATCGTATGTTGCCCTCAGGCCCCTATTTATGAACCCCACTTTCTTTGAAATTCCTATAAGTGGACAAAGAGTTATTTCAAATTTTGATATAGATATAAGTACTTGGCTTTTAATAAACTATACTATTTTTAGACTTTAATGAGTTTTGATTTAAGATCAATCAAAAATTGTAATGAGGGTTTAGGTACATATAAAAGTGCCAGATTTGTTTATCATCTTTAACAATCCTGGACAATGCCAGTATGTCTTGCTTGCTCTGGTGATAGGTCTCTCTGGTGCTGGAAAAACAACAATAAGTTTTGCTCTGGAAGAGTACCTCGTCTCCCATGCCATCCCGTGCTATTCCCTGGATGGGGACAATGTCCGTCATGGCCTTAACAAGAACCTCGGATTCACGCCTGGGGACCGAGAAGAAAACATCCGCAGGATTGCCGAGGTGGCTAAGCTGTTTGCTGATGCTGGTCTGATCTGCATCACTAGTTTCATCTCTCCATTTGCAAAGGTAAAAGGATTTGGCACCGACCCAACTCTCACACAGTCTGAGCGCTCTCCAATTGCTGAGAACAGGAGGCTGGTGGAGGGGGGGGGGGAGTGGAATGTTTCAAGGCACCTGCAACGTCTTCCTCTCCCCACATACTCCCTCACTTCCTCTATTTACAGTTGCTTATATAAAGCATTTCCAGACGCCAGGGCCCCAGTTGACCTAAACTCTCTCATATTCACAATTATAAGGGACATTGATCAGAGTTGACAGGAAGAAAAAGTTAAACAAAGAGAACTCCAAGGCTTTGTAATTGCAGTTGTTGGAAAAAGAATATTTAGCTTGCTAAAGAAAAGAACCGTTCACTGCAAAGCTTCGGGTTGTATGTGTTTGATGTGGAATCACTGAGGTGGAGTGCAACTCTTCATGTTTTAAAGCTAGAGATTTCTAGGAGCTGCACATAATGTGGTGTGTGCTCTGAGTACATCCTTTGAATGGAATCTGCCCATGTTGCCAGTGCCATCTTGCTTAGAGGGGCTGTTTTTCTCTGGAATTTCTTGAGAGAGCTGTGTTTACCAGAGTGATATTTCTGGACTCCCTCTAAAGGACTCTGTAGCCAGTGTTATCTCAAAACTATGAAGTGCCAGTGCATTCAGTGTTTTGTGACAAACAATTTTATTGTGAAATTTCATCTTAATTCATTTTCTGTTGCTATAACAAAATACCCAGACTGGGTAATTTATAAAGGACAGAGGCTTGTTTGCCTCATAATTTGGGAGGCTGAGAAGATCTAGAATATGGCACCAGCATCTGTTTAGCATCTAGTGAGGGCCTTGTGGCTGCATCCTAACATGGTGGAGGGTTATTACAAATGTGTGCCAACTCAGGTCTCTCCTCTTCTCCCTAGTCCCACTGGGGGATTCCTTCCTGATGACCTTATCTCATCTTAATTAACTCCCAAAGGCTCCACTGTCAAATATCATTGATGAATGAATTTAGGGATTCAGTTTCCAGCATAAAATCTGGGGCACACGTTCAAACCATAACAAATCTCTTTTTCCCATCTTAAATGTTCTGTTTTTCAGGATCGTGAGAATGCCCGTAAAATCCATGAATTAGCAGGACTTCCATTCTTTGAGATATTTGTAGATGCACCTCTAAATATTTGCGAGAGCAGAGATGTAAAAGGCCTCTACAAACGGGCTCGAGCTGGGGAGATAAAAGGTATGAGAACCAGCTGGGTGCAGTGGCACACTCCTGTAATCCCAGAGACTCAGGAGACTGAGGCAGGAAGATTGAGAGTTCAAAGTCACTCTCAACAACTTAGGGAGGCCCTAACAACTTAGAGACCCTGTCTCAAAATAAAAGGGCTGGGCGTGTGGCTCTGTAGTTAAGCACCCCTGGGTTCAATCCTCAGTCCCCCAGGCCCCCCAAAAAGGATGAGAACCAGCTAGAGGCTCCATTGCCAATTACTTAGCCTATCAATCCTCTGATTACATCCTCAGGAATCTGTCTAAAGTTTCAAACTGTTTTCCAAACGACTTTTTGTCAAATCACAATATATTCAATATGCTCATGGGCTTATTAAAATGTGGAGTTTTATCTTTCAAGTACTGTCATCTAATTGTGAAAGCAACAAAGTTCAGAGAAACAAAGTTCAGAAAAATAAAATGGATATATGTAAGTGAGGGAGATGTTTCAGAGTTTTCCCTTTCAATTCTAGCCCAGTGTGGCGTTACATGCCTGTAATCCAACGACTCAGGAGGCAAAAGTATTATGAGTTGAAGACCAGTCTCAGCAAATTTGCAACACACTGCCTCAAAATAGAAAATAAAAGAGACTGGGGATGTGGCTCAGTGGTTGAGTATCCTTGGGTTCAATTTCCGGTACTGAAAAGAAAAAAGAAAACAAAACAAAACAAAATAATAACGATTCTAATTACCTGTTGAGGGTAATTACCTGTTGACTTTGCCAGATATTGTTCATAATTTGCGTTTTTCCATAATGAAAACATAACTGTATATTTTCTTACCTATGGCAAGAGGTCAAGGATGGCAGTGTGACCTTTTCTATTATAATCCAACCTCTCAGTTTAACACATTATTTCAACATGTGTTTTGCCCTAATGATTAAAAAAGTGATTCCATTGGGACAGATGTGATTTCCCCCCTTATGTCTTGAAGGATTTACAGGTATCGATTCTGATTACGAGAAGCCTGAAACTCCTGAGTGTGTGCTGAAAACCAATTTGTCTTCAGTGAGCGACTGTGTCCAACAGGTGGTGGAACTTCTACAAGAACAGGTGGGCACATGGTTCTCTCTTTCTTTTTTTAATTTAGTGAAGTCATAAAAAATAATCTAGGCTTCCTCACTAAAGCCTTCTTTTTTACAGTTTTCATTGGAAATTGTTGCTGATTCTGTTTCATTTTAGAACATTGTGCCCCATGCTACGATCAGAGGCATCCATGAACTCTTTGTGCCGGAAAACAAACTGGATCAGGTCCGGGCTGAGGCTGAGAATCTCCCTTCGTTATCAATTACCAAGGTAAGGGGTACAGACTGGCCAAAGGAGAATTTGGCTTAACATTCGTCATTATAATCCATTTATAATTACTCTTGTTTAAAAGAAAAGTATGAGTAAGGGACACCTCATTTTTGCCAATTTTTTCCCACCTCTTCTCTGAGCACATTTTTCACCAAGAGTTGCCACAAGGCAGCTGATCGGAGCTATGTATGGAGGCAGGCTGGGAAAGTGACAGTTATATTTGCATGGGACAGTTTTACACAGCTATGATTTACCTGGTCATTCTCAAGTGCAGATATCCCCGTAACTACTTGTTGGTAGTGACTAAGGAAACAACCTGGAAAGCAAGTGCTTTATGAGCAACTGAGAAGGAGTTTGAAGAAAATGGAAAGTAGCCCTGATCTACAGTGGTGGGAATGTTCCAGGCTTTTCTACTCTGCAAATTGCACTGCTCCTTCGTCAGGGAGGTTGCAGTCTGAGAGGAGGGACACAGCTTCAGTTGCACTGATTTTACTACCTGGAGGATGTTAGTGCAGTCCGAGCAACTGCCCTGCGCGGGGCCTGTTAGTGGTCAGTGTTAGCTGGTTCACACAAGGTGATCAGGTCTTCATGGGGAGCTATTTATTACCCATTAAAACTTTGGAGATTCTGTAAGAGGCAAGGTGAATGGGGAACTTGCTTCAGTTCATGAAGACCTCATACTTTAAAAAGTCATGACCAATTTATAAACAAAATCCCCTAACCCTGTGAAACAGATCCTGAGTGCCACGAGCACCAACCAGGTGAGAAAACACATAATGACAATGGGAATGTGGTCTGATCATTCCAAACAGAACCATCTGTGAGGTGGAGAACTTCAACTTCAGATTGATTTTATCCGTCAGAAGGATGACAGGAAAGGTTTTGTAGCAATGAACCATGGGCTGGGGTTTAAAGGATGAATAAGAGTTGAAAGTGGAGAGGAGGATGGGTAAAACACAGACTTGAAACTACTTATGTGTTTAGACTACATACACATTGTCTGGAATTGTTGACCAGTAGTCTCCAACTGGAGTGGAAGAAGGCAGAAGTCCCTCCATGAGTTCTAGGGGCCAGAAGGGCTTTCATGATCATGCTAATAACTTTGGACTTTATCTTAGAGTCAAGAGTTTTCTCAGTTCAAATGACCAATAAGTACATCTGGTGAAAAAATTCAGCCAAACCAGGATTTTTGTGGAAAAAAGAAAGAAAAATGAATGAACAGTGAATTTTCAACTTAGTTGCATATTATAGTAATAGTTACAGCCTGAAGTGTTTAAATAAATCATCTCAATTTGGAATCTTTTTATGGTTCTTCCATTAGAAAAGTTCTAGACCTAAGCCTATCTGGCCCTTAGACCACAGGTCAGCACAATATGTGGGAACATTTAACAAAGGTTTTTGCCCTCATCCTCCTGTCAACTGAATAAGAAAGAACTGCCCTGGGACCAGATGCTGGAGAAACAGAATTTATGGAAATATTCACCTGCTGTTTGTGTTTTGCAGCTGGATCTCCAGTGGGTCCAGGTGTTGAGTGAAGGCTGGGCCACTCCCCTCAAAGGTTTTATGCGGGAGAAGGAATACTTGCAAACTTTACACTTTGACACCCTGCTAGATGGTATGATTTTTGTTGTTGTTTCTTGCTCTTTATTATTGAAGAAAAATTTCTCCTAGAAGTTTGCACAGGAACTATTAATCTTTGAAAAAATAGTTAGATCCTTTACAGTGTTCCCGATTTTGTCATGTGTAAACTTCCATTTATAGGATTTTTTTGGTCATTTTCAAAGGATTATTGATTATTTAAAACTAAGGAACTGAAAAAATGATGATTTTACTTGCACACAAATCCAAAAGAAGGTTAAGTCTGTTTCATCTCCATCTGCTCTTTGTTGGTCCTGATATTCAGAAACACTATTGCAGCCCACTGACAGCTGTATCCTGGGCAGCCAAGGCCAGCTCCACACAGGTTACTGACTCACATGGCAATTCCCATCCCCCAGGTTGCTCCTGTCAAGCAGAGTTCCAGCAGCTGCTCTCCTTGATGGATGCTGAAGTGTCAGTGTTTGTACCCACACATGAGATACACTAGGAGGGCTTTGCCCTCTAAACTCCAACAGGATTGATTCAAGGCAGCTTTCTGGGCACAGGCTAATGTTTTTTAGAAAACTTATCTAAGGTCGGAAGCATGTGTTGGCCAGAAGAATTCCTGACCTTTGTGTTATCATTTCCTTCCTAGAGCTGCTTGAGCTTATCAAATGTAACATTATTTCAAGGCCTTTGGAAATAGCTAAGAAGTAGAAAAAAAGTAGTGGTAGAGCCACACTGAGCAGAGCTCCAGACCTTTAAGGAAGAAAGATCAAATCAGATGTTCTTCCTTTGAAATGTCCTGAACATCTTTCTGATTCTGCTGGGGAATGGGGTGTAAAGCCAGAATCAGAACTTAAAGACTCATCAGAATAGGTTCTCTTCCCATAATCTTCTCCTGTAATTGTTCATGCCCCACAACTTGAGGCCTTTATTTCTCAAATTAAATGAAATCCAAAAGAAGACACTTTCTTTACGTCAAGCTTGTCTTGACAGTAAATAATAATGTAATCTGTATAGCATTTCTCTATTTTTAAAGCATTTTCTCAGGCATTTTTTCATCTGATCCTTACAAAAACTCTGGGAAACAGACAACTATTATTATCCATTTTACAAATGAAGAAACTGACCTCAGGTTAAGTGATTTGCTTAAGTTCATATCATTCATAACTGAGGGCCCAAGACCAAAGTCCAGAGTCTTCTGACTCCTGGGCAGGTGCTCCTTCCACAACTGGTGCTCTGTTGATGTCCTTTCCAAGAGACTCTGGAAGTTCAGGATGTCTGTATGAGGAAGGCTGATGTTTTTACATTGATATCTCAGTTTCAACACACATGCTGGACACATGCTGCTTCAAGTAAATATCACTGGACTCTGCAGCCATCCATGAGCAAGAGGTTGACTATGAGCATCCAAACTGGAGCTGTGGCCAAAAGACAAGTAGAAGAATGAGAAGTTATACTCCATTTATGTATGATGTGTCAAAATGCATTCTACTGTCATGTGTACTAATTAGAACAAATTTTTAACAATTACTTTTAAAAAAAAACAAGTGTACCACATCGAAAGAGGACCCTTTACAGATAGTGCCATTAACCTTTGACAGGTATTTGTTCCATAAAGAAAAATGCCAGGGTGGCAGATATGGTTACAGTGGTCAATGTTAATGACAGTCCAGGTTCCTCAGCCTAGGATCTCCGTCTTCAGGGTGGGGGTAAAGAAAACATCCCAGAGTGGGCAAAAATAGCTTGTTTTGAGAAGAGAAGGCGGCGGCATTTTACTGAGCTCAGAGTTTATAGCATCTGATAAATTCTTAAGAGTCTATGACCCAAAAAGATGAAAAATAGAGTGCAGATAATCCATCTGATAATTTAGGCAAATTCTCTTTTCTTCCCTCTCACACCATTTCCATTTCATTTCATGGGCAAAACATATTGACTTTCTACTTCTTATTTGGTCCTTACTACCACCAGGTGAATGAAGCACTTATTGTTCCTACTCCCCGTGTAATCCAGATGTCTGTCTCCTAAACCCACCACCATGGGGATGCCAGTGAACTCATATTCCCATTAGTACTTGAGTCCCAGTGATTTCAAATCTCTACCTATTCACATGAAACCAGTTCTTTCCAAAGCCTAAGCCCAGGGGTTCATAGGAGGTGCGTTTCCTGTGCTTCTGCATCAGGCCTATAGCCATATGTCACTTGCTGTGTGGATCCGTGTGGCTCTCTGTGTCCATACTGGTACAAATCCTGCCCAGGCCACTGAAATTTGGTACTGGAGTGGCTGTGGCAGTTTGTGATTGTTTCTCAAGTGGGAGGAGGAATGTTTTGTTCCTCTGTGCTAACCTCAGTTGAGCACTCTCTAGGAAGTTGCTTGAGTCCCACCAAATGACTTGGAATCCATATGGATCCCTTTACCCTGTGTCTCCAGTGGGGCTATGTCAGGAGGGTTTCAAGTGCAGATGTCATGCTGTTTCCATGACCTCCACCCGCTTCCACCCTGCAGGCCACATTTCTGGGGCTTTCTGGAAGACTCCTTGTTTCCTTATGGAAATTTTATGTTGGTTGCTCCATGTGCCTCTGCAACGAGAGTCTATTGGGCATACTTATGCATCCCTAAATTATAGTCAAAGTTTTGCATACCCCCAGAAACCTCCTCAATTCTTTTTTTTTTTTTTTTGGTACTGGGGATTGAACCCAGGGGCACTCCATCACTGAGCCACATCCCCAGCCCTATTTTGTACTTTTTTATTTAGAGACAGGGTCTCACTGAGTTTCTTAGGGCCTCGCTAAGTTGCTGAGGCTGGCTTTGAACTCGCGATCCTCCTGCCTCAGCCTCCCAAGTGCTGGGATTACAGGCGTGGGCCACTGTGCCTGGCTACATCCTCAGTTCTTATGTCACTCAATTAGTAAAAATGGATACCAGCATATGATTTCCTGCCTACTTCTGCCACTTTCCATATCTCAGTTTAGTTTTAACCTAAGCAGAGGTAGAATATCATAGTGGATAAGAATATGAGCTGTGAAGCCGAACCGGGGGCTGGGTTTATATGTCAGTGATGAACCATGAACCTGAGACAAAATTACCTAGACTCTCTGAAGCTGGATGCCTCATCTTTATAATGGGAATATTAGTTGCACACCTCCTTTATTTGGATGTTGAAAGTTTAAAAGAGTGCCCCATTCATTAGTAAGTGTTCCACACGTTAGCTATCATCATGAACAAACCCCTATTGCATACAATTAAAAGAACTTGGAGGGTTGAGGACAGGAAGTGGCTTATGCACAATCACATGAGTTTGAATTAGCACAGATGATGTCATCAGCCAGCAACAAATACTTATTGAGAGCCCTTATATGCCCGGGTTCACCTGGCTCCTGGGGGCAGAGTGGGGCCAGATGTGCACTTCCTGGACAGACAATACAGCTCCTCCTCTGAGCCTGACAGCAGCGGGTTCTTCCACATCAGTGGTTCTTTTGGGGCCATAGAGCTCTGTATTTCAGGGAAATCTGAGGTAATACATACAACAGATGAAGTGGAACTGCTTCCCTAGGAGGGGCTGGGGGCTTGGCCTTCCTCCTGAGCAGCAGGCTGGTGCACTTCTGAAGGAAGCCAGTGGAAACTGCTTCCATTCCATAACACTTTCCACATTTCTCACACCATGACAGTTTCCTGGCAGTGCCTGGCTTGATGGCTTCAGAACTGGGGACACAGAATTAAATTTTAAAAAGAGTTTTCTTTATATATATCAGAAGATGGAGAAGATATCATTCCTATCAATATAATTTATTGTTAACCCATTCATAAAGGTTTGATTCAATGCCACTGAAATTTGAAATGTTTTGAGTAGCCACAGTCACATTTTCACTTTCAACTATCATCAAACAGCTGCAAAACAAAAGGAATCATTTGTCAGTGTTTGTGGTAATTGTATAGTATGAGGAGGACCTACTTCCATATCAATGTATTGTGTCACTTTATCTCTCACTGGGAATACAGTGCCAGGGTTGTCACAGGCCCTCCTATCATAAAAGCCCCATTTGCATTTAAATATGTAACACCAAGTTTCCATTGATGGCTTCCAAATGGATCAAGACATGACAGCCCTGTGAGACACCATCGTTTAGTGGTAATTTTCCTGTTGGTTTTCCAAGGCAGGACACTGGCATGCTACACACACCACCAGCACTTACTAAGCACCAATGACTGGTGTTTGATGTAGGCTATCACATTTAGTCTGGATAACACTATTGTGAAGATATTTTATCCACCGGAGGAAGAAAGTTGGAAAAATTAAACAACTTACTTGTAGCTTGGATTCAAATCCAGCTTATCCTGGCTCTAACACTTGTGCTTATTCTTGTGGGCATGATTTCATGTCCTCTAATCATCTGGAATTCCAGAAAATCTGGGGCAGTTAGTTGGTTTCTATACCTTCTCCCAAAGCCTAATTTGGAAATTATTTGAGAGTGGTTGTAATATCACATGTTTGCAAGAGATAACATCTTGCTGAAGTTGGAGGGATTATTAACATATGTTATAGTTATAAAATAATCTGTTTTTTTAAAAACACATAATCATCCTAACAATGCTTTTGGAGTGTATTGAACAATATTCCATTACAAATTCTGATTTTATCAGCTTTTTGGTGTCATATATTCTCTATTTTTAAACATAGCATAATGAAGAGCTCAGTGTATTTGTATGTTATATAGGTAAAGTGTCATAACAGGTTCCTTTACATTGTTGCTTTAAAATTATTCTGGTAGAAAGCTGAAAATATGTTTCTTAATTGTGTTTGTATTTCTCTAGGCATGGTCCTTTATGGTATGTACTTTAACTTTCCAAGTAGTGAAATTATCATAATTGGATATGTTGCATTAATTCAGAATGGTCAAAGACATAACTAAAAAAATCTTAATTAACCAGTTGGAATCGTTATCAGTTCATGATCCAACCAGTTATAGTTGAATAATGGTACATTATATTCTGCTAATTGGAGTCCAAATAACAGCAAATTTCTGGATTAGATGCAGCTATTGTTGATAATGTTGTGTTTAACTGATGAAAGTAAACTTGCTTCTCAATTATTGTTGAATATTTTGTTCCTGAGTACTTTTAAATTTATGATTCTTTCCCACTGTTTCTCGGTTCCCTTTTAACTTCACAAATTTGGAAATTCTATCATGTTTACAAAACATTTTAATTGATGAAGGATAAATCCATTTTAGATGCAATTTAAAGTGGATGCACCTGGTTGGATTGTGTATGATTGTACTTTATTTGTTTGTGATGTGTGATTATGCATGAATTTAATTTCAAGCTATCATAATTGATAGTTACGGAAATGGAAATAAATATACATTCGCTGTGACTGTAAATTTCTGAATTGTACCAGAATGAAGAGGTAAAATTCCAAAGGTATCATTTATCTCTGACATTGTTTTCATCATTGTTACTTTTCCTTTAAAAAAAAAAATCCTAGTTATGTAACAAAGATTAATTCAGTGTTTACATAGAAAATCTATACAACCAATAAGCAGATCTACAAGACTGCAACAGAAGCTTGAAAATTATTTTTAAAGCAAAAGAAAAATTATTCAGTTGAACAGGAAATTATCTGTTGGATTTACAGTCATTTAAAAAACCACAGTATTCTTCCAAAATGAGACGTACTGCAACAAAATAATCAAGGTAGTTTCCTCCAGAGTCGGAAGCACACGTAGGGAAAGGCAGAAAGCCTTAATCAATGTTTAAAGCCATGGAAGATGTTCAGCACAGTTAAATTGTTGGAAAAATTTATGTATTAGAAAAGTTGAGAAAGACCATAGGGAACCCACAGTAAATCTGTTTATACCCAGGTGCTGTTACAGCTGCAGGCGTGAGATCAGTAGGATTCCTTTCCACAGCATCCTACAGAGGCGCTCCTTGATCTGGACCACTGTAGTGGTCACTGCTTAGTCACTGTGGATGCTCACTCCAGGACGAGATGAAGCAGGAGTAGAGGCTACATTGGGGAACCTGGTGGACCAGAGGAGCAAATTGCAACTGGAAGTGAAGCATCCCTTAGATTTCCACCCAGAACATTTGATGCAAGACAAGGTTGCAGGCATGTTTCTGGCAGGGTGAGGCTTCCTCCAGCAACGTGCTCTGCTTTGGGCTTTGCATTTCACTTTACTTTATTTTGATCGAGTCACTATAAGCAGAGTCAAACACCATGGTCCTTTTTTTCAGCAAGTATGGCCAGTAAGTAATCCACAGAAACCATGATTTTTTGTTTGTTTGTTTTTTTGATACTGGGTTTTGAACCCAGGGATGCTTTACCTACCACTGAGCTACATTTCCAGGCCTTCTTATTTTATTTTATTTTTTATTTTGAGAGAGGGTCTTGGTAAATTGATGAGATTCTCAGTATTTTGCTGATTCTGACCTTGAACTTGCAATCCTTCTGCCTCAGCCTCCCAAGTCCCTGGGATTACAGGTATTGGGCCACCATGTCTGGCATAAGCACAATTTCTAATTAGAATATCAGCATCCTTGAAAGTGGGTTCTTAATTAACCTCTTTTCCTCACCTGAATGTGGCGGATTTAATTATCTTTCATCATAAACCTCCATTAATTTAGTTCTGAACCTTATCCTTCCTCACATCAAACCAGGGAAATACATTTTATTTATTATTCATCCCCCACCTTTTTTTTTTTTTTTAAGTGAGGAAACTGAGTTCAGAGAAGCTGAATGACACACACTTTGTAGCGGGAAACTCCTCACTTTGCTCTGCAAAGGGCTTGGTTGCTCTTGACCTTTGAAACAGAGTTACTTGAATAACGAAAGCCTTACTTTGTAAGGCACATATCTAATTTTTGTCTTATAGAGGTTCCTAAAGTATGTTGCAGGATTTTATGATAGACTGGATTTCTTTATGGCTGGTAGCTGCTGCCTGTCTTCTATGACATTCTTAGGTCCTAGTAATTTTAGAGAGTGTTTAAAAAGTGCAAAGTGATATGCCTGGAAAATTTGATTTATACCTGCTAAGGTGGAGTCTTATGCCCCCAAACAATAGAACTTAAATCTCAGAGGCATTCTTACTGTTGGATTTGAAAGTTAGGTTTAAATGACTTCATTAGTTTGTGACGTATTTTCTCAAATCCATGAAGAGCTGCTCATATTTTCTCTGGAATTGAATGTTTTCTTTTTTTTGTTGTTTTTTGTTTTTTGTTTTTGGAATCAGGGATTGAACTCAGGGACACTCGGCCACTGAGCCACATCCCCAGCCCTATTTTGTATTTTATTTAGAGACAGGGTCTCACTGAGTTGCTTAGGGCCTCGCTAAGTTGCTGAGGCTGGCTTTGAACTCGCGATTCTCCTGACTCAGCCTCCCAAGTCGCTTGGATTACAGGCATGTGCCACCACGCCCGGCTTGAATATTTTCTTTATTCACTTTCCTTTAATGCTCTTTGGAAGCTGCAGTTTCCCTGATATTCTTCTGTGTTACATACCTAACCAGGGGCCCTCATTTTTTCACCTGTAAGTACAATTGACAGGCAGACATGTTTATTAGAATATTATAGCATTGTTACAAAAGTACAGTTGGGGGCACAGTTTCATATTATTTTTTACTTTGGCATTGTTAAAAAATGAGAGCCAATTTTTATGCTTTTAAGTTTCCAACTCAAAAACAATTACATCTTTTAACCATTTTATCTAGAAACACTTAAAAATATTCTTACTTCAAAAAAAATAATCCCCTTATTCACGCAAAAAAAAAAAAAAAAAAAAAAAAACCAAACAAAACAAAACCTCACTGTGGGGTATAGCTCAGTGGTAGAGCACTTGCCTAGCATGTGTGAGGTCCTGAGTTCAATTCCCAGCACCACACACACAAGAAAGTTCAACATTAGCAAACTTTTCAAAAGGACTCTGTTGTCATTAGTCCTACCAGTTATTAAGCTGCGCTTTCATGTAATGGTGCCTGGCACATTTGTGGGATTATTGGCCTCTGTACTGAGGGACTTGGTGGTTTCTGTGTTAGTGTTCTCCAGAGAAACATAACCGACAGGATGCATATATGTGTGTGTGTATGAATATGTATACACAGACATGTATGGATATATGGAAGGGGCAGCCAGAGGAAGAAAGGATTTATCCTAAAAAATTGGTTCATGTGATTGGAGGCAAGTTTAAAATCTGCAGGGTAGGCCAAGAGACTGGAGACCCAGAGAAGAGCTGTAATTCAAATCCAGAGGCATCCTGCTGCCTGAATTCCCTCTTCTGGAGACATCAGTCTATTTTTTCAGGTCTTCAACTGATTAGAGGCAGCCTACCCACATTATAAAGGATTAGCTTCTTAGAGTCTACTGATTTTAATGTTAATCCCATCTAAAATCATCCTCAAAGAAACATCAAGAATAACATTGGACCAATTATCTGGGTACGGTGGCCTAGCCATGGAGAGCAAACTCAGAGTTGATATACCATCAGCCATCCCAGTGTCTTGGTCTGTTTTCCTGTCTCTTCCTTTGTGGTCAAGATGTTGACATGCTATGTTGCTGAAGATGTAGCTTCTCTAAACAGCACATTTTATACCTTCTGTTTCATTGTGTTATATACTGAGAAATCAGAACATATAGTTCACTTACATTCCTTTTAGAGACTCAGCATAAAGATGAGAGGGACTCACTTTCCAAAAAAGTGCATGAGCTTCAGTAATGGCTTTGTATCATTTTTTACTCCTCCTGTTTTTTGGCAGATGGTTCTCAATTACAGTTAAGCTAGCAAGACTCGACTCCCAGAAAAATCAGATTACCAGTCTCTTCAAAAACATTGAAAGGTGCTGCTTTGCCCGCACCACAGTGAGCATCAGAAGGACTACTTATTTGGGGACTGTGAATTGTCTTCATTATTTTCCTATTTTTTCAATTCAGTGGGTTGGCCATTACCAGTGTTGTTACAAGGTTTGTTTCCAAGAAAAACTAGAAAGTTTGGTTTTGTTTCATCAAACTTTATTTTGTTTAATTGGATTTTTAAAGACTTTAAGTTCCCTCATGCATTGGGATAAGGACCAAGCTTTAAAAATGGAACCCAGGCTGGGTGTGGGGATAATCCCAATGACTTAGGAGGCTGAGGCAGGATGATCGTAAGTTTGAGGCCAGCCTCAGCAACTCAATGAGGCCCTCAGCAACTTAGCAAGACCCTGCCTCAAAATAAACAATAAAAAGGGCTGGGGATGTGGCTCAGTTTTAAAGCATCCCTAGGTTCAATTCCCAGTACCAAAAACAAAAAATAGAACCCCAGAAGGGAGACATGGCCTTCTCATACCCAAGGTGGACCACTCAGTCCACTTTTCACCCACTGCCCATCTCCTGCTCTGGAAGGCCCTTCAGGGCTTCTCATCAGTGACTCTAGAAAGACCCACACAGATGACATAGCCATGTTGGATTTGGGTTTTAAAGCCTTTCAAAGGGACTCTTTGGAAGGGACATCATCTACATGTGAGACATAACCTTAAGGGACGGCACACTTACTTCTGGTATTCACACATCACACGGGTCTTTCCACAGATGGAGTGATCAACATGAGCATTCCCATCGTGCTGCCCGTCTCTACAGATGACAAGACGCGCCTGGAAGGGTGCAGCGAGTTTGTCCTGACACATGGTGGACGAAGGGTGGCTATCTTACGTGACCCTGAATTCTACGAGCATAGGAAAGAGGAGCGTTGTTCCCGCGTGTGGGGGACCACCTGTTCAAAACACCCCCATATCAAAGTAAGTTGTGAAATCTTTGGAAGGGCTTCCCTGATCTATTTCAATTGAGCGCAGAAATTGTTCTTTTTCATTCCTTCATGGAGGACTTCGAAAACTGAGGTTCGATGGAAGATTGGTTTTGCAAGCCTGGCCTTGGGAGACTTTTTAAAAGGGGGATACAGAGGGCTGGGGATGTAGCTCAGTTGGTAGAGTGCTTGCCTTGCATGCATAAGGCCCTGTGTTCAATCCCCAGTACCACAAAAAAAAGGGGGGGGGGATACAGAAATGTCTTTCTGGTTGAGAACTGGTCTTGATGATTTCAAGTTCTCAGATCCTGATGGTCACATCCTCAGCTAAATGGGAGAGTGTAGATAGTTTAGTCTGGAATCATGATTTCTACTCATGATACCAGACTAAATTTGTGTAGCTTGCACAGACCCATAGCTGGAGTGTTTAGCCCTGTTCATCTCAAAAAGACTCTAGGAAAATACCTTCACAGAACCAATGTGCTCTGTGGCCACTGAGGTGGTCAAAGACACCTTTTCAGTAAGCACAGATCAGCACAGATAGTGGTTGAGCTCCCAGGGGAAGCTCATTTTTTAATCTTGAACATATCTACATTTTCATCAGTAGATATGTTCAAGATTAAAAAATGTGTTCATCTGATTAGGATCATTTATCATAATGAACCTCCTTGGGTTCATTCACAACTTCTAACAGCTGTTGGGGTTGGAGTGAGAGTGAGGGGGCATTATAGAATCTTTATTTCCCATAAATTGAATTCAGAAACCATTGCTCATCCAAGATGAAGGCATTAGGATGGGAAATGAAGAAAGAGAAATACTACTAATTTGACTTCTCAAATTCCCCAACTGGAGTGACTTTCAGCAACTTCACAGGTAGCAATTCACCAAGAGCAATTCAAGGCCCAGAGGCTCTGAAAAGCCTCCTGATGGACAAGGCATCTCTCTGGACCTCAGTGTCTTCACTGACACAAGAAGGGGCTGGCAAAGTAACTCTAAGTTATTCCAGTTCCTTGACCCCAGAGAAAATTATGTTGTTGTCCTCAGCTGTGAAATGTTCTAAGACAGGAAGGACCTTTTCAAGGTCCCTGTTGGTGTCTGTGGTGCAGGGGCTCAGACCCAGGAAACAGATTTGGATAGTGGACATGCTTTATTCAGAGGTGGAGACAGCCTCCAGCCAACTCCACTTACCCCTCTTGTTATATACAGTCCAAGCAAAGAAGGCACAATGCCAACAGGTTACACCAGTGAGCGCATGCTCACAAGCAAACGTTCACCACCTTGAGCATGTACCCTGAATCAGAATGTTTCTGACCTTGACTACACCTTAACCATAATATAGTCAATTTATGGCCTTGACTACATGCTAAAAACATAACATAGCCTGCCAAAAGCCTCAGCAAGGGAACATAATGATAGCCCTTTGGGACTTGTCCCAATAGTGGCCTGCAGGGAATTTCTTAATCTGAATAAAAGAGGGCACTGGGCAAGGAAAGCAGCCTTTTCACTCACTGGACAAGCTAGCCACCTTCAAGATCAGCATCTTTATTTAGCCAGGTGCAATGGCTCACACCTGTAATCCCAGTGACCCAGGAGGCTGAGGCAGGAGTATTGCAAGTTCAAGGCCAGCTAGGGCAACTTAGCAAGAACCTGTCTCAAAATGATGATGATGATGATGACGATGATGATAAAGGATAAAAAGGCTGAGGATGTAGCTCAGTGATGAGGCATCTTTGGGTTCAATCCCCAGCCTTGGATGAGAAAAAACAGTAAGAATCTTCAATCTTAATTCATATCTAGATCAAATACATTTGCATGGTTTTTCTCCAAGAGGCTGGCAGACGGTTCTTATAATTTCCAAATACTGACTTAGAGCTGTTTGAGGAATTATTTTGTTCTGGGCTTCAATTATATCTCTGGTCATTTCTTTCCTGATCCTAATCATATGGGTTTGGGATCTTATCTTTGCCCAGTGACCCAAAGACTAACGGCTTTTCAATATGACAGATCAGATATTTCTACTCTTTAGGTCTAACATCCACATACACATGACTTGCACTTAAAAAAAAAAAACCCTCAGGAAGCTTGTGAGTGATCTTAGTGATCATGTCTTTCATCTTGTCTCGCCTATGTGTGTCAGCAGTTGGAGTTAGAATTAGAAGCCAGGAGAGTACTGTTGTGCTTGTGCCTTTGACAATATTGTCAGTGACTCTGTACTATTAGGTTGTTAGAGGGACTCTGTAAACATTCTCAGTGAGCTAATGGTGAGAAATGGGCCATGGATAACCAGAGAGAGAAAGCCACTCAGCCTGTGTACACTACCCTTGGGTTGTTGAAGGTGAATTTATCAGACACACAAGGGTTTTACTGGGAAACACAAACACTGGTTTTATTGGGAAAAGAATTCTTCACTGTGCATTTTTTTAGCATCCTGGAACTCAGTCACACTTTAGCATAATTTTTTTAGAACCCCAAAATTCCAAAAGTTGTTACTTCCAGAGTAATCATGGGTCTTCTTGTATTTCCACATGGCACGGGGAATGATATTTCCTTGGTGTCACCAAGGAAACGGTCTGTCTGTTCCCATCTGTTCCCATAGCTCCTCACTGACGGCACTCCTGACAGTCCATTCAAGGACTCTGTTGAGTCACTATGGAACCATGTGACATGATCCCAGATGAAGCCATGAGGAAGAGCAGGTGAAACTTGTAAAAATAATGCTTGCAGGGACCCAGTTGCCTTTCATCCACGGCTCTCAAAGCTTTTCCAAGCAGTAATTATTTCTCACAATGCTCTTGTGAAGTAGGTAAAAAAAATCATTTCTCCCATTTTATAGATGTAGAAATCAAGAGAACAAAGTGTGACTTCCTAGAGAAGGACAGGAAGAAGAGGTCTTATATCCTTTAATTCCACGATAAAGACCAGAAATGCAGTTCGATCAAGAGCATCACCTGGGCAGCTTTAAAACTTATCCATGACTGGATCCCACTCTCACAGATTCTGACTTAATTGGCTTTGGGTCAGTCCTGGTCCTGGCAGGTTTTCACCATGATTTGAATGCCCTCTGAAGGTTGAAAACCACTTCAGTAGATAATTATTTGGAGCTGCTTCCTGTGTGACTTCACCTGGATGTATGAAAGAATACCTCAAACTCAACATGCTCAACCTCTCCCCAGATTTGGTGTGTCCCTCATCTCACCATCCAAATGGTGGTCTGCAACCAAAACCTGAGTGTCGTTCTTGCTTCTTTCTTCTTTTGCTCGGTCAGTTCTGCCTCCCAGGTATTACTTGAATTTTTTCATTCCTTCAATTTCAGTTTGGGCCAGGGCATTTCATTTCTTCCCTGTCCCTCTAATCTATTCTTCAGCCAGAATGAACCATTCACACTTTACTTGAGAACCCCTGTGCAAAGATGGGATCCATCTCTGAGCCTTTCACCACTGCCACTCAACATATTTTCTCCTCCGGTCATTCCCGAGCTGGTCATTAAATGATGTCCTCTCTTACTTCTGCACATGCTTGTTCCCTCAGCTTGGGACATTGTCCACTCCTGCCTCCTCATCTTATTCGCTCCTTTAAGAAAGTCAGCACTAACTCCCATGACATATAAGCGAGAATAAATGCCCTCTGTATGTTCCCAGAGCCATTTGTACTTGTCCAGCCCGCACCTGTGACAGGTAATGCTGAAAGCGAGGCTGAAGTAGCAAGGGGTGAGCCACTGATTAGAGGCAGAGTGTGATAGAAAGAAAGGCCTGATTTGTACAAGTCCTAGCTTGGGTCCTGGCTTTGGTAAGACAGCTGTGTGCCTTTGAACTGTGCTACTTTTTCTCCGTAAAACTGCCTTCCTATCTGAAAATGGAGACATTAAATCCACATGATCTCCAGGTCCCTTAAAGTCCCAGATTTGATGACTGTGATAGATATTGTGGAAAAGAATGCATATTCTCCACTTGTATCATGTTGGTTTTTCTTCTCAAGTCTCCTCTTTGGATCCCCGTCCATCATGACCTTATTTGTGACCTTATTTTCCTGAACCTACTATTTCTTTTTCTACTTTCCCTTCTTTTTTCATTCTGGCCTCCACACCTACCTACTCTCAGCTGTTCTTCTCCTTCCAATTTGCCCACTCCGTGGCCTTCTTCCTGTCCTTGTCCTCTCTGGGTCAATTCTATTAGTCACAACTTTCTTAGTCTTTGTTCTAGTGTTTGAACTCGTTATCTCCTCCTTTTTGCATTCTTCTTGTCTGTGATTCTGAACCCAGTTCCTCTTTCACTACTTCACCAGACTTGCTAAGCCTAATCCTCATTCTTCCAGGCGCATCCAGTTTTGCAAATCCCCTCGCTGTGGCCCTCACTCTGCCTTTGGCAGGATGCCCAGGAGGGAATGGGAACTTGGAGGCCACAGCACAGGGTTTCCCTTCCTGACAGCTGGACACAGGCCTGGGGATAGTTGGAACACTGCAGAGAGGGCATTGCCCTGGAACAGTCCTTCCGCCTGGTCCTAGAAATGCCAATGACTCACTTTGAGCACTTCTCATCAGACTGGCTTTTAGGCTGGACTGTGAACAGAATCAGCCTCTCCAGTAGGGCAATGCAGTACAGGGAGGACCCCTAGTGTCCAGATGAGTTACTGCACCCCAGGGATTTTGGGTCTTCAATTCTTTCAAAATTTTGTCTGGGACTAAATCTAAGCAATGAGGACAAAGTTATATATAGGTATGGGTGTTTGAAAATATTCTTGTTCAATAATTTGCCTGAGCATAGGGTTTATAAAGAGGGCCATGCGAACAGAAGCAAATCCCTTGCACAATTACCCTTGCTCTACCCCAGGTTTCTCAATCGCAGCACTATTGACATCAGGGCTAGATGATTCTTTATTGGTGGATGCAGAGGGCTGGGCAGCTGTCCCGTGCAGTTTAGGATATAGAGTACCATCCTTAGCCTTTACACCCTGGATGCCAGCAGCACACTTTCTCCTAGTTCAGATGTGGCAATCACAATTGCCTGTCAAATGTCACCAGGAGCAAAATGTCAAGAACCAGCATCGCTCACCCTAATCCTATTCCCTGAGCCCCTCTGGGATGCAGGTCATTGTAAACCCCACTATTTGGCAATAACAGGAATTTGAGCCAGGGACACACTATCACCATCCAGACAGGCCTCAGATGCAATCCTCTGGACTCGACCTCCAAGCAGCCTTCACTGGACATTTTAAGTCAAGTCTGCTTTCTCTTGCTCACTCTGCCCCCTCCTGCAGTTATATTTCAGATGGCCATGTTGTCCTTACATAAATGTAATCATTCAGTGATTGTCATTTTGCTACTTATGGCTTATATCACTCACCATAATGTCCTCAAGTTTCATCCATGTTGTAGCATTTAACAGGATTTTCTTTCTCTTAAAGGCTGATGATATTCCATTGTGTGCATTTACCACCTTTTATTAATCCAGTCATCCACTGGTGGACACTTGGTTTGCTTCCACCTCTTGGCCATTGTGCATAGTTGCTGAGCATGTGGGTGTGCAAACATCTCTTCAAGACCCTCTCAGTCCTGTGCCGTGGCATGCACCTGTAACCCCAGCCACGCAGGAGGCAGAGACCAGAGATTCTCTCAATTGCTTCGGGCCTCGCTAAGTTGCTGAGGCTGGCTTCGAATTTGTGATCTTTGTGCCTCAGCTTCCTGAGTCCCCAAGAGTACAGCTGTGCACCACCATGCCCAGTCGTTAACCATTTTTTAACGCATACAAGTTTTTAAATTTGAAGTAGTTCCATTTGTCTACTTTTGCTTTTGTTGCCTGTGCTTTTCTTGTTCCATATAGAAGAAATCACTGCTGACTTTGTTGTTTCTCCCTATATTTTTCCCTAAGCGTTTTATAGTTTTAGGTATTTCATTTATGTCTTTAGTCCATTTTGAGTTAATTTTTGTATATAAGTGTCCAACTGCATTCTACTACATATGGTTAATCAGTTTCCCCAACACATTTTCTTGTTCTTTTTAGTCATACATGACAGTTGAATGTACTTTGACATACCATACATACATGGAATACAACTCCCCATTCTTGTGTTTGTACATGATGGGGAGTTACACTGGTCACGTATTCATATATGAACATAGGAAAGTAATGTCCGATTCATTCCACTATCTTTCCTATTCCCATTCCCCTCCCTTCCCTCATTCCCCTTTGTCTAACCCAAAGTACTCTATTCTACCCTATCCCCTCTTATTGTGAGTTAGCATCTGCGTATCAGAGAACATTTGGCTTTGGTTTTTTGGAATTGGCTTATTTCACTTAGCACGATAGTCTCCAGTTCCATCTATTTACCTGCAAATGCCATAATTTCATTCTTCTTTATGGCTGAATAATATTCCATTGTGTATATATACCACAGTTTCTTTATCCATTCATCTGTTGAAGGGCACCTAAGCTGGTTCCATAGTTTAGCTATTGTGAATTGAGCTGCTATAAACATTGATGTGACTGTGTCACTGTAGTTGCTGACTTTAAGTCCTTTAGGTACATAGCAACGAGTGGGATAACTGGGTCAAATGGTGGTTCCATTCCAAGTTTTCTGAGGAATCTCCATACTGCTTTCCAGAGTGATTGCACCAATTTTCAGTCCCACCAGCAATGTATGAGTGTACCTTTTCCCCAACACATTTGTTGAAAGGACTGTCCTTTCTCCCATAGTGATCTTGATGTCCTTGTTGAAGATCATTTGAGAAAATGGTGTCTAGCCTGCCGTGTGGACTTTGCTGCATTTTGCTGCTTTTGGAGATTTAGTTTTAAAGTTGGGTATAAGTGAAGGAGGCTGCATCTTTTGAGAATTTCCATAGAAATTGTGCTAAACAATAATTAATTGGTAGAAAACAACTTGTCTGATTTTCCCCTGAGGCCTCTATTTTGGGTCCTTATTAGAGATAGTCTAAGATACATCAGATCGTATGAGCAGTACGCTAGCCGTGGCTCCCAAACCCTGGAGTGTCCACGACCCAGCCAGAGACTCTCCAGGCATAAACCTATGCTCATGACGCAGACATCATCTGCCTTTGTTACTGGGTTGACATTTGCACAGTTGGTATAGAAGCAACCGTGGATGAAACTGCTGCACCTTAGACTCAAGATGGTGGCAACTAACGGTACCCATTGTCATTATCCTCCCCATAACCAGGAGCTTGCATAAAAAAGAGGCCAACTTCTCTTAAGAATGTTCTTGATGAAGCTCTGCAAATGACTGTTCAATCTTGACCTGAATTCATGTCACTTTCACATCCTGATACAAAAAGTACATTAAAGTACTTCCACTGCATACACCAACATACAATGGTTGGCTTAAGGAAAAGTACATGTGTGACTGGGCTGTAAACAAAGTTACATACTTTAGTTTGTTTTGGGTTTTGGTTTGTTTTTCATGAAACACCTTATTTGTTTTATTGTATTTATTTATTTATTTATTTATTTATTTATTTATTTATTTATTCTGGGAATTGAATCCAGGGGCACTTGACTGCTGAGCCACATCCCCAGCCCTTTTTATTTTTTATTTTGAGACAGGGTCTGGCTAAATTGCTGAGGCTGGCTTTGAACTTGTGATCCTCCTGCCTCGGCCTTGAGAGCCACTGAGATTACAGGCATGTATCACTGTGCCCAGAACGAAACAGCATTTTTACTTGAAAGAATAGGTGACAAACTATGGTTATTCAGACTTGGATATTTGGCAGATCTTTTCAAAATGAACAAAGTCCTATCATATCAAGAAAAACAATCAAGAGTATTAGTTGCTTATGATTAATATTGAGATTTCAAGCAAAAGTGTGTATTTACCTGTATGATCTAGGCAGCTTCACAGTACTTAGAACAGTTTCTAGTAAGAAAAGTACTAACATTAACAAATAGTCTGTGTTTAAAAATTCTATAATAAACTGTGTCAGCATTTGAAGATTTAAAAACTCAGTGAATCTAGGTGCCTTCAACAGATGAATGGATAAAGAAAATGTAGTACATATACACAATGGAATGTAGTACATATACACAGTGGAATGTAGTACATATATACAATGGAATGTAGTACATATATACAATGGAATATTACTCAGCCATAAAGAAGAATGAAATATGGCATTTGCTAGTAAATGGATGGAACTGAAGATATCATGCTAAGTGAAGTAAGCCAATCCCCAAAAAACAAAGGCTGAATGTTCTCTGTGGTATGCAGATGCTGATTCACAATAAGTGGGGCAGGGGTGGGGTGGTTCACTAGATTGGATGGAATGTGGGGCTATGAGGAGAAGGGATGGGGATGGGAGATGGGTGGGAAAGATAGTAGAATAAATTGGAGATAACTTTCCTATGTTCATATATGAATACAGGAACAGTGTAACTCCACATCAGGTACAACCACAAGAAAGGGAAGTTATACTCCATGTATGCATGTATGCATGTATGTCAAATACATTCTACTGTCATGTGTAACTAAAAAGAACAACAAAAAAACTCAGTGAGGGCTGGAGATATAGCTCAGTTGGTAGAGTGCTTGCCTTGCAAGCACAAGACCCTGGGTTCAATCCCCAGCACTAAAAACAAAACAAAACACCTCAGTGAATCAATATTTTCTAGTTGACCAATATATTATGTTACACAATCATTCATGGGTAAAAGATTCATTCAAAGCCTAATAAATTTTTAATGTAATGGCATTTGAAAAGTGCACTGAAAAAGTTTTGGATCTTACCGAGCAGCTTACCTTTAAAACACTAGTACTTGTTGCATTTTGGTGCAGTATTGAAAAGGAATATCCACAATTATACAAAAAGGCTATTGAAATCCTCTTCCCTTTTCCAACCATCTACCTGTAGTTGGGTTTTTGTGGCAGAAGTATGAGAATCCAGCAGTCTTCTATTAAGTCAGAAAAAGAGATCTGCAAACAAGTAAAATAAGGCCATACTTCCTGGGGTTTTTTTGGGGGGGGGAGGATAATAGGACTTTTTGGCTAAAAATATTATTTGTTAACGTGTAAAAGATGTATTAGTGTTCATTTTAAATTAATTCATAGCTATTTTCAAAGTTTCTGTTTTAATTTCTAATATGGAAAATGATGATAAATATAATCCACATGAAGAAAAGCTTTCGTGCAGTCCCCAATAATTTTTTTTCCATTCTGCCGACTGAACCCAGGGGCACTTTATCACGGAGCTACCTCCCTAGTCCTTTTAATTTTTTATTCTGAATCAGGGTCTTGCCAAGTAGCTGAAGGTCTTGCTACATTCCCAAGGCTGGCTTTAACTTTGCAGTCCTTCTGCCTTGGCCTCTGAAGTCTCTGGGATTACAGTGGCACCACCACAGTTGGCTTCATTTTTAGGAGCAAAAAGAAGCCAAGAGACCAAGAAGGTTGATGAATAATGTGCTGGAAATGGTGAAGAATCGGAGGCAGCTCTTCATCCCAAGACCAATCCAAGAAGAAGGAGGAAAAGTGTTCAGATAAAATACATATCAATGTTAATCCTGAATGACTTTAATCTTGTTCTTTCTAGATGGTGATGGAAAGTGGGGATTGGCTGGTTGGTGGAGAACTTCAGGTGCTGGAGAGAATAAGGTGGAATGATGGACTGGACCAGTACCGCCTGACGCCTCTGGAACTCAAACAGAAATGTAAAGAAATGAATGCTGGTATGTGCCCTGGCTTGAACACATTCGTTAGTACTCACTACCACACTCTAATTAAAGAATTGAGAATATCAGGAATCAGTATTTTTAAATGAAAACATATCTGGGATTACGCCTGTAATCCCAGCTACTTGAGAGGCTGTGGCAGAAGGATCACAATTTCAAGGCCAGTCTCAGTGATTTAGCGATGTCCTAAGCAGCTTAACAAGAACCTGTCTCCAAATAAAAAAATAAAAGGAGCAGGGGATGTGGCCCAGTGTTTTGTAAAGCGACCCTGGGTTCAATTCCTGGTAGCAAAAATAAATAAATAGAAATGAAAAAAAATGAAGACATCTACAGGTATCTATGATATAGAAACATTTCAAAGTTGTACTCCATTCATATACTGGAACACTATGCAGTAGTTAAAAATATGCACTGACAAAGAAAGATACCTGAAATGCATTTACTAAGTGAAAGAGCAAATTGCAGAACAGTGTGTGTAGCACAATCATATTTTGGAAGCAAAATAAAAATAGTTTTTAAAACCCTAATTTAAGCAGAAAAGTTTCTGGGGGAGCATGGCACCAAATTGCAGATGACAGCAGCTAACTCTTGGTGATGGAGTTGGACTAAAGAGAAGGAAAGATTGTAATTCTTTATACATTTGGAAAAGAGAAAAAGTAATGATAGGGATTATCAATGATTGTTATATTCTATTTGGGGCTTTTATGAATTTCCCAAGATTTCCATAATGACTGCATATTAACTATATTTCACAACCAGAACAAGAGTAAGGCTCTTAGAAGTCTGTTGTGTGGAGCAGTTTTGACGTTTTCGATAAAGCCAGGGTAAAACCTTTTTTCTTTTTTCTTTTTTTGGTGGTACTGGGGCTTGACCTCAGGGGCGCTGTACCTCTGAGCTACTGTTATGGAGTGAGAGAGAATTACACACCACCATGCACATCGAGCCAAACTGAAAGGGAAAAGGGCTTTTTAATGAGCATGCCAGACAGGCGGTGGCTGGGAGCAGGCTAGCCTCACAGAACTCCCAGCCCCTGAATTTTGGAAGTAATGAATTTACAAAGGCAAAATCTACAAAAACCACAAGGACAATTTGAAAAGTGAAAAGTGCCCAGAAAAACTACTCCAGAAGCAGAAACTCATGCAAGAGATTTTATTAGGTAGATGAACAATGGCTGCCCTAGAGAGAGAGAGAGAGAGAGAGAGAGAGAGAGAGAGAGAGAGAGAGAAAGCAAGAGAGAGAGCGAACAAGGCAGAGGAGCTTCTTTGAAGTTGTTGAATTTCGCAGGCTAAGGATGATCCAGCCAATTGCTGAATAGTTGAAATTCGTGGGCTAGGGATCAGCCAATGGCTGGAAAGGTCAGGCTGATGAACGGACCAATGGCTGGCTACCTGCAGGGAAGGGGCAGGGAGCTGTCATCCCCCCTTGCCTTCCCTGCAGGCATGTCCTGTGCCCTACCGCCCGGGAGGGAGCCCCTCCAGGTCCAATGGTGGGCAGGTAGACAACCCGAGGTCTGAGGCGAGGGCTGGACTGCAGGGTAACTTGGTGCCCGCCTGCTGCCTGCCACTGCGAGCCGCCCCGGCGGGTCCGCTAGGAGAGGGGCTGCTCCGACAGCTGCAGACTTGCCGAGCTGCATCCGCCTGCTGGGCGGCCAACCGAGTTATCCGCCATTGCTGCTTTATATTGGAATTGAGGCATATGGAGGTCAGAAAAGACCTTGTAAAGACAGTTATTTTGATTCCATGAGAGAATAGTTTTGATTATACATTTCAGAGTCATTTTTGTTATAGATCAGGGCCATAGGGACGGGGGAGGTTTCTACTGTAGTGTCAATAGGTACAGCTCAGCTTCAGGATGCTGAAAGGAAAACATTACAAGCAAGCATACGATGGAGTCAGGTCAGAACGAAATGGCGTTACTTTGGTTCTTTTCCATTTCAGCTACATACCCAGACCTTTTTATTTTTTATTTTGAGATAGGGTTTCACTAAGTTGCCCAAGCTGGTCTTGAACTTTGAATCCTTCTGCCTCAGCCTCCTGAGTCATCGGGATTAACAGGTGTGCAGCTGAAGTAGTGTAGATCGTTGCCCCACGCGTGGCCACAGGAGACAGGCTTCCTTATTGTTCAGGCCCTGGAAACACAGGACTAGAGCAAGAGGACTGGTTAACACTGACTCTGCCTGAGCCGTGGGTACAGTAAAGGCCCTGCAAAAAAAGGTGTTCAGCTGGTGTTGGTGGGTGGTGCACGCCTGTAAGCCCAGCAGCTCTGGAAGCTGAGGCAGGAGGACTGCGAGTTCAAAGCCAGCCTCAGCAATTTAGCAAGGCCCTATTCAACTCAGAAGAACCCTGTCTCCAAATAAAGTGTAAAAGAGGGCTGGGGGTGGGCAGGGGGGCAGTGGAGAGGATTGGGGACGTGGTTTAGTGGTTTAGCAACCTTGGGTTCAATCCCTGGTTCCAAAAAAAAAAAAAAAATGGTGCTCATTCCTGAGACATGTGAGATCTCCTTTGATGGCTTCCTGTCTGCATCTCCTCATTGTCTAAGCAATCTAGCATTGATTGATGGTGTTTGATTAACACTCTGGATGGCCCAGGCATATTCTCCAGCTGATAGGCAAAAGCAAGTGGATTTAATGAATGCACTGAACTGTACGCATAGCTGTCTTTCCTTTCTGTTCTTATGGACGAGAAACACTGCGTTTCTTTGACCTTGACTTTTCTGCTTTTCTCTCCCAGATGCAGTGTTTGCCTTCCAGTTGCGCAACCCCGTCCATAATGGACATGCTCTGCTGATGCAGGACACCCGCAGGCGACTCCTGGAGAGGGGCTACAAACACCCAGTTCTTCTGCTCCACCCTCTGGGAGGCTGGACCAAGGATGACGATGTGCCTCTGGACTGGCGGATGAAACAGCATGCCGCTGTGCTTGAGGAAGGCGTCCTGGACCCCAAGTCAACCATTGTTGCCATCTTTCCGTCTCCTATGTTATATGCTGGCCCCACAGAGGTGAGCAATCCCCGAGCTGGGCAATCAGATTCAAGATACAGGCTCAAACTGTGTCTAGAAGAGTAAATGAGGCCCAGCACAGTGGCCCACGCCTATAATCCCAGCGGCTGGGGAGGCTGAGGCAGGAGGATCACAAGCTCAAAGCCAGCCTCAGCAAAAGCAAGGTTCTAGGCAACTCAGTGAGACCCTGTCTCTAAATAAAATACAAAATAGGACTGGGATGTGACTCAGTGGTCGAGTGCCCCTGAGTTCAATCCCTGGTAACCCCCCTTCCCCATCAAAAAAAGAGTAAATGAGTCTCTATGATCCTTTTTTTCTTCCTCAGGAGCAGATTCTGGTCTCTCTTTTTTGTCCAATTTAATAATGTGGCTACTTTGTATTTGTAAAAATGCTACAAAACATCAAGACTAAACCCATTGTATATTATTGCCTCTGAGAATCTGGAGGCTGGTGAGGAGGTGGGTAACAGCTCATCTGGGTTACTGGGCAAGCTGTGTACAGCCTCATATTCATGGTAAGCAATTCACCATGCCCAGCGGGCTTCTTAGAAGGAAGAGGATGTTCTTAAAAGATAAATGTCGGGCTGAGGATATAGCTCAGTTGGTAGAGTGCCTGCCTCGCAAGCCCAAGGCCCTGGGTTCAATCCCCAGCACTGCAAAAAAAAAAGGTAAATGTCTCCCTTTTAGTCTAACCCAGTGATCCTATCAGAGATCTTCTTTGTCCTACCACACCAGCAGTGTAATATTTGAAGAAGTTTGAAGGAAATAGGATGAATTGAAAGTCTCAACCTTTGGGTTGTCC